>CM038142.1:22773368-23207708 GCA_021437245.1 Aegilops speltoides
TCCTACTCCCGGTGGGAGTAGGACTCCCCTTGGCGCGCCCTCCTTGGCTGGCCGCCCCCTCCCCCCTGGCTCCTTTATATACGGGGGAGGGGGCACCCTAAGACACACAAGTTGATCTACGGATCGTTCCTTAGCCGTGTGCGGTGCCCCCCTCCACCATATTCCACCTCGGTCATATCGTCATGAGTTTAGGCGAAGCCTGCGCGATAGAACATCATCATCGTACCACGCCGTCGTGATGATGGAACTCATCCCGACGCTTTGCTGGATCGGAGCCGGGGATCGTCATCGAGCTGAGCGTGTGCTGAACTCGGAGGTGCCGACGTTCGGTACTTGGATCGGTCGGATCGTGAAGGCGTCTGACTACATCAACCGCGTTGTCATAACGCTTCTGCTTACGGTCTACGAGGGTACGTGGACAATACTCTCCCCCTCGTTGCTATGCCATCACCATGATCTTGCGTGTGCGTAGGAAATTTTTTGAAATTACTACGTTCCCCAACAGTGGCATCCGAGCCAGGTTTTATGCGTAGATATCATATGCACGAGTAGAACACAAGTGAGTTGTGGGCGATACAAGTCATACTGCTTACCAGCATGTCATACTTTGGTTCGGCGGTATTGTGAGATGAAGCGGCCCAGACCGACATTACGTGTACGCTTACGCGAGACTGGTTTCACCATTATGAGCACTCGTGCTTAAAGGTGGCTGGCGGGTCTCTGTCTCTCTCACTTTAGCTGAATCGAGTGTGGTTACGCCCGGTCCTTGCGAAGGTTAAAACAGCACTAACTTGACGAACTATCATTGTGGTTTTGATGCGTAGGTAAGAACGGTTCTTGCTAAGCCCGTAGCAGCCACGTAAAACTTGCAACAACAAAGTAGAGGACGTCTAACTTGTTTTTGCAGGGCATGTTGTGATGTGATATGGTCAAGACGTGATGCTATATTTTATTGTATGAGATGATCATGTTTTGTAACCGAAGTTATCGGCAACTGGCAGGAGCCATATGGTTGTCGCTTTATTGTATGAAATGCAAACGCCCTGTAATTGATTTACTTTATCACTAAGCGGTAGCGATAGTCGTAGAAGCAATAGATGGCATAAACGACAACGATGCTATGATGGAGATCAAGGTGTCGCGCCGGTGACGATGGTGATCACGACGGTGCTTTGGAGATGGAGATCACAAGCACAAGATGATGATGGCCATATCATATCACTTATTTTGATTGCATGTGATGTTTATCCTTTATGCATCTTATCATGCTTTGATTGACGGTAGCATTTTAAGATGATCTCTCACTAAAAATTATCAAGAAGTGTTCTCCCTGAGTATGCACCGTTGCCAAAGTTCGTCGTGCCCAGACACCACGTGATGATCGGGTGTGATAAGCTCTACGTCCATCTACAATGGGTGCAAGCCAGTTTTGCACACGCAGAATACTCATGTTAAACTTGACGAGCCTAGCATATGCAGATATGTCCTCGGAACACGGAGACCGAAAGGTCGAGCGTGAATCATATAGTAGATATGATCAACATAGTGATGTTCACCATACTACTCCATCTCACGTGATGATCGGTTATGGTTTAGTTGATTTGGATCACGTGATCACTTAGATGACTCGAGAGATGTCTGTCTAAGTGGGAGTTCTTAAGTAATATGATTAATTGAACTTAAATTTATCATGAACTTAGTACCTGATAGTATTTTGCTTGTCTATGTTTGTTGTAGGTAGATGGCTCGTGCTGTTGTTCCGTTGAATTTTAATGCGTTCCTTGAGAAAGCAAAGTTGAAAGATGATGGTAGCAATTACGGATCGGGTCCGAAACGAGGATTATCCTCATTGCTGCATAGAAGAATTACGTCTGGAAGCACCGCTGGGTGCGAAGCTCTTCTTGATGCAACCGACGATGTTAAGAACGTCTGGCGAGCAAAGCTGATGACTACTCGATAGTTCAATGTGCCATGCTTTACGGCTTAGAACCGGGTCTTCAACGGCGTTTTGAGCGTCATGGAGCATATGAGATGTTCCAGAGTTGAAGTTAATATTTCAAGCAAATGCCCGGATTGAGAGATATGAAGTCTCCAATAAGTTCTACAACTGCAAGATGGAGGAGAATAGTTCTGTCAGTGAGCATATACTCAAAATGTCTGGGTATAATAATCACTTGATTCAACTGGGAGTTAATCTTCCGGATGATAGCGTCATTGACAGAATTCTCCAATCACTGTCTCCAAGCTACAAGAGCTTCGTGATGAACTATAATATGCAAGGGATGAACAAGACAATTCCCGAGCTCTTCGCAATGCTAAAAGCTGCGGAGGTAGAAATCAAGAAGGAGCATCAAGTGTTGATGGTCAACAAGACCACTAGTTTCAAGAAAAAGGGCATAGGGAAGAAGAAGGGGAACTTCAAGAAGAACAGCAAGCAAGTTCTGCTCAAGAGAAGAAACCCAAGTCTAGACCTAAGCACTGGCTGAAGTGCTTCTACTGCAGCAGACTAGACACCTTTAAGCGGAAATGCCCCAAGTATTTGGCGGATAAGAAGGATGGCAAGGTGAACAAAGGTATATGTGATATACATGTTATTGATGTGTACCTTACTAGAGCTCGCATAGCACTGGTATTTGATCTTGGTTACATTGTTAATATTTGCAACTCAAGCAGGGACTACGGAATAAGCGAGCATCGCCAGGGCGAGGTGACGATGCGCGTGGGAAACGATTCCAAAGTCGATGTGATCGCGGTCGGCACGCTACCTCTACATCTACCTTCCGGATTAGTTTTAGACCTGAATAATTGTTATTTGGTGCCAGCGTTGAGCATGAACATTATATCTGGATCTTGTTTGATGCGAGACTGTTATTCATTTAAATCAGAGAAGAATGGTTGTTCTATTTATATGAGTAATATCTTTTATGGTCATGCACCCTTGAAGAGTGGTCTATTTTTATTGAATCTCGATAGTAGTGATACACATATTCATAATGTCGAAGCCAAAAGATGTAGAGTTAATAATGATAGTCCAACTTATTTGTGCCACTGCCGTTTAGGTCATATCGGTGTAAAGCGCATGAAGAAACTCCATACTGATGGACTTTTGGAATCACTTGATTATGAATCACTTGGTACTTGCGAACCGTGCCTCATGGGCAAGATGACTAAAACACCGTTCTCCGGTACTATGGAGAGAGCAACAGATTTATTGGAAATCATACATACAGATGTATGTGGTCCGATGAATGTTGAAGCTCGTGGCAGATATCGTTATTTTCTCACCTTCACAGATAATTTGAGCAGATATGGGTATATCTACTTAATGAAACACAAGTCTGAAACATTTGAAAAGTTCAAAGAATTTCAGAGTGAAGTGGAAAATCATCGTAACAAGAAAATAAAGTTTCTACGATCGATCGTGGAGGAGAATATTTGAGTTCGAGTTTGGTTTACATTTGAAACAATGCGGAATAGTTTAGCAACTCACGCCACGGAACACCACAAAGAAATGGTGTGTCGAGCGTCAGAATCGTACTTTCCTAGATATGGTGCGATCTATGATGTCTCTTCTTGATTTACCACTATCGTTACGGGGTTATGCTTTAGAGGCGGCCGCATTCACGTTGAATAGGGCACCATCAAAATCCGTTGAGACGACGCCTTATGAACTGTGGTTTGGCAAGAAACCAAAGTTGTCGTTTCTTAAAGTTTGGGGCTGCGATGCTTATGTGAAGAAACTTCAACCAGATAAGCTCGAACTTAAATCGGAGAAATATGTCTTCATAGGATACCCAAAGGAGACAGTTGGGTACACCTTCTATCACAGATCCGAAGGCAAGACATTCGTTGCTAAGAATGGATCCTTTCTAGAGAAGGAGTTTCTCTCGAAAGAAGTGAGTGGGAGGAAAGTAGAACTTGATGAGGTAACTGTACCTGCTCCCTTATTGGAAAGTAGTTCATCACAGAAATCGGTTCCTGTGACACCTACACCAATTAGTGAGGAAGCTAATGATATTGATCATGAAACTTCAGATCAAGTTTTCTTGAACCTCATAGATCTACGAGTAAGATCCGCACTGAGTGGTATGGTAATCCTATTCGGAAGTCATGTTACTTGAGCATGATGAACCCTCGAACTATGAGGAAGTGATGATGAGCCCAGATTCCGCAAAATGGCTAGAGGCCATGAAATCGAGATGGGATCCATGTATGAGAACAAAGTATGGACTTTGGTTGACTTGCCCGATGATCGGCAAGCCATTGAGAATAAATGGATCTTTAAGAAGAAGACCGCGCGATGGTAATGTAAGCTGTCTATAAAGCTTGACTTATTGCGAAAGGTTTTCGACAAGTTCAAGAGGTTGACTACGATGAGACTTTCTCACCTGTAGCGATCCTTAAGTCTGTCCGAATCATGTTAGCTATTGCTGCATTTTATGATTATGAAATTTGGCAAATGGATGTCAAAACTACATTCTTGAATGGATTTACGGAAGAAGAGTTGTATATGATGCAGCGTAAAGGTTTTGTTGATCAAAAGGTGCTAACAAAGTGTGCAAGCTCCAATGATCCATTTATGGACTGGTGCAAGCATCTCGAGTTGGAATAAGCGCTTTGTGATGTGATCAAAGCATATGGTTTTATCTGAGACTTTTCGAGAAGCTTTGTATTTATAAGAAAGTGAGTGGGAGCTCTGTAGCATTTCGATATTATATGTAGATGACATATTATTAATTGGAAATGATATAGAATTTCTGGATAGCATAAAGGGATACTTGAATAAAAGTTTTTCAATGAAAGACCTCGGTGAAGCTGCTTACATATTGGGCATCAAGATTTATAGAGATAGATCAAGACGCTTAATAGGACTTTCACAAAGCACATACCTTGATAAAGTTTTGAAAAAGTTCAAAATGGATCAGGCTAAGAAAGAGTTCTTGCCCGTACTACAAGGTGTAAAGTTGAGTCAGACTCAATGCCCGACCACAGCAGAAGATAGAGAGAAAATGAAAGATGTTCCCTATGCTTCAGCCGTAGGCTCTATCATGTATGCAATGTTGTGTACCAGACCTGACGTATGCTTAGCAATAAGCTTGGCAGGAAGGTAGCAAAGTAATCCAAGAGTGGATCACTGGACAGCGGTCAAGAACATCCTGAAATACCTGAAAAGGACTAAGGATATGTTTCTCGTATATGGAGGTGACAAAGAGCTAGTCGTAAATGGTTACGTCGATGCAAGCTTTGACCTTGATCCGGACGATTCTAAATCGCAAACCGGATCGTGTTTTTATTAAGCGGTGGAGCTGTAAGTTGGTGCGTTCTAAACAAAGCGTCGTGGCGGGATCTACATGTGAAGCGGAGTACATAGCTGTTTTGAAGCAGCAAATGAAGGAGTCTGGATGAAGGAGTTCATTTCTGATCTAGGTGTCATACCTAGTGCATCGGGACCAATGAAGATCTTCTGTGACAATACTGGTGCAATTGCCTTGGCAAAGGAATCCAGATTTCACAAGAGGACCAAGCACATCAAGAGATGCTTCAATTCCATCCAGGACCAAGTCCAAGTGGGAGACATAGAAATTTGCAAGATACATACGGATCTGAATGTTGCAGACCGTTGACTAAGCCTCTCTCACGAGTAAAACATGATCAGCACCAAGACTCCATGGGTGTTAGAATCATTACTATGTAATCTAGATTATTGACTCTAGTGCAAGTGGGAGACTGAAGGAAATATGTCCTAGAGGCAATAATAAAGTTATTATTTATTTCCTCATATCATGATAAATGTTTATTATTCATGCTAGAATTGTATTAACCGGAAACATAATACATGTGTGAATACATAGACAAACACAACGTCACTAGTATGCCTCTACTTGGCTAGTTCATTAATCAAAGATGGTTATGTTTCCTAACCATAGACATGTGTTATCATTTGATTAATGGGATCACATCATTAGGAGACATAATACATGTTCGATAGAAGCATCTACAAGATGAAGGAAATATGCCCTAGAGGCAATAATAAAGTTATTATTTATTTCCTTATTTCATGATAAATGTTTATTATTCATGCTAGAATTGTATTAACGGAAACATAATACATGTGTGAATACATAGACAAGCAGTGTCACTAGTATGCCTCTACTAGACTAGCTTGTTAATCAAAGATGGTTAAGTTTCCTAACCATAGACAAAGGAGTTGTTATTTGATTAACAAGGTCACATCATTAGTTGAATGATCTGATTGACATGACCCATTCCATTAGCTTAGCACCCGATCGTTTAGTATGTTGCTATTGCTTTTATCCATGACTTATACATGTTCCTATAACTATGAGATTATGCAACTCCCGTTTACCGGAGGAACACTTTGGGTGCTACCAAACGTCACAATGTAACTGGGTGATTATAAAGGAGTACTCAAGGTGTCTCCAAAGGTACATGTTGGGTTGGCGTATTTCGAGATTAGGTTTTGTCACTCCGATTGTCGGAGAGGTATCTCTGGGCCCTCTCGGTAATGCACATCACTATAAGCCTTGCAAGCAATGTAGCTAATGAGTTAGTTACGGAATGATGCATTACATAACGAGTAAAGAGACTTGCCGGTAACGAGATTGAACTAGGTATTGGATACCGACGATCGAATCTCGGACAAGTAACATACCAATGACAGTTTCCCAGCACTTACTACGGAGAATCTGCGCCCATGTGGCCTCCGTATCAACAGATAACTTATGCAGCCACTTACTGAGAAGGCATCTGTTTTTGACTTCAAGATTCTCAATGCCAAGACCCCCTTGGTCTTTTGGTCTACAAATAATGTCCCATTTGGCTAGTCTGTATTTTCGCTTTAGTTCATCACTCTGCCAGAAAAATCGGGATCGAATCCAGCCTTTTCCTAACTCCAACTGTAATCTCAAAAAAGGACAGGAGAAACATTGGCATACTCGTGAGAACCGAGTTAATAAGGATTAATCGGCCTCCGTATGACATGAGCTTGCCCTTCCAGCAGCTCAGTTTCTTCTCAAATCGATCCTCAATGCATTTTCATTCTCCGTTTGTCAGCTTACGATGGCAAATTGGGATACCCAAATATGTAAAAGGTAAAGCCCCCAATTCACACCAAACAATTGCCTGTAAGCTTCTTGTTCCTCATTGGCTCTTCCAAAACAGAACAGTTCACTCTTATGAAAGTTAATCTTTAAACCAGTCAATTGTTCGAATAAGCATAACACCAACTTCATGTTTCTTGCTTTTGCCAAGTCATGCTCCATAAAGACGATAGTATCATCAGTGTACTGTAGAATAGACACACCTCCATCAACTAGATGAAGCACCAGGCCACCTACTTGGACAGCCTCCTTAGCCCTTCCTATTAGAATCGCCAACATATCAACTACAATGTTGAACAAAATAGGAGACATCGGATCTCATTGTCTCAGGCCCTTATGTGTCTGGAAATAGTGACCTATGCCGTCATTCATTTTAATTCCAACACTCCCTTTTTGCGTGAAAAACTCTACCTGGTGTCGCCAGGCTTGATCAAATCCTTTCATTCGCAAGGCCTATTGAAGAAATGGCCATTTAACTTTATCGTACGCCTTCTCGAAATTCACTTTGAATACAACTCCATCTAATTTTTTCGTGTGGATTTCATGGAGCATTTCATGAAGGACCACAACCCCTTCTAGGATGTTTCTGTCCGGCATGAAAGCCGTTTGGGAAGGCTGCACCACAGAATGCGCAATCTGTGTGAGCCTATTAGTCCCTACCTTGGTAAAAATTTGAAACTAACGTTAAGAAGATAGATCGGCCTAAACTGCTCAATTCTCACAGCCTCTGTTTTCTTAGGAAGCAAAGTTATCGTTCCAAAATTCGGGTGAAACAACTGAAGGTGTCCGGAGAATAAATCATGGAACATCGGTATCAAATCCCCTTTTATAATATGCCAGCACCTTTTATAAAACTCCACCGGAAAGCCATCCGGCCCTGGACCCTTATTATTTTTCATCTGCGCAATAGCTTCACGCCCCTCTTTCTCCGAAAATGGGGCGGTCAAAATGTCATTCTCATCCGCAGCCAGCTGAGGAACATCCTCAACCCTCGACTCATCCAAGGATACACAACTATCCTCTGGAGGCCCAAACAGCTGCTTGTAATATTCGGTTATGTATAATTTTAGGTTTTTCTGTCCTAAAATCATTCCTTCGTCTTGCTCAAGATGAAAGATTTTTTCTTTTTGTGCTTACCATTGGCGATCATGTAAAAGAATTGATTGTTAGCGTCCCCTGGACCACTTTGCAAACCTTAGCCCGCAGCGCCAACATCAATTCCTCCTCTCGCAGGAGCTCTTTCAATCTCATCTCCGCTTCTAGTTTAGTATGAAGCTCCGTAGTATTTAGAATTGTCGACTCGGCTTTTAAATCTAGGGACTGAATAAGTGTGAGGAGCCTTTCCTTTTCAGCCTTATATATCCCACTAAGATGTTTAGCCCACCCACGTAAGAAACTTCTCAAGTGTCTTATCTTATTGTGCCATCGCTCAATGAAAGTCTGGCCTCCTGCATCTTTAGCCCATTCCCTGGCTATCAGATCCAAGAAGCCTTCTCTTTCGAACCACGCCAATTCGAACGAGAAAGTATTTTTGTTCCCCATATACGTTGCCTCACCAGAGTCAACCAGTAAGGGGGTGTGGTCAGAGATTCCACGCGATAACGCTTGGACTGTTACCAGGGGAATTTTCTGCTCCCATTCAACGCTCGCGAGGACTTGATCTAGTTTCTCAAACGTCGGGTTTGGCAAGGTATTAGCCGAAGTAAATTTTCTACCTGAAAACTTTATCTCTCTCAGATTCAAGCTTTCAATGATGGTATTAAACATAAACGACCACCTGTCGTCAAAGTTATCATTATTCTTTTCCTCTCTCCTTCTAATAATGTTAAAGTCACCCCCAACCAAGATTGAAGCTGCTCAGAGCCGTAAATTCGGACAAGATCTGCCAAAAACTCTGGCTTGAGTTCGGGCTGCGTGACACCATATACCGCCACCAGTGCCCAATTAAACCCATCGGCCTTTGATCTGACCAGAAACTTAACTGCGAAGTCTCCCATGACCACGCTTCGGACTTCCAGCAAATCACATCTAACCCCAAGTAAGATCCCACCTGATCTTCCTCTCAGAGGTAGGCAGTGCCAATTGAAATCGACACCTCCCGATAAAGTATTTAGAAACTGGGGAGAGAAATTTTCTCTACCAGTTTCCGAGAGGGCGATAAATTCCAACCTATGTTCGATAGAAGCATCTACAAGATGAAGGAAATATGCCCTAGAGGCAATAATAAAGTTATTATTTATTTCCTTATTTCATGATAAATGTTTATTATTCATGCTAGAATTGTATTAACCGGAAACATAATACATGTGTGAATACATAGACAAACAGAGTGTCACTAGTATGCCTCTACTAGACTAGCTTGTTAATCAAAGATGGTTAAGTTTCCTAACCATAGGCAAAGGAGTTGTTATTTGATTAACAAGGTCACATCATTAGTTGAATGATCTGATTGACATGACCCATTCCATTAGCTTAGCACCCGATCGTTTAGTATGTTGCTATTGCTTTTATCCATGACTTATACATGTTCCTATAACTATGAGATTATGCAACTCCGTTTACGGAGGAACACTTTGGGTACTACCAAATGTCACAACGCGTAATCGGGTGATTATAAAGGAGTACTACAGGTGTCTCCAAAGGCGATGTTGGGTTGGCGTATTTCGAGATTAGGATTTGTCACTCCGATTGTCGGAGAGGTATCTCTGAGCCCTCCGGTAATACACATCACTTAAGCCTTGCAAGCATTACAACTAATGAGTTAGCTGTGAGATGATGTATTACGGAACGAGTAAAGAGACTTGCGTAACGAGATTGAACTAGGTATTGGATACCGGCGATCGAATCTCGGGCAAGTAACATACCGATGACAAAGGAACAACGTATGTTGTTATGCGGTCGACCGATAAAGATCTTAAGTAGAATATGTAGGAGCCAATATGGGCATCCAGGTCCCGCTATTGGTTATTGACGGAGACATGTCTCGGTCATGTCTACATTGTTCTCGAACCGTAGGGTCCGCACGCTTAAGGTTTCGATGGCGGTTATATTATGAGTTTGTGTATTTTGATGTACCGAAGAAGTTCGAGTCCGGATGTGATCACGGACATGACGAGGAGTCTCCAAATGGTCGAGACATAAAGATTGATATATTGGAAGCCTATGTTTGGAGTTGGAATGGTTCGGGTGAAATCGGGATTTTCTTAGGAACTCCGGGGTTCGGAACCTCCCGGGGTTAATGGGCCTTAGTGGGCCATGAGGGAGAAGAGGAGGGGCGGCCGGGGCAGGGCGTGCCCCTCCCCTAGTCCGAATAGGACAAGGAGGCGGCGCCCCTTCCTCTTCCTCCCCCAATCCTAATCCAACTAGGAAGGGGAGTCCTACTCGGTGGGAGTAGGACTCCTCCGCGCCTCCTCCAAGGGCCGGCCGCACCCTCCCTTGCTCCTTTATATACGGGGGCAGGGGGCACCCTAGGACACACAAGTTGATCCTTGAGATCGTTCCTTAGCCGTGTGCGGTGCCCCCCTCCACCATAATCCACCTCGATCATATCGTAGCGGTGCTTAGGCGAAGCCCTGCATCGGTAGAACATCAAGATCGTCACCACGCCGTCGTGCTGACAAAACTCTCCCTCCCCGAAGCTTTACTGGATTGGAGCCCGAGGAGCATCATCGAGCTGTCGTGTGTCAAGAACTCGGAGGCGCCGGATGCTTGGCTGGGATCGGTCGGATCGCGAGGAGAGCGTCGACTACTTCCTCTACGTTGTGATCGCTTCGCCGGTCTCACGAGTGCGTAGACAACACTCTCCCCTCTCGTTGCTATACATCACCATGATCTTGCGTGTGCGTAGGAAATTTTTGAAATTACTCGTTCCCCAACGATGGCATCCGAGCCTAGGTTTTATGGTTTGATGTTTTGCACGAGTAGAACACAAGTGAGTTGTGGGCGATACAAGTCATACTACCTACCAAAGCATGTCATACTTTGGTTCAGCGGTATTGTGAGATGAAGCGGCCGGACCGACATTACGCGTGCGCTTACGCGAGACTGGTTTCACCGCCACGAGCACTCGTTGCTTAAAGGTATTGGCGGGTGTCTGTCTCTCTCACTTTAGTTGAACGAGTGTGTGGCTACGCCCGGTCCTTGAGAAGGTTAAACGGAGTCTATTTGACGAAATATCGTTGTGGTTTTGATGCGAGGTGAGATTGGTTCTTGCTTAAGCCCGTAGCAGCCACGTAAAATTTGCAACAACAAAGTAGAGGACGTCTAACTTGTTTTTGCAGGGCATGTTGTGATGTGATATGGTCAAGACGTGATGCTATATTTTATTGTATGAGATGATCATGTATTGTAACCGAAGTTATCGGCAACTGGCTGGAGCCATATGGTTGTCGCTTTATTGTATGAAATGCAATCGCCCTGTAATGCTTTACTTTATCACTAAGCGGTAGCGATAGTTGTAGAAGCATAAGATTGGCGAGACGACAACGATGCTACGATGGAGATCAAGGTGTCGCTACCGGTGGCGATGGTGATCATGATGGTGCTGCAGAGATGGAGATCACGAAGCACAAGATGATGATGACCATATCATATCACTTATATTGATTGCATGTGATGTTTATCCTTTATGCATCTTATCTTGCTTTGATTGACGGTAGCATTTTAAGATGATCTCTCACTAAAATTATCAAGTAGTGTTCTCCCTGAGTATGCACCGTTGCCAAAGTTCGTCGTGCCGAGACACGACGTGATGATCGGGTGTGATAAGCTCTCGTCCATCTACAGCGGGTGCAAGCCAGTTTTGCACACGAGAATACTCAGTTATACTTGACGAGCCTAGCATATGCAGATATGGCCTCGGAACACGGAGACCGAAAGGTCGGCGTGAATCATATAGTAGATATGATCAGCATAATGATGTTCACCATTGAAAGCTACTCCATTTCACGTGATGATCGGTTATGGTTTAGTTGATTTGGATCACGTGATCACTTAGAGGATTAGAGGATGTTTATCTAAGTGGGAGTTCTTAAGTAATATGATTAATTGAACTTAAATTTATCATGAACTTAGTCCTGGTAGTATTTTGCAAATCATGTTGTAGATCAATAGCTCGCGTTGTTGCTTCCTGTGTTTATTTTGATATGTTCCTAGAGAATATTATGTTGAAAGATGTTAGTAGCAATGATGCAGATTGGATCCGTGATCCGAGGTTTATCCTCATTCTGCCGAAGAATAATGTCCTTGATGCACCGCTAGGTGAGCAGACCTATTGCGGGAGCGGATGCAAAGCGTTATGAGCGTTTGGCTAGCTCAATATGATGACTACTTGATAGTTTAGTGCACCATGCTTAATGGCTTAGAATCGGGACTTCAAAGGCGTTTTGAGCGTCATGGACCATATAAGATGTTCCAGAGTTGAAGTTAATATTTCAAGCAAATACCGAGTTGAGAGATATGAAGTCTCCAACAAGTTCTATAGCTAAAAGATGGAGGAGAATCGCTCAACTAGTGAGCATGTGCTCAGATTATGCAGGTACTACAATCGCTTGAATCAAGTGGGAGTTAATCTTCCAGATAAGATAGTGATTGACAGAATTCTCTAGTCACCATCACCAAGTTAGTAGAACTTCGTGATGAACTATAATATGCAAGGGATAACAGAAACTATTCCCAAGCTCTTCGCAATCGATGAAGGTAGAAATCAAAGAAAAACATCAAGTGTTGATGGTTGACAAGATCACTAGTTTCAAGAAAAGGGCAAAGGGAAGAAGAGGAACTTCAAGAAGAACGGCAAGCAAGTTGCTGCTCAAGTGAAGAAGCCAAAGTCTAGACCTAAGCACGAGGCCGAGTGCTTCTCTTGCAAAGGACTGGTCACTAGAAGCGGAACTACCCCAAGTAATTGGTAGATAAGAAGGATGGCAAAATGAACAAAGGTATATTGGATATACATGTTATTGATGTGTACTTTACTAGTGTTAATAGCAACCCCTCGGCATTTGATACTGGTTCAGTTGCTAAGAGTAGTAACTCGAAACAGGAGTTGCAGAATAAACAGAGAGTAGTTAAGGATGAAGTGACGATGTGTGTTGGAAGTAGTTCCAAGATTTATATGATCATCATCGCACTCTCCCTATACTTTCGGGATTAGTGTTGAAACTAAATAAGTGTTATTTGGTGTCTGCGTTGAGCATAAATATGATTTGATCATGTTTATTGCAATACGGTTATTCATTTAAGTTAGAGAACAGTTGTTGTTCTATTTACATGAATAAAACCTTCTATGGTCATACACACCAACAAAAATGGTTTGTTGGATCTCGATCGTAGTGATACACATATTCATAATATTGAAACCAAAAGATGCAAAGTTAATAATGATAGTGCAACTTATTTGTGGCACTGCTGTTTAAGTCATATTGGTGTAAAGCGCAAGAAGAAACTCCATGCTGATGGGATTTTGGAATCACTTGATTATGAATCACTTGATGCTTGCGAATCATGCCTCTTGGGCAAGATGACTAAAACGCCGTTCTCCGGAACATTGGAGCGAGCAATAGATTTGTTGGAAATCATACATACTGATGTATGTGGTCCGATGAATATTAAGGCTCCCGACAAGTATCATTATTTTCTGACCTTCACAGATGATTTGAGCAGATATGGGTATATCTACTTGATGAAACATAAGTCTGAAACGTTTGAAAAGTTCAAAGAATTTCAGAGTGAAGTAGAGAATCATCGTAACAAGAAAATAAAAGTTTCTACGATATGATCGCAGAGGTAAAATATTTGAGTTATGAGTTTGGCCTTCAGTTAAAACAATGTGAAATAGTTTCACTACTCACGCCACCTGGAACACCACAGTGTAATGGTGTGTCCGAATGTCATAACCGTACTTTATTGGATATAGTACAATCTATGATGTTTCTTACTGATTTACCAATATCGTTTTGGGATCATGCATTAAGAGACAGCTGCATTCACGTTAAATTGAGCACCATCTAAATCCGTTGAGACGACACTATATGAACTGTGGTTTAGCAAGAAACCCAAGTTGTCATTTCTTAAAGTTTGGAGTTGCGATGCTTATGTGAAAAAGTTTCATCCTGATAAGCTCGAACCCAAATCGGAGAAGTGCGTCTTCATAGAATACCCAAAGGAAATTGTTGGGTACACCTTCTATCACAGATCCGAAGGCAAGATATTCGTTGCTTAAGATGGATCCTTTCTAGAGAAGGAGTTTCTCTCGAAAGAAGTGAGTGGGAGGAAAGTAGAACTTGATGAGGTAATCTGTACTGTTCCTTATTGGAAAGTAGTTCATCACGAAATCTGTTCTTGTGACTACTATACCAATTAGTGAGGAAGCTAATGATGATGATCATGTAACTTGAGATCAAGTTACTACCAAACCTCGTAGGTAAAAAGCAGTGAGATCCACACGAGTGGTACGGTAATCATGTTACGGAGGTCGTGTTACTTGACCATGACAAACCTACGAACTATGAGGAAGCGATGATGAGCCCAGATTTCGCAAAATGGTTTGAGGCCATGAAATCGAGATATGATCCATATATGAGAACAAAGTATGGACTTTGATGGATTTGCCGATGATCGGCAAACCATAGAAAATAAATGGATCTTCAAGAGGAAGGCGGACGTTGATAGTAGTGTTACTATCTACAAAGCTCGACTTGTTGCAAAAAAGGTTTTCGACAAAGTTCAAGATGTTGACTACAATGAGATTTTCTCAACTGTAGCAATGCTTAAGTCTGTCCGAATCATGTTAGCAATTGCCACAATTTATGAAATTTGGCAAATGGATGAAAAACTGCATTCTGAATGGTTTTACGGAGGAAGAGTTGTATATGATGCAACCAGAAGATTTTTTTCGATCCAAAGGAGCTAACAAAGTGTGCAAGCCCCAGCGATCCATCTATGGACTGGTGCAAGCATCTCGGAGTTGGAATATACGCTTTGATGAGTTGATCAAAGCATATAGTTTTATCTGAGACTTATGGTGAAGCTGTATTTACTAGAAAGTGAGTGGGAGCACTCTGACATTTCGATAAGTATATGTGAATGACATATTGTAGATCGGAAATAATGTGGAATTATACGCAAAGCATAAAGGAGTGTTTGAAAGAAGTTTTTCAAAGAAAGACCTCGGTGAAGCTGCTTACATATTGAGCATCAATATCTATAGAGATAGATCAAGGCGCTTGATAAGTTTTTCAATGAGAACATACCTTGACAAGATTTTGAAGTAGTTCAAAATGGAGCAGTCAAAGAAAGAGTTCTTGCCTGTGTTACAAGGTGTGAAGTTGAGTAAGACTCAAAACCCGACCACGGCAGAAGATAGAAAGAGAATGAAAGTCATTCCCTATGCCTTGGCCATAGGTTCTATAAAGTATGCTATCTTGTGTACCAGATCTGTTGTATACCCTACAATTGAGTTAAGCAAGGAGTACAATGGTGATCTAGGAGTAGATCACAGGACAACGGTCAAAAATTATCCTTAGTGGAATAAGGATATGTTTCTCGATTATGGAGGTGACAAAAGGTTAGGTAAGTAAAGGGTTACGTCGATGCAAGTTTTGACACCAATCTAGATGACTCTAAGTCTCGGTCTAGATACATATTGAAAGTGGGAGTAATTAGCTAGAGTAGCTAGGTGCGGAGTATTGTTGACATAGAAATTTGCAAAATACTTACGGATCTGAATATGAGACCGTTGACTAAAATTATCTCACAAGCAAAACATGATCACACCTTAGTACTCTTTGGGTGTTAATCACATAGCGATGTGAACTAGATTCTGACTCTAGTAAACCCTTTGAGTGTTGGTCACATATTGATGTGAACTATGGGTGTTAATCACATGGTGATGTGAACTATTCTTGGTAAATCACATGGCGATGTGAACTAGATTATTGACTCTAGTGCAAGTGGGAGATGAAGGAAATATGCCCTAGAGGCAATAATAAAGTTATTATTTATTTCCTTATTTCATGATAAATGTTTATTATTCATGCTAGAATTGTATTAACCGGAAACATAATACATGTGTGAATACATAGACAAGCAGTGTCACTAGTATGCCTCTACTAGACTAGCTTGTTAATCAAAGATGGTTAAGTTTCCTAACCATAGACAAAGGAGTTGTTATTTGATTAACAAGGTCACATCATTAGTTGAATGATCGATTGACATGACCCATTCCATTAGCTTAGCACCCGATCGTTTAGTATGTTGCTATTGCTTTTATCCATGACTTATACATGTTCCTATAACTATGAGATTATGCAACTCCGTTTACGGAGGAACACTTTGGTACTACCAAGCGCCTGGCGAAGCGGGTGATTATAAAGGAGTACTACAGGTGTCTCCAAAGGCGGATGTTGGGTTGGCGTATTTCGAGATTAGGATTTGTCACTCCGATTGTCGGAGAGGTATCTCTGGGCCCTCTCGGTAATACACATCACTTAAGCCTTGCAAGCATTACAACTAATGAGTTAGCTGTGAGATTATGTATGGCGGGAGCGAGTAAAGAGACTTGCTTGTAGCGAGATTGAACTAGGTATTGGATACCGACGATCGAATCTCGGGCAAGTAACATACCGATGACAAAGGGAACAACGTATGTTGTTATGCGGTCGACCGATAAAGATCTTCGTAGAATATGTAGGAGCCAATATGGGCATCCGGTCCCGCTATTGGTTATTGACGGAGACATGTCTCGGTCATGTCTACATTGTTCTCGAACCGTAGGGTCCGCACGCTTAAGGTTTCGATGGCGGTTATATTATGAGTTTGTGTATTTTGATGTACCGAAGAAGTTGAGTCCGGATGTGATCACGGACATGACGAGGAGTCTCGAAATGGTCGAGACATAAAGGTTGATGTATTGAAGCCTATGTTTGGAGTTGGAATGGTTCGGGTGAAATCGGGATTTACCTGGAACACCGGGGTTACGGAACCCTCCGGGGTTAATGGGCCTTAGTGGGCCATGAGGGAGAAGAGGAGGGGCGGCCAGGGGCAGGCGCGCGCCCCCCCCTAGTCCGAATAGGACAGGAGGGGCGGCGCCCCTTCCTCTTTCCCCCCCAATCCTAATCCAACTAGGGGGAGTCCTACTCCGGTGGGAGTAGGACTCCTCCGCGCCTCCTCCAAGGGCCGGCCGCACCCCCTTGCTCCTTTATATACGGGGGCAGGGGGCACCCTAGGACACACAAGTTGATCCTTGAGATCGTTCCTTAGCCGTGTGCGGTGCCCCCCTGCACCATAATCCACCTCGATCATATCGTAGCGGTGCTTAGGCGAAGCCCTGCGTCGGTAGAACATCAAGATCGTCACCATGCCGTCGTCTTGACAAAACTCTCCTCCCGAAGCTCTCTTGGATTGGAGCCGAGGGCGTCATCGAGCTGTCGTGTGTCAAGAACTTCGGAGGCGCCGGAGTAACGGCGCTGGGATCGGTCGGATCGCGAGGAGAGCGTCGACTACTTCCTCTACGTTGTGATCGCTTCGCCGGTCTCACGAGTGCGTAGACAACACTCTCCCTCTCGTTGCTATACATCACCATGATCTTGCGTGTGCGTAGGAAATTTTTTGAAATTACTACGTTCCCCAACACAAGAAACCTTCTTTTAGCAAAGTCTTTCAGACCTCTGCTATTCCAAAAGATTCCTCTCATATTTCATCATGAAATTTTTTAGTGGTACGGATCCTAGCACTTCTACGTACCGCCGAAGCAGGATAGATCTTCCTCTTCCACTTGCGTTTATGTTTGTTTTGATCCTCCACCCGGTCCTCACAACCGGGCTCCGTGGACCTAACTACCTCAGCCTCGACATGACCATCCTCTTCTTCTGTCTCAGGAAGGGATGGTGCAAGATCCGCACAAAAGTTATCGAGAACCCTGACTCCCAACGCATCTATGTCAGAATCATTCATGGGTTTTACCGCTGCTAAGTTTCAAATAATTTCTAAAGCGCGCTCCGCTTCAAGATCCAGGATATCGTTTATGGAATTTGAAATTTTGCTAGCACTAATACCAAGTGAAACTCCTAACTGATTTGCATTATGAATAATCTCATCATTGGTAAAATGCAAAATGGGATTGGAAGTATTGACCGACATACTAGTAGTGACATCAATGTCATGCAGTTTGGCCGCCCGCGTAGCACACCACTGCTGTATGTCATCAACCTCCGGCTGATCCTGGAGGTGGCAGCTCATCCGTCGCCCCTCAGAAACAGGATCCGGAATCCCTCCAAAAGTGATGATCTCCTCCCGAGTAGCCCTGTCTGAGTTACGGCCTCCAGCCCAACCCCCAACAGAAAGCGGAGTAGCACCACTCGTCAACGAGGATCCCCTTGACCCCATCGAAGTCAGCCGACATCCGGCGTCCTGGGCCACAATGGGGGGCGCCCCCACCAAAGGCGCGCTGGGTGGGGTGAGTGCTTGGGCCGCCAGCCCACACTCCCCACCCGTATCGGCCCTCTGGCAGAAGGGAGACGCGGGCCTCAAGTCCGGCGTCGCCTGGATCGGCACCTACCTCTTAGTGCTCGTAGGCACGCTCCCGGAACCCGCAGAAGCAGAAGGAGCATCCACTCTGGCCACCACCGGAGAGGAAGGAGTCGAGGCCACCTGTCCGGGACCCCCTCCCATTGCCGCAGCCGAGACCATCGGAATCCTCACCGAGGAGAAACAACGGTGAGAGTGGGGGAACAAGGGGCCACCTGTCCAAGATCGTCCACTCCCTCGACCAAAGTCGTCTCAGTGGCAATCGCATCCAAGCACCAATCCACAGATCCATACGCAATAGCAAATCCAGTGTAGGTAGCGTGCGCTAAAGCACATCATCACACTCCACCCGCTCGCTCCAAAGTCTGGGAGGGGCAGAAGCTGGCTCAAACGACCCAAATCTGAGGGTTTTGACCGGCACCGTAGAAGATGGTACCACCCCGTCCCCGTACTTCTGTGAGGCGGACCCCGAGCCATTGGACAACTAACGCCCAACATCGTCCACTCGCGCCTCCTTAGAGCCTGAACCATCCTCCTTATCTTGCATATCCACATCAGTCCCAGCCATAGCCTCAGCAAATAGCTCGGTATCCTCAAACTCAATCTCGAGGTCATAGATCTGGCCCTGATAAGTCCGCTTAACCACATCTGGCACAAATTCAATATCCAGGACACTCACCAGCAATCGGGCCACCCCGTGAGCTCGGGTAAAAGTCATATCCACTTTCTCAGTTTTGCCAACCAATATGCCCAGGCTAGCAGCGACCCGAGCATCCTGCAATGTCTTCGAAGGGGCCCCCGAGAAGTGAAGCAAGACCTGAGTAAGCGGATTTCCCTGTGGCTCAACCCTTTTCCACTCATGAAACTCGAGGATGCACTCAGTGCCAGGCACTCTGCACAACCCAAAACTCAGAAGTCACTGCAAGTCCTCAACAGAAGGGAACTCAACCTTATACCTGTTAGCCTCGAGACTGATAAGCTCCCACTGGAAATTCTAGGAGCTAACTCCTTAAGCCTCTGCAAAATCTGAGCCTCCGACACATCACCTTTGGTGACTTTGACAACCCTAGTGATCGTGCTATGTGTCTCCTCTGGGATCTCTCTCGCACTCGGAGACTCAAAGAACATCAACTCAGCACAATACACACTACTAGGGAAAACCCTAGTAGTAGCGCGTGTTTAGTGCCCGCTAGTAGCGCGGGTAACCGCGCTACTAATAAGGCGCTACAGCTATTACTTAGCAGTAGCGCGCACGACGTGCGCTACTGCTAAGACTCATAGCCGCAGCGTTTGTTCTATAACACGCTGCTGGTAATCTAGCTAGTAGCAGCGTGTTTCCTGTCCATCGCTACTAGTATTCTTTTTTTTAGTGTATTTATACACCGTTATACAAATTTTGGTACAATACCAATTATGAGGTTTATATCATTATGTCCACAACAATGTGTCAAATAAATGTGGATTAGGTTCAAGTGAAGGCAATATGTGGTGCATAGGTCCTTCAATACCATCTTCCGGACGAATATCAAAGGTGATAACCATATCAGGCTCAAATGCATAAGTCCTGCATAGTGCTTGCCAAGTTTTGCATCCAAAAAGGTGTAGGTGTCTGCGCTGTATAATTTTGCGTGGAAAATACAACCATGCTCGGTCTTCAAGTAAACTCACTTTACCACCATAGTAGTTTTCATAGGACTGAAACCTATCTTATCCAAGACAACAACTCTTGCATGGCAGGGGATACGCTAGTACAATAGTAAAAAAAAATTAAATTATAAGTTGAAGCAAATGAAGAAAATGTCATGCTTAATTATGAAAAAAGAATTGTCGTTGTGACTTACTGTATCCACTTCGAAGTTCTCGTCCAGCTTGATGCTGAAGCGCCTATCATCATCTAGGAAGATTCTGTCGCACAGGCCGCGCTCGTCTTCGCAGTATTTGCAAATACCAAAAACCTTTTTGTCGTCAATCATTTCCTATGTTCATAGTTGAAACATTAATTGAAAATCTATCGAAGACAACTACCAGGATACTCAACACATAAATCTAGGGCACTCGATATTTCCTACATATTCTGGCACAAGTCATGCAAAAATTCACGGAAAAATCCGGCATGACCTTCGCTAAAATAGGACATATCGAGCGCCTGAAATTTGCCGGAACGGAAATGAATCTACACTCCTGCAAAACATAGGCGACTCGGAGGTGTAACCTGCAAATATGACCAGCCACTTGGACAAGCACATATCCTATTTGAGCAACACAAGATATACATTTCAAAATATCTTATAGGACTCATATTGACATGAGCATTCAATAAGCAAAACCAAATCATAAAATAAATAAATATTCAAATTAGCATGCATTCAATAAGCAAAAGTAAATCATCTCTTGCGTCCGTACATCGTCGAATATTATTACTAATACATCCCGAATAGTATCATACATATAACATCACTAATACAACTAAAACCCTATCGAACGACGGGTATCGGCGCGGGCGGTGGTCACCCAAAGAGAAGATACAATCACATGATCATAGCTCGGTGAGATCCACGGAGAACACATCGGTATTGGAGAACACATGCTCAGCGCAAACAAGTAGCGACGGATGTGCGCGTCCTCCTCGCTGACACGGTGACATACCACATCCGCGGGGTCCTCAAGCCTCTCGACCTTCATTAGCCCACGCGATCGCCACCAAAGAAGGTTCGGGTCAATGACGGGCTGACTCCTCACCAAGTTCGCCCGGTGAGTAGCGCCTCCAGTACCAGCCGAGGAGCCAGTCCGGACATGGCCCATCTGGTCAAGCAGACGTCCTCCACCGAGTCGACGACGAGGATGCGGGATAGGCATCGTCGACGTCGATGCGGGAAAAAATGCTTTAACTAAAAAAAATAACAACAAATGTGACATCTTCAACTAGTTCTATTAATTCAACTAGTTCTTACTAAAAATAAACTTAATATAAATAAAAATAAACTAATACTGAATTAGTACCTAGTTCTTACTAACTAATTTATACCTAGGAACTACTGCCCTAATTACCATCTAATTGATGAACCTAGGGTGTGGAAAGTGGTAGCAGATATTCCAATTATCCAACTTAAAAGTGAAATAAGTGGTCAAATTTTACTCGTTTTATGATTCATCTTAGAAATTTGATTCGTTTCCACCCTTACATAAACCCTAACTAATTTGAGCCGCATCCACATCCGATAACATCTGCATCCGATTCGTTTCCACCGTTACATGAACCCTAACTAATTTGATGCAACTAAATTTGAGGAAACCCTAGACAAAGGTGTGCTCACCTCGAGTGCCTGCGGCGAGGAAGGGGCAGGCGCCGTCGAGGTCGGGGTCGGGGCTCGGGTGTGGCGGAGGCAACATCGAGCTCAGTCGGGGCGGCGTCCGGCGGCGTCGAGGTCGGGGGCGGGGGCGGCGTCGAATCCGGGGTCGGGGGCAGCGTCGAGGGTGTGCGGAGAGCATGCGGCGGCCGACTGGCGACGGCAGCGGCGAGAGCGAAGGAGTTGGATTTGGGGAAAGTGGCCGTGGGGAAGGACGAAACCCGTGGTTAAGTCAGAAGTAGCAGTAGCGCGTTCCAAAAAGCACGCTACTGCTAAGTTAGCTACAACGCTTTCTGGGATATGCGCTACTGCTACTCCTTTATTTTTTTTCCCCTTTTTCATTTATTTTTCTTCACATTTTATTTTTTTTTTTCCTTTCACCTTCTTCTATTTCTTTTATTTTCAGTTACTTTTCTATTTGCTTTCCATTTAATTTTATATCCTTTAGCAGTAGCGAGTTTAGAATAGAACACGCTGCTACAAAGCAAGTAGCGGTAGCGCGGTTCGATATAGATTGCTACTAATATGTGTAGCCTATCGGCTAAGCAGTGGGAATTTTAGTAGTAGCGAGTTTGGAATAAGGCGCGCTACTGATAGAACTTTATCTGTAGCGTGGTTTGCACAGGTGCGCTACTGCTACTTAGCTCCAGCGTGCTTTTTTGACCCACGCTACTACTAAAGTTCTGTGTATAAGGTTTTCCCTAGTAGTAACACTCCATAGATAGTAATACTCGGCATCTGCTCACGCAGAATCGGGCACTCCCCTGTATCATGCGCTGGCTTGAGGCAGGTATCACATAACTCGGTCACACATTCAGCAATAAAGTGGCCCTTCTCACCACAACGATAACACAGCATCTTCTCCTACTTACAAGCCCACTTGGAAGCTCTATCACCATCTGACCTGTCACCAGCCTCGACCGAGCCCGCCGCCGTGGTCTCAGTCCCTGTTATCTCAGCATTGGCCAGGGCCATCACCATGTCCATAGCATGACCGGACAACTCCGGCGTATGACCGATAACGACCGCCTCCGCAGAAACCGTTGGCTCAACAACCACGGGTGGAGGAGGCTGACGGTGACGGTTCCGACCACCACGACCACCACGATGACCGCGATAGACACCTCTCTGCCGATAATCTGGGCCAGTTGCCCCCTCAACAAAGCCGCCCGAAGGGCCGCAAAAAGGTCTCTCGGCAGTTCCATCGCTCTGCCAAGCATATCCACGGCCGCCGCCTGACGACGATGAGCGATGATGATGGCCTTCTCCATAAGCATTGTAACTGTCGTCACCCCATTGTCCCCGAGGCGGACCATTAGCACCACTGTATGTCGGAGCACGAGCCACATCCGCACCTCCATCCCCCACGTTATCATGTTGAGGCGGTACATGAGACTGCACCGGCCCATGCCGTTTTTGCGGCGGCCTAGCGACGTAGTAAGGCGGCGGCGCAGCCCGGGGCTGCTGCCCAAACGACTGAGCCTGGGTGCGGTGAGGCATTAAAGCACTCCCGGGCGGCGGCGGCGATGAGCCCCGCCGTGGTCATCCTGGCGCTAGACCATCTTGTTGGCGACCCTTGAGGAGCATTTCCCGACCATGGCGCCATAGCGGCGATCCCGCGCCGCGGCCTAGGCCCGAGCCGATCGCCATCGCGACCGCCGCGCGTAAACGCAGCTCCGGCGGCCGGAGGTCGAGCACCGACAGCGCGGCAGCTGCTCCACAACCAGACCCCGCAGTCGGCGGCGCAGCACCACCACATCCCGCTCCGGCGGACACCGGAGGCTTCTTCCTGAGGAGCACCACCCACGCCCGCCATGGCAAAGAGGGGACACGTCTCGCGCCCAAGATGCAAAGACGAGGAAGCGGCTTTGCACCTGACGGAAACCCTAATGGGCGGCGAGGACGAACGAGACGAAGAACGATCAATTGATCACGTGCATGAGACGGCGCAATCGGTATAGGTGGCGTCCGGTTTAGCCTGGGCCTTATACCCAGCTAACCCCGGCCCACTCCGATGCGGCCCACACTCACTTTACACCGGCCCAACACAGCCCAATATAGATTTCAAACGAAGCGCTCGAGCCGATGTGATCCCGATCTCCTGGATCACCGGCGTTGACGTTGCGGTCGCTGCTGGCACTGGACCAGCCACCGCCCGGTGCCCATTCTTTCTCCTTTGAACCACAGTCCAAGACTCCAAACGAATCATGTCAAAAAGCGTTAGGTTTGGAAGACATGCCTTAGGGAAGGGGCCCTTCCATGGCCTGATCGCCGTCGTCGCCGTCCTCCGGTGAACAACGCGCCGAATCATCTCTTTCTTCTCCCCTGCATGAAAGCCCGTCCTAGCCGGATTGTACATAGGCAACAATTTGTCGATAGTCATCGCCACTTCATCCTCATCGTATCCGGAACTGAAAAATTCACAGATGAGGTCCGACGGCGTCGGCGACGTCGGAGTCGCCGGCGAGCTCTCATCCATGTCCGCCTCCCCATCTGCATCATCATCGTCGACGTCAGCCAGCGCCCAGAAACGACCCCCGACCCGGCGCCGATCGCAAGGGGGTAAGGGCGGCGTGCCCGCAGTCGCCTCTCTATCACACAAACACATGGCCTGAGGGCCACACATGCACACATGGCACACGGCCGACGCCTGCAACCACACGGCTCCACGGATGAGCAACTAGCATCCGACTCCCCCAGGCCGTAGGAGAGGTGGTGTGGCGGCGCCGCTTGAGCCCGGTGCTAGGGAAAAGGTGAGGAGACTTTCTCCCGCTGACAGGTGGGACCCACTCCTGCCAAAATCACACTGGGCAGTTTTCCGCAGTAGCTAAAACCAGACAAAAAAACACAAAAAATAAAATAGCCTACGTGGCACGTAAGTCACCATCAAATTGGGGGAAAATGTGGGACATAGGGCACATGTGGTAAAATGTGGCACAAAGTCAATCAATGAGGGTACAAATTGAGAATCTTCTCAAAAGGGGGTAAAATCTGTCAATTTGGTGAAACATGGGGTAAAATATGAAGTTAACTCACGGGGATGCTACCTTGACCATTTTTAGCCAAATTTTTTGAACCTGATTTTTAGCCTATTTACCTGGATGATGTCCAACTAATTAAGGTACACGCATGTAAAGAAAATCAGTTTGATTAAACAAATGGCCTTCATGACTCAATCAGGCCGTCCACGAGCTCCGCACCAGCCTCTGTCTTCTTTAATCCCACACTGTAAACAAGCTCCAGCGCGAGTGCGCACAACGCGTATCTCCTCCACACCAGTCCACGTGCGCCAGCCCATCGCGTCACCGTCGCTGACCTCCAAGATCCATCCATGGCGGACGCCATGACGCTCTCCTACCTGCCCCTCTCGCTCACCGCGGCCCTCTTCTTCGTCCTCCTCCTACTCCTCACCAAAAGCAGGCGCGAGCGTGGCCTCCGGCTGCCGCCGAGCCCGCCGTCCCTGCCGGTCATCGGCCACCTGCACCTCTTCAAGAAGCCGCTCCACCGCGCGCTGGCCAACCTCGCCGCGGCGCACGGGCCGGTGCTGCTCCTCCGCTTTGGCTCCCGCCGCGTGCTCCACGTCACCGACCCGGCCGCAGCCGAGGAGTGCCTGACGGCCCACGACATGGTCTTCGCCAACCGGCCCCGGCTCCCCTCGGCGCGCCACCTCTCCAACGGCTACACCACGCTGGGGTCCTCCAGCTACGGCCCCAACTGGCGCAACCTCCGCCGCATCGCCAGCGTGGAGGTGCTATCCGCGGGCAGCCTCCTCCGCTCGGCAGCCGTCCGCGGCGACGAGGTGCGCCTCGCCGCGCGCCGCCTCTTCCTTGAAGCGGCCGGGGCGTCGGGGCCATGCCCCGCGCACACCGATGTGAAGGCGCGGGCGTTCGAGCTGGCGCTGAACGTGGTGGCACGGATGATCGCCGGGAAGCGGTACTACGGCGGCGAGGGGGACGTGCCGGAGTCTGAGGCGGAGGAGGCTGCCAGGTTCCGGGAGATGGTGCGCGAGTACTTCGCGATGCACGGCGCGTCCAACCTGCAGGACTTCCTGCCGGTGCTCGCCTTGCTGGACATCGGCGGCACGAAGCGACGAGCAGTGCGGCTGTCCCGGAAGCGCAACGAGTGGGCGCAGCAGCTCATTGACGAGCACCGCGCCGCCTCCGACGAGGGGAAAAGCCGCCGCGGCAGGACGATGGTGGGCGACCTGCTGGACATGCAGGCGGCCGATCCGGAGGCGTACAGCGACAAGGTCATCAGAGCGCTCTGCCTGGTGAGTAGAAGAAACTCTGCATCAGCATTTAGGCTGCATTTCATTAACGAGCAAAGCATTTGTCAAACTATTTTCTCCTTGCTTTTTATAAAATAAAAAAACTTAACAAACAAACAAACTATTTTCTCCAATCTAAGTAGCTAGTATTAAAATTAGTGTTGAGAATCGTGATGGAATCTTTGGAGGCTATTTAATTAGGTGGCTCAGGAGCTTCATTTGGTCGTTCATCCATCCTAATCACATCCTTATCGAATATTGTCAACTAGTCTTCCCCTCCTCATCTTCAGCACCTCAGGAAAAAAAAACAATTTGCCAGCCGTTGTTACCCAAATTTCCTTTATGCCGTTGGAAAACGACTACTCCCTCCGTTCCTAAATATAAGTCTTTTTAGAGATTTCAATATGGACTAGGAATGTGTATAAACTTATTTTAGAGTGTAGATTCACTCATTTTGCTCCGTATATAGTTCATATTGAAATCTCTATAAAGACTTATATTTAGGAATGCTTTCAAAATACTCCCAAAATACATATCTTATGTCAGGACTTTTATGTGTGCATTATAATGAAGCAATTTTCAAATACTTTGCAGCAGATGCAGTATTATGTAGCCTATGTGTTTGCTAGTGATTATTTTTGTGTAATACATGTAGTTAGCTTCACTGCATGGCATGTAGGTAACAACCAGTCTACCAGATTATCCATTTAAGGTTTCCCAATTTGCCTGCTACACTATGAACTGAACATCATAGGTCTATAATTAATTTATGTACTGAACTATTTCACCAGCTTCTTGCGATTTCCCACGAATTCTATTGACTGCTCAGAGCACATTAACTAATCACATTGTGCCGTTACATTTTATCTTCATTTTTCTTTTGCGAAGTATCTTCATCATCATCAACACACTGCACATACACATCAACAGCTCATCATGTCAATCTTTGCTGCAACAGAGCATCCTTCAAACCGGCACGGACACCTCGTCGAGCACCATCGAATGGAGCATGGCGGAGCTGCTCAACCACCCGGACGCCATGGCGAAGGCGAGGGTGGAGCTCGACGAGGTCGTCAGCACGGGGTGCCTCCTGGAGGAAGCCGACCTTCCCAGCCTGCCCTACCTCCAGTGCATCATCATGGAAACCCTCCGGCTGCACCCAATCGCCCCACTCCTCGCCCCACACGAGTCCTCCGCCACCTGCTCCGTCGCAGGCTACGACATCCCGGCGGGAACCATGCTCCTTGTCAACGTCCACACGATGCACAGGGATGCGCTCGTGTGGGATGAGCCGACAAGGTTCTCGCCAGAGAGGTTTGAAGGCGGTAGGGGCGAGGGGAAGTGGATGCTGCCATTCGGAATGGGGAGGAGAGGGTGCCCCGGCGAGGCGCTAGGCATGAACATGGTCGGGCTCGCTCTCGGCACGCTGGTGCAGTGCTTTGAGTGGAGGAGGGTCGGCGAGGAGGTGATTGACATGGCTGAAGGGTCAGGGCTGACCATGCCCATGGCTGTACCTTTGGAGGCTTTGTACTGGCCTCGTGCAGAGATGACACCGGTGCTAAGGGCACTCTAGGAAAGGAACACGGGCTGTTCATTTCTGAGAGAATTCACTAATAAAAGCGCAATTTCGGGAGGCAGGAGAATCAGGAAGTTACCTTTGGTACCATCAACTGCTCTTAATCACAAGCAGACTATGTAGAATGTATACTCCAGCACGAGTGGTTCTTAGTTCATACCAGATCACAAGCTGATCATGTAGAATGGATGTTCCAGCGTCAGTACTTCTTAGTTCGTACCAGATGGTCCAGATCAAAAACCCTGTTACATAAGAAGAACCAGAGGTTAGGGAGAAGCGACGAAGAAAAACTTTAGAAGTGCATGAAGAAAAAAAATACAGAAACTAGGAGTGGAGACAGTAGAGTAATGCACCTCAAGCACAAAGAAAATCAACTGGAGCACCTTACCATGATACAAGAAATAAAGTCAAGTATGGCTACTCGAGCATGTCCTCCATGTTTTAATAGCAATGACAAACTTCATAAGCAATAAACTTGGACCGCTAGAACCAGCGAACGTTCGCTGCGAGGCATGGCAATGCGAATGATTTTCATGGCAATTTGGGCTGTCTGCGGCTGGCAAATTTCTTTAGCAAGCATGGCAAATCCACCCAGGTCAGTTTTTTGTCACAATTTGCCATGCCTCCTGAAGGAATTTGTCATCCTCGTGACAACATAAATTGCCATAAAAAGGTTTGTTTTGCCATGCCCTCCTAGGGAACGTCTGCACAATAACCTTTCCCATAATCTTTATAGTAGAATGAACCCGCATACCACAGGCTGGTAGTCCGTGGTTTGTTTGGTTTCATATATAAAATGTGGAGCCGGGGTGGGGCCTTATTTTTCAAAAAAAAACACAGGCTCGTAGAATAGTTTTCAGTCACTCAACTGAGACCAATAAGATGGGTCTCAAGATTGCCCAGGACGTGCTTGAAAGGGCATGAAGACAGGTAATTTTCCAAATGCCACAAATATTGACAGCCAAGGTTTGAGGATTTCCAATCCAATCACCAAATGGATAATATGTGGATTATTGTCCATTCTCTCCATGGTAGGAAACATTTTTACCTTAAGTCCATTCAACACATCCACAAAGCTTCAGATACAACAGCATCAATCCCTAACTTTCGGTCCTCTTCTCAAGTCTACACTTACCCAGCGCAAGAGACACCACCTTACTAGCGAGAACTCCTCAAACCAAACAGCAACTGCCAGATGATCAGGTTGCTTTGCTTCATGGTTCACGTTCAACACAAGCATCATTACTACCAGGAAGTCGTAAGCCAGTGAATACAGTAGTTCATGGCTGCATGATTCATGCTGGGGCAGGGCCATAGGATAGAACTGAAGGGTTTCCAAGATATACTAGAGCTCTTGTTCTTCCAGTAGGTCTCCTGTGCCAACGATAGTCACTATCTTCTATGTTGCTTCTGCCATCGTTAATGAATGGTTAGCTAGCAGTTGTCATGTCCCCACTCAGTGATGTCAATCCACGTCTGTTGGATGCGATGTTACAGAAATATACCATGTGTCACCAAAGAACAGATGTAATTTTACCCCAAATGAAGGATGCACTCATCTTTGAGGGTGAAATAAGGATGCAAACACATACAACGAATCGATGTGCTTAGGAGAAAGGTGAACAGGACAATAACACAATGATATGCCGCATATATCAAAGAGTATCCATTAGGAAGACCCACCTTCTAGGCTTATACAAATTTAATCTTAGCCCATGTATCGACATATAGAAGGAATCAAGGGTAAATGCCCCTGATGAAACAATGGATAGTCTATTATCTATTGTACTTTGCATCAACTGTGCATGTCTATTATCTTCGTAGATACATTCCATATGCTAGGTGCAGCAATGTTTGATGCTAGCTGCTGTTTAACTATTATCCTGTCCATTGTGCAAGCTCAATAATGGAGACATGATAACTACATAATACATACCATAGTCTAGCAATGCATGATTGGAACAAAGATTATGTGCTGCTTGAAAGAATTCAAGCCGACGATTTCAGTGATTTTCAGTTATAGATACACAACACAAACGGTGTTAAAATGTCCTGTTTTACAAAAAATAGGGCATTTATTCTGTTTTATGTCGCCTCTAAAACCACCAAGATTTTATAGTTCAGTAGAACAAAGATTATTTTAAGTATCAAAACTACCAAAAAAATCCATTGTAAGACCACATAATACCATCAAACAGAGCCTGTGAAAGAGAAGAAAAGGAACAGAGCAAACTTACCACATCATACACTGTCAGTGACAAAACCGGCAATGATGAGGAAACGGTTGTAGAAATGGAATTCTGACAAACATCAAGCAACAAATATTCACCCGGATGTTCCACTCTCATATGCTGAATTCCTTGGGATATGCATGCACCTTGAGATGTCCATAAACTGAAGCCACAATTGACAAGGTGATCACGTTCAGCAAATGCCATTTGGCGGACTTATGCATGAACATACAGAAAAATTAGACATGCTTTATCCAGCAGAAAGAAATCTTAGACAATATTGGTAACGACATTGTCCTGGCTTCTGTCAAATTATCTGATTAATTGAATGCAGCTATATAGTCTGACATGATAACAAGATTATCAAGATGGTGAACCCCATTGTTTGCGTATCTATTACAGTACACTTCCGCATGAAAAGAACAATCTAGTAGAAGCACCATAATGCATGGTTTTCGAGCCCATGACTCATTAGCCAATCACTGACTGTGTCCATTCCTCACCTAGAATATAGATTGCCTTAGTACAAATACTATTAGTACCTCTGGCATTTGAGGTAAATGTATATGGAATACAGTACTACACCTTGCAAAGTAGAATTTTTCTTAAGTGTATATGGAAAGACATACGACACCTCAATCTAACAAAAGCACTACATAGTGCATACAACATTGAACCTCAGGAAATCTAATGGTTGAAGGCAAAACTCCAACTAGGAACTAATGCATACAGCTGAAATTTGCATGCATCAACACCCGACTGGATTCGATCAGACCCTATCCATACACATAACTGCTGGTACGACTGTATGAGAACAATCAAACATTAAATGATCCATCCAAATCCTCTTGAATTGGTGTTCCTCAGAAAGGAATCCTCGTGAATCCTCTTCTATTCCCCACTTCCAGGGCTGAAGCAACTCCCCCATAACAGTTGTACCGACACAAGAATGCGAGTAACTGAGAAAATGAGACTGTAAAGAGTGACACATTACTCATGCACCCTTTTCCAGCTCCAACGAACCAGCCAATCCAGAAATCACTTGTCCATCTACAGTAGAATTTTGCATATATCAATAAGAGTTCAATAAAACGTGGTGACAAAAAACTCTTAAACCATATCACGGTTAAGCATCTGAAAGCCAATAAAGATAAATTTGGAAGCCCTTTGTACCTTTGCATCAACTAGCATGGAATTCAAGAATGAAACAAAATGCTGGTTCTGATTGTGAACCATTAAATAAAAATCTGAGAAGTGCTCAAAAATCAGCGGAAACATTCGTTCTGGCAGTACCCATAACTTCAATATCTTACAAGATAAGAGAAAAAACAAGGTTTAGACATGCAGCTGATAATTATACCTTTGAAGCATCCTCACTAGTGCGAATTATCTAGCATGAGTTGTTTTCACCATTTTTGTTTCTAGAGCAACCTATCAAATTTTACAGGTTGAAAGATGTATAATTATGAGGACAGATAATTTTGAGATTCTCCAGAAGACATAACCATACTGTCAAACCACACTAGTAATCTAGTATGGCATAACACTAAACTACAAAATGAAAAAAAAAAAAACAGGAAGAGAGAACAAGCTTACCGCATCAAACACTAGGAAGTGACAGAGATGGGGGAAACCCTGTGTAAAGGTAGGCTTCGTTCACAGTAGCAGCACTTATCTCAGTGAACCTACCAACCTGCATAGTCTTGACATCGAACCAAAAGTATGTGACATTTTGCTCAACAGGATCTCCCAAGTTCTGCTTTGGATGATCTAGCTTTATATATAAGCAGCCCTCAAATGCACCTATGATGCCTCGAAACCGGTCTCCCCATTCCTCGGGCAAGGTAATTTTGTTCTGCAGCTGCCACCGGTCACTGAAATGCATGAACGAATAAAAGTAGAGGACACATCTTTTATCCGCCCTAAAAAGATCCGAGACCACAACGGTTGTCCTGCCTTCTCCTGACTCCAGAGTGGTGATCTGATTACTGAACATCATCGAGCGGCCTGCCAGGACAGGCGAAATGTCGAGGATGGAGAACTCCATTTTGCTGGTGTCCAGCACAAGCCACCTCCGGGTGAGAGTTATCATCCAGTAGAAGCACCCATGGGCATGGTTGCGTTGCCCCAGTCGGACACCCATGACTCTCCGCATGCTCAGCGCGTGGTGCACCGGCGGCGAAAGCGCTCTCCATTCCCGAGATCCAGAGCAGTAGGAGAAGGCGACCAGTTTCCCTCGGCAGCAGGCCATCCAGATGACGGCGAACGGCAGCTCCTCCCCGCGGTCGTCGTTGCCGCGAGAAGCCAGGAAGATCTCGTTGCTGCGCGACTGGAGGCCTCCGTCGTCGCCGCCGCGCTGGAGGTAGGGGTTCTCGACGGCGGCGGCGAGGGCGTCGGGGATGGGCGGGAGCAGGAGGCAGCGACGGGAGAGCGGGTCGCAGACGGCGACCTCGGTGAAGGCCGTGGAGCCGGCGGGCGCGGCGCGGTCGAGGAGGAAGCGGCCGTCGCGGTGGTCGCGGACGAGCCAGGCGCGTGCGGGGGCCGGGAGGAAGGCGAAGGAGAAGTCGGCGGCGAGGGCGAGCGCGCGGGCGGGGCCGGCCGCGGGGTTCGGCGGGAGGGCGGGGAAGAATCCGGCGGCGGCGTCGGGGACGAAGACGCCGAGCGGGGGCGGGGCGTGGAGGGAGCGGACCCGGCGGAGGAACCGCGGGGAGGTGACGACGCGGCGGAGCGAGGCGCAGGAGGCGGAGGCGCGCGCGAGGTCCGCCGGCGACGGCAGGCGGATGAGGATGTCCGCGAGGAGGTCGTCGGTGAGCGCCAGCAGGCAGCCCATCGTCCTCGTCGGCGGCGTCGGCGGCGGCGGCGGTGGATCTACGGCGACGGAGAGGAGAAGGGTGGGGAGGGGAGGGGACGAGAATGCTCGGCCTGGTTGCCGCCTCGTGTTGCCCCAGAAGGAGGTCGGTTGGGCTCGGGAAGCCGGTTCGTACGTATGGGCTCATGGGCCTAGGCCGCCAGTTTTGGCCCACTCGCCGATAATATAGCGGTGGCTCACTCTAGTTTGGCACGACGCGCCCTCCACCACGAAATCGTCATATTACTCCAAAAAAAACACGAAATCGTCATGCTTATTATGATCCTTGCGTCACTAAATTTGCCATCGAAAATATTCGATTTGCCATGTGCCCGTATCAGTTGTTCGGGTGTTATCAGATATCTTAAAAATTACTTAAGCACAAAGTATTTCAAATATAAATGAAATTCCCCTCAAATGGGATTTTTTTAATCAAGCACTTTTTTGTAAAATTATGGAATGCTGACTGGCCGATGGAGTTCAGATGTAACTTTCTATTTTGTAAAAATTGATCAGTGTGTCGATGCTTCTCTATGTTTGCAATTCTCTTTGTTCTGTGTGTCGATGCTTCTATGTTTGTAAAATTTGTTCTGTGTGTCAAATATATTTTTCCCAAAATAAATTAATAAAGAACAATTCAAGCTTGATCCCAACTTTTATGTTTGCAATTCTCTTTTGCTTTCCATGAAGGGGACCAGAGACACATAAATAACGAGGTTGTGCTAAGGATTTGTCATTTTTGTATATCGAGCAATGTTTTGAATTTTGATTTGAAAATTTGCGACAACAAACATTTATGTTGTGTGAACATGTTCATTCTTTTCACATTTTAAAATGTACTAGGAGGTCCGATGCACCAGTAGCACCACACGCACCGGTGCACCAGATATGTTCCCCTCCTCAATGTAAGGTAGACGATCGCATTAGTTACATCCATGCCGCTTTGGTTTTGTGCTAGTTATCATATATACTTCTACATGTTGCAATTACGAAGGGAAAATATAGCTGTTATTCTATTGTTTCTTGTAAAAAGATGCATCCTTCTGCTTCTATGTCCATCTTAAGATAGTTGTTGTTCAGTTGTTGCATTGAGATTGCTGCAGTACGTATCTTCTGGTGCTTCTTGCCCTCATGAGTTAGATGTCTTTGTTGGATGTGATGCACTGCATCCATCTCCTATTCAATGAAATTGGCTCAAGGAGAATACATGGCGGAGAGGATTGAAAACATATATGATAACTGGAAGTTCATTGCCAAGTGCTCTCTGTCCACACACCTAGGAAATCTGTCATTTTATCTTTTCTCATATGCGTCTTTGGTCTAGAAGCTTAGAAGTAATCAAGTAAAGATCCATCTAGACCCCCCTCTATTTCTCATAGTATTTGCATCTTACTTCAGTTTTGCTTGCAGTTCTTCACGTTCCTAATGTATCTGCATTAATTCCTCGATCTACTACAAGCGAGTACATCTTCTTTCCTTAGATCTGTTGACATGTGTATTGTTGATCGAAAGACTTTTTAGGTAAACTCCATTGTTATTTCCCCTCTATCCCTCCTACTAAGCACCATCTTCACCTTTTTGTTTCTAGCTCTTCCCATTCCCTAAATCACATGCCTTCCTGAAGCTACTACATCAAACCAAGTAGTACTTCCTTCTTTCTTACTTCAGTTTGATCTTTTCTTGTTGTAATTTGTGGTCGACAGTCTGCTCATTTCGAAACCCTATCTTGCTCTCCCTTTTCTCTCTTATTTCGAGTTGCGTTAATTACATAATTATTGATTTTCGTTATCCACGGTACTGAAGCAGCCTACGTGAGCATCTGATTCAATAGATTTCAGTCGGAGAACTAGCTAGCATTCAATCTTCATGGTTGTTGTTTCGTAAATTATATCTTCAAGTGATATGAACAAGATTTAACCCGTTTGGATGTGACGCCGTAAATTGAATGAGTGAAAAATTATTGCACATATGGTGGGATCATGCTCGTGTTTGTAGGCAATGTTTTGGATGCTCATGCTTGCTAAAGAAATCTTATACTGAATCAACTTTGTTGGATGAATGCTCGACTGGCAGCGCGGCGGTTAGCTCTCCTTAGAATAGCCTTGATCTGAAGCGAGGGGCCGGCTTGTATACCTCCAGGACAGCATCCTGAGTAGCCAGGAGCCCAAGACAGATTAATTATTTTTGTTGTTTTGCTAGTTTTGTATCGCAAGAATGGTTTTTAGTTGTTGCTGGCCTGGCACCCGAGCCTGGTCCAGATGCTTGGACCGTCACTCTCTTGGGGTCCCTTCTGATGTAAGGGGACATCCTTTGGCAAGGCGGGGTTAGTTGGTTACCCTATGTATGTACTCTTGAAGATCTTTATACATGTCAAAAGTTTATGGTTCAACAGTATTTCGAATTTCATGCTGCAGAGAGAACACATCTGCTGCTCAGGTGAATGGACATGGCTGTGAAAGTGAAAATTGGTGTAACGTATGTACGCTGTGCACTCTCAGACAAGTTATGTATGAAAAAGAACATAGTATTGTTTAGTCCAATAACTAAACACGCATGTTCAAAAAAGCAAACCAAAATTTAAATTAAAAAAAACACAGAAGGGAAAACAAAACAACCACAACCAAAGTTTCATATCCAACATCTGGAGTAAAAGTAATTGCGATTTTAAAAAAAAACAGGCAACTAAGTATAATATAGCCCGGAATACATATTGCAAAGTGCCTAGGAATTTGGAGGGACGAACCACATGAGAGTAGGACAACCATTGGCCATGTAGTATCTGAACGACGTGATTCTATCCACAGCACTGATTTTGCAGTCTTTCGTGCGATACATATGGTTGCCATTGTCACACATTTTAAGTTGCACGACATCACTGATACTGCTTGCGTGGGGATGGTTGTAGTAGATGTGGTTTCTCTCCACATCGCCATGACTGCCTCTTGGCACGTTCACAAAATTGGAGTAGGGCACACTCAAGAACAAGGCATGGTCGTCCAATGACTTCACTTCTGCCCACATGTAGTCATATTCGGTTGTCTTGTCTTTGTCAATTTTGCTGAGCTCAAACACCTTGAAGAAAAACTCACCGTCTTGTGACCACTTGGTCCTTTGTGCCATAAATAGCTTGTCATTGTGCGTGAAAATGTAGCTGATCCTGGGGTTTCCCCACGAATATATGCGGCTAGGTTCTTGGATGCGCAGTGGGTACGTGGCGCTGACCACCGACGCAGTGGGGTCGAACATGAATAAATCGCTATTATTGTTTATGCCATAGAGAGTGCCACGGCAGAAGGCAATGTCCGAGAAGAAGATAGGCTGTATTGACATCGACCACCCGCGGTTTTGGCATCCAACCTTGCACAGCCCGAGCGTGCTGCTGTTCGTCAAGATGGCGGCAAAGATGCAGCGTTTCGAGCTGGGGTCCTCCGAGAAGATGATCTTCTGGACACGCGGGGTTGTGTCTACTGATGCATCTAAGATCCTTCGTTGCACGGCAGGAAGTGGCACCTCGATGCCAGAAAAGAGGTTCACGATCACTAGCGAGGTGGCGGCATTACGGGTTGACGCGGCGACGATCCAGCCACCGTCATGAGATCCGACTAGCCGCATGCCGATTGCTTTGGCCGGGAGGGGAACGCGAAACACCGTGCCATCCACGGGGCTGAACACACGCTCTGCCGCGCCGTCCTCGTACGGCGAGAGGATCAGCCACGGGTGAGCTGGCTGCGGCGGTCGCCGCGATAAGACATGGCGCCATGACTTGCACACGGCAGCGAAGCGGACTCGATCGAGCGGCGACGGGATTCTGGAGTAGACCACGGCGAGAAGATCGCCAGGGAGCCTGGACCACGTGTGGTCTGCCGCCGCCGCCGGAGACGCGCTCATCTGCGCTGCCGCCGTTTGTTTTACCCCAGCCTGCGCCGCCATGCTTCTCTCTCGTACGTTCGGTTACAACTTGCAGCAAACTAGTCTAGGTTCGTCGTTGGTTATTTCAGAGTTGGACTTCTTCACGTGGGGTAGGTAAAGCAAACAGGTTTTCAACGCCAAGGACACTAGTTGCTCGTTCAAATTATTCCACAAATTTGAGGCTCGGAACAGAAATAATTAAAAAAAATCTTCTAGCAAAATGATACTATGATTTTATTGACTATAATCAAATAAAGTCGTCGCTAGCTGTTCAATTGATCTGGATGTAATTTTTATTATTTCTAGGTGTTCTTTGTATTGCCATGACAGTTGATGAATAGAATGAAAATTTCTCGCAAAAAAGAACCCGTAGATTAATGATAAAATCAAAAGTTATGTCATGGAGCTTTGAAGTCTTGGTCTCCAGCTTCACTTTTTGACTCCCGATTCCTAGGGTTAAAAATAGAACTGTAGACCGAATAATGGTTCACAGGATCAAAATCCTTTTGTCCATGAGACCAAAACACGCCATAGGATCTTTGGTATCGCCCATGACACGACCATACAAAGACGTGATAAAACCATGTGATTTTTATTCCGAATGACGTTGCCTCCATCTTTGAGATGTTGTCCGCGATGACATAATTAAACAATAAACATATAAAAAAATCACTCGAAGCTACAATCCGTGGTTTGAGATACCTCTGGATGCCAAAAGGTCGGGAAAGGCGAGGGGAACTGGTAGAGGAAACATAAGCATGTCCGGCATTTGGAGGTCACCAACCATCGAAATTACTGAAATATCAGAAAATTCACTGATATTTTCAACCTTGGCTCTCACACTCCCCCAGGGCCGGTCCTGAGATTTCCGGGGCCCGGGGCGAACTAAAAATTAGGGGCCCTTAATATATAAACACTCATTGTAATATACGTATATCTATGTATATATTTTTTTCTCAAAAAAGTATATATAAATTATTACCGGTAACACTTCAATGCATCCAAAATCAGTATGTATATCAAATAATTTATACATATTACCTTTAATTTCTTCTAACATTCCTCGATGCAAAGTTACATATGATGGGGTCGATGTCGATCCTGTCCAATAATTTCTTCTCGATGCATAATGTAGCCAAACCATTTAATCTCTCCTGAGTCATTGTTGACCTCAAATAATTCTTCAATAATTCAACTTCGAAAAGATTCTTTCGGTCCATGCGACTGTCACAAGCACAGTAAATAAGATGTGATAGACAATGGAGATATTAGGATAACAATCAACTTCTCTGACATGCCCGAAAATCTCCATAGCAGATATTACGCCATCTGGCAATGTCAATCTTATAATCATCAATTCAGAAATAAGATTGTATAACTCAACATCCAATGAACCATTAAGAGAGAAAGTTTCTGCGCAACATTCTTCAAATTCATTGTCACTTAATGACATCAGGGAGCCGAACTCAATAAAAATCCGAATATATCTTTAAACACCATGAGTTATCTGAATCTATCATTCAAATAAGTGATCGCCATATATATCAATCAAAACATTAAAATATTTCCTCTTACCGGAGGACGTCATAATAATACACACAATGCTGAACACAAAACAATTTGTTCTATCAATTATTGAACAGTGCCGGCTATGCATCAAAGGAATTTTTTTGTATCAATATTATATGAATATACATCAATACCTGACGGAGTGATGATCAAACTTCAGTGCATGTGCGTATACAATACATAGGAGTCTGTACAGCGCCTAGAGTCTGCAGAGGATTGAGAAGAGAACAGTTGAGCAAATGCCAAACAGGGCCCCGGAATTGAAATCAGCGGCGAACATACACAAATTAGGAAGGAAATTACCGGGGGCTGGGGGCGGCCAGGCGGCCAGGCGGGAGTGCGAGCATGCGTGCACGGCGGCGTCGGCGGCTAGCAGCTAGGCTGGGACCTGGGAATCGTTGCGTGACTCTTGACTGATGGAATGGCCGAACAGAATAGGAAGGAAATCGCCCATGCAGCTAATTGATCGTTCTTTTTTTTACGTGAAAGGAAATTCCGCTGATCGCTCGCTATCAAACACTCGATCGCTGGGATCGGGGAGATCGAGCTGCTACTCCCTGGCGCGCGTCTGCCTAGTATGGGCCATAGGCCTATGGCCAACTATCGGGGGGCCCCTGGATTTTGGGGGCCAGGGCGGCTGCCCCCTGCCCCTCCCAGGGCCGGCCCTGCACTCCCCGGGTTTCCCCTTCACTTCTCTTCGTTCTTCTTCCCGTGCTCCTCTGATCCTGCAGCTAATCTTCTCCAGAAGACGTCGTTTGAGCATGCGATCGGTATGACTATGCACCAAACACTTGGTATGAAGCTATCCCATTAGAGAAAATTCAAAATTTTCTTTAGTGTTTGAATACAGATTTGTATTTGGTGCATTCTCCGGTTCGCAGCGGCAATGATGAGCTTGGATTTATCTTCCAAGCATTGGCACCGGCTGAGTGAGGATTAGAGGACTGGAGGAAGAGAGTTTGAGAGGGCTACATATACTACTACTAGTACATTATTTTCTTCTGAATTCTATTAAGTAGAAAATGTCAATCCTTTGGCCGTATTCCCACAAGGTTTATTTACTGCTACTATACGTATAACCTAGGTGCTACTGATGAATATTTTTTACACGGAAAGTAACTTTTTTGTTGCTCAAATAGTCAAAATGAATAGTCTGCTTAACTACTGATGAATAGTTTCTTCACCAAAATGTCATGAAAACAAATTCAATTTTTTTGTGATCGATGCAGGATGCATTTGATGTATACCACCCTATAAGATCAAAAGTCCAAATTCTATCTACACTTCTAGAAACGATAAAGAAAACTATGTTGTAAATAACAGCTCAGTTTACTATTAAAATTAAACTAAATTTTGAATAAGGTACTATTCACGACAAAATTTTTTCTCAGTTGGTGGATTGAGTTTTGGCACCAATTAGAGTGTACGTATGCGTATTGGTGAGCATCCATGCATGTTTGTACTATGTTTTAAAAAAATTTCATTGTGGAAAAGGAAAATATTATTATCTAGTCTCTATGTCTGGATAATGAAAAATAATAAGAAATTACTATTTTTGTACATGTTTATTTTTTTGACGGTGTCAGGTTTTTCCTGTAAATAACTCTTGAAGTTTTGGTAGTTCAGTTATATCCTGGTGAGGCCAAACAATAGGATTAGACGATTAGTAACAAAGTAAAATCTGTCAGTTATTTAGGCGTAGAAACTTACAACATTCTCATAAGCTTACCAGAAAATAGCTATGCCTGCAGAAACGTTTCTGAAAAGGATAACCTATTGAAAAACCACCGTGATGTTGGTGATGCAGTTTTTGCAGACAAACTGTGGGAGCAGAAAGTCGAACAAGCACAGAACTAGGCGCACGATCACATCCAAATACAACTTCCCCCCTTCTAGCTAGTTGCAAAAATCTGCATTTCGTTCTTACAAATTATTCATCTTAACTTGATCTGCAGTATATTCCTTCGGTAGGATTATGAATATCTAGTATTACATGAATTTCATTCGACATGAATATTAAGGAATATGAAACCTTCAAGTCACCCATATTTATGTTTGTTTGTGCTTTGCTTCACTCCAATTAAGATTTGTATGTTTTGCGGCTTTTGCCTGATTAGGTAAAGAGTCAATCAAACAGAAGGATAACACATCTGAATTCGTTGTGGTGTATAAAGGCAACACTGATTCAAAAAAATATTTAAATAGTTGGAATGATGGGTCTACATAGTAAAATTTAGACCGGCAGGCCTAAACATGAAGCATGCACAACATCTAAATCAAATAAAAGAGTCAAGATAACATCCCGTTTTTGTTGACACTGGATAACATCATAATTCATATAAAAAAAGATAACATCATAATTTTGATAGATACTACGATCACATTGAGCGGCTAGAAATCAGGAGGAAGAAGCCACATGAGATTGTTATGGTCACCACTAGGCACGTAATATCTCACTGACATGATCATATCAACACCATTGAACTTTCGGTCTTCCCCACAGTACAAATGTTGGCCATTGCCACAGCTTGTCAACTCTGCATCCCTACAGATGGACTTATCATCGCCTATTAAGTTGACATTGTTGTAGTATATGTGGTTTGTCTCTACTCTGCCATGCCTGCCCGCTGGCAGGTACACCATCCTGGAAGAACTGGCACTCAAGAACAAGGCATGATCGTCTAATGTCGTCAGTTCTGCCCACCTATAGTAGTTACGTGTATTTCTAATCTTTACGAGCTCAAACACTTTGAAGAAAAAGCCCTTGTTCTCTTGTGACCACCATGCTCTTTTGGCTAGGAGCACCTTGTCGCCGTGCTTGAGGATGTAGCTGATGTCGAATCCCATTCCTTCGCACTTGGGTAGCGGGTTCACGCGCAGTGTGCGGGCCTCGCTGACCACCGGATTACCTTGTTTGGTCATATGAATGTCGTGCACGAGTAAATCGCTTCTGCGCAGGCCATAGAGCTTCCCACGGCAGAAAGCAATGTCGTCGTAAGAGCTAGTAAAACTTTGCAGCATCCACTGGTTACTATTGTTTCCACGTCCAACACAGCATACCGCGAGCCCGTCCGCGAGGATGGCGGCAAGGATGCAGCGGTCCAGCGTGGGGGCCTCTGAAAAGACCAACTTCTTGATCCATGGCGTGGTGCGTTGCTTGGCGGAGAGTGGCACCTCGACGCCAGAAAAGAGATTGATGATCAGTAGCGACTCACCACCAAGAACCACTAGTGGAAAAACAGGCTTTCCGTCCAGCCCATAAGTCGCGAAGCTGTTGGAACCGCGACCAATGGGACCTTTAGTCGCGATTACGAGGTGAACCGCGACCAAAGGCTCGGCCCTGGCGCTCGGTGGCGGTGGTGCGTGAGGGCTTTAGTCGCGGTTGGCGTGCCAATCGCGACTAAATGTTTTCGGCACCTTTAGTCACGGTTTGCCGTGCCAACCGCGACTAAAGCCCTCGCCTATATATACCCATCCAGCAGCCATCACTTAGCCATTTGGAGCCATTCTCTTCACAAGTGGGTGTAGGTTTGCTTTTGGTTCCTCTTATGCACATAAGGTGTTTGATGAAATGCCCCAAGAGCATGAAACAAACATGACATGAAGTGTTGGAGCCACACTCTTGATCGCGGTTAGCAACTTGATGAACCTTTGATGTGTCAATATATGCATGTGTGTAGTTCATAACAAATGCATGATGGTTAATTATATATTTTATATTATAATAATGCAGATGAATCGGCAATGGATGTCTGATAACCGACTCTCCGTGAGTTCACTACGGGTTTGAAAGATTTCCTCGTAGTGGCTAATGCGAACAAGCGGGGGTTTTGTTATCATCCATGTGTTATCTGTAAGAATGAGAAGGGTTACTCTTCCTCAAGAGTTGTTCACATGCATCCGCTTGAAGGGTTTCATGCCAAGCTATAATTGTTGGACCAAGCATGGAGAAAGAGGGGTTATAATGGAAGAAGATGAAGAAGGGATGATTTCATCGATGAAAGCTATCTTGCTCATTTCGGTGATACTTTCATGGAGGATCTTTGAAGGTGAAGGGAAGGTGAAGAAGAGGCGCGTGATGATCCGTTGATGATCTTGGTCGGACCATTCTTGATGCACGGAGACGCCGCTGGCCCGAAAAGGAGAGGAGAATTTGGATCGCATGTTAGAGGATCATGAAAGGCGCTGTACCGGATGCGATGATGGTGCGAAAAAGCTGGGCTGCTGCTGGATTTGCTGAAATGGAAGGCGAGGCAGGTGTAGTGACTCGGCATTTGAAAACTTCTGAAAATGTTGAAGAATATGTTTCCAAAGGATAACGAGTTGCCCGCCTTGACGCGTCTGAAGCAAAGAAGGTTATCGCCCTCTAGGTTTAGAGGTTACGAAGATACATGCATGCATCAACGCTGCATCCTCTACCGCATGGTGAATCGAGAATTTGAATGAATGCCGGTATGCCTTGCATTGCGTTATAAGATCGAGTCGATGACCACGGTAGCGATGTTGAGGCGAAACCCGGAAGAGGGTTCCGCCAAGGTGATGTGGTATGCTCCTATAATACCACGGTTGAAACGTCTGTTCATGAACAAAAAGCATGCCAAGTTGTTGCGATGGCACAAAGAGAAACGTAAGTCGGACGGGAGTTGAGACACACCGCAGATGGAGCGCAATGGAGAAAGATCGACGGATGGTTCACAGATTTTGCGGTGACGCAAGGAACATAAGATTTGCTCTAAGCACGGATGGCATGAATCCTTTTGGCGGCGAGCTCCAGCCATAGCACTGCCCGTGACTCTATGCATCTACAACCTTCCTCCTTGGTTGTGCATGAAGCGGAAGTTCATTATGATGCGGTGCTCATCCAAGGTCCGAAGCAACCCGCAACGACATCGATGTGTACCTAAGGCCATTAGTTGATGAACTTTTACAGCTGTGGGGTGGTGTCCGTGTGTGGGATGAGCACAAACAAGAGGAATTTGACCTCTGGCGTTGCTTTTCGTAACCATCAACGATTGGCCTGCTCTTAGTAACCTTTCGGGATTTGTCAAATAAGGGATACAATGCATGCACGCACTTGCTTACATGAGACCGAAAGTGTACATTTGCCAAATTGTAAGAAGAGCGTGTACCTTGGGCATCGTCGATTTCTTCGAAAATTCATCGATGAAAGAAAGGCAAGCATTACAACGGCAAGGCAGATCACCGGCGAAGCTGCGGAACGACCTGTGGTCTTTGGTATTTGATATGGTCAAGGATTTGAAAGTCATCTTTGGAAAGGTCTGGCGGACAATCGGTTCGAAGGGAGCCGGCGGGCACGCAGCCATGTGGAAGAAGAAATCTATATTCGGGAGCTAGAATATTGGAAAATCCTAGAAGTCCGCTCTGCAATCGGCGTGATGCACGTTCTGAAGAATATTTGCGTGAACCTCCTAAGCTTCTTGGGCGTGTATGGGAAGACAAATGATACAAAGGAAGCACGGCGGGACCAGCAACGTTTGAAAGACCACGATGACCGGCATCCGGAATGGTTTCAAGGTCGTGCGCTACGCTCGACCAAAGAAGAGAAGGTCATCTTTTTGAATGCCGAGCGATATGAAGGTCCCGTCTGGATTCTCGTCAATATAAAGGGAATAATAAACATGGCGGAGAAAAAGTTCCAAAACACGAAGTCTCACGGCGCCACGTGATTATGGCGCAATTGCTTCCGATTGCTTTGAGGGGCTCTGCGGAAAATGTTCGATTAGCCATTGTGAAGCTATGTGCATTCCTCAATGCAATCTCTCGAAGGTAATCAATCGGAAGTTCTACCAGTTCTGAGCGATGTGATCCAATGTCTTGTCGGTTTGAGTTGGTGTTCCGCCATCCTTCTTCAATATTATGGCGCACCTCCTGGTTCACCTAGTCGAAGAGATTTCCGTTCTCGGTCTGTATTTCTACACAATATGTTCCCCTTGAGAGGTTCATGGGAGTATTAAAGAAATATGTTAAGTAACCGTGCTAGGCGAAGGAAGCATCGCCAAGGGCTATGGAAATGAGGAGGTAATTGAGTTTTGTGTTGACTTTGTTCGACCTTAAGCCGATTGGTCTTCCTCGATCGCGCACGAGGGGAGACTAAGTGGAAAAACACGATCGGAAGGAAATCAACGATATGTATGGACGGCCATTCTCGGTGAAGCACACCACCTTGTCTTGACCAATTCCAACTTGGTGGCTCCGTGCTTTGAGAAACACAAGAATATTTTACTTTCGGACAACCCGGGAAGCTGAATCTGGATTAGGAAGGCCCACATGGAGACTTTCGGCAGTTGGTTGAAAACATTTAATGAATGACAATGATGTTGTAGATCATTTGTACATGTTGGCCAAGACACCATCTTCGACTATAACGACTTTCCAAGGGTACGAGATAAATGGGAATACATTTTACACGATCGCCCAAGATAAAAGAGCACCAACCAAAAGCAGTGGTGTCGCTTTGATGCAAAGAACCGAGAATGGGCAAAAGGTCACATATTATGGTTACATAGAGGAGATATGGGAACTTGACTATGGACCCTCCTTTAAGGTCCCTTTGTTCGGTGCAAATGGTTCAAGCTAACGGGAGGTGGGGTAAAGGTGGACCAGCAATACGGAATGACAATGGTGGATTTCAACAATCTTGGTTACCTTGACGAACCATTCGTCCTAGCGAAAGATGTCGCTCGGGTTTTCTATGTGAAGGACATGAGTAGCAAACCGAGGAAGCGGAAAGATAAGAAAGCGATCGATTACATCATGCGATGATCAAAGCGCCACATTGTTCTTTCGGGGAAAAGAAACATCGTGGGAGTGGAGGACAAGACAGACATGTCGAAGATTATAATATGTTTGCTGAAATTCCGCCCTTCAAAGTGAACACCGACCCAAGCATTAAGTTAAATGATGAGGATGCTCCATGGATACGGCACAATCGTAAGCAAGCGAGGGACACAAGGAAGAATTGATGTGTAATAATTTATTGTACCAAACTTTGTATTTGGTCGATGAACTGAATGATGTATCAAACCTTTTATTTTTCGATTAAGTTAAATGATGAGGATGCTCCATGGATTAGTTTTATTTTTCTGATTTTTTGATATATAATTGTATTTTAAGATTTTAAAATGAATTAGTTTTATTTTTCTGATTTTAAAAGGAAAAGGAAGAAGAAGAAAGAAGGAAAAGGAAAAAACAGAAGAAAAAACAGAAGAAAAAAGGAAAAACAGAAGAAAAAAACAAGCAGAAGAAAAAAGAAAAACATAAGAAAAAAACAAACAGAAGAAAAACATAAGAAAAAAGGAAAAAGGAAGAAAGGAAGAAAAAAAGAAGAAAAACATAAGAAAAAAACAAAGCAGAAGAAAAACATAAGAAAAAAGGAAAAGGAAGAAAGGAAGAAAAAAGAAGAAAAACAAGAAAAGGAAGAAACAAAAGAAGAAAAAAAAAAAGAAGAAAAAAGGAAGAAAAACAAGAATTTAAAATGAATTAGTTTTATTTTCTGATTTTTTGATATATAATTGTATTTTAAGATTTTAATAACATAAATAAATAAGTAATTAGAAACTTTAATAGCAAAAATAATTATCATAAAGTAAAATAAATAAGTAATTAGAAACAAAATAAAATAAAATAAATAAGTTTTTTGTTGTAAGTAGAAACAAAACAAAATAAATAAAGCAAAAATGAAAACAATACAAATTAAGCAGAAAACAATACAAATTAAAAAGAAAACAATACAAATTAAAAAGAAAACAGAAAACAACACAAATTAAAAAGAAAAGCAAAAACAGGCCTTTAGTCGCGGTTGGCGGCGAGAACCATGACTAAAGGTACCCTTTAGTCGCGGATGGACAGACAAGCGCGACTAAAAGGTGAAGCAGGAACGAAAAAACACTTTAGTCATGGTGGCGAGGAACCCGCGACTAAAGGTACCCTTTAGTCGCGGCTCTCATCGCCAACCGCGACTAAAGTTCGCCTATAAATACTCGTCTTCCTCGACCGCAAACCTGTTAAATCGCCCTCGCCCTCGACCTTGCCAAGCGCGCTCGACGCCGATCGACGACGCCGACGCCGGCAACGCCTGACGCTGAAAAAGCCACGCCGCCGCCCCCGTCCCGATGGCGCCGCCCGCCCCGTTCAGACCTTGCTTCACGTGTGCCCTGTGCCCGCCGCGCCCGCCGCCTCCCGCCTTGGCACGCCTGACGCCCGCCGCCTTGCCTTGCCTTGCCGCCGCCTGACGCCTGCCGCCCGCCGGGCCCCGCCTGCATTCCGTGCCCTCGCGCCTTGCATCCAGGAGATCAAGAGAAGAAAGAAAAGAAGAAAGAAGAAGAAGAAGAAGAAGAAGAAAGAAAAGGAAAAGGAAGAAGAAGAAAGAAGAAGAAAGAAGAAGAAAGGAAAAGGAAGAAAGAAAAGAAAAGGAAAAGGAAGAAGAAGAAAAGGAAAAGGAAAAGGAAGAAGAAGAAAAGGAAAAGGAAAAGGAATTTTTTTTTTTTTTTTTTGTTCTTTTATTTTAACTAGTTTTAGTTTAACAAGAACGGTAAATAACTTAAAACCCTAAACCCCAAAAACAAAAACAACGAAAACCGGTCAAAGAAAAACAAAAAGGAAAAAGGAAGAAGAAGAAAGAAGAAGAAAGAAGAAGAAAGGAAAAGGAAGAAGAAGAAAGAAAAGAAAAGGGAAAAGGAAGAAGAAGAAAAAAAAAAGGAAAAGGAATTTTTTTTTTTTTTTTTTTGTTCTTTTATTTTAACTAGTTTTAGTTTAACAAGAGCGGTAAATAACTTAAAACCTAAACCCCAAAAACAAAAAACAACAGAAAACCGTCAAAGAAAAACAAAAAGGAAAAGGAAGAAGAAGAAAGAAGAAGAAAGAAGAAGAAAGGAAAAGGAAGAAGAAGAAAGAAAAGAAAAGGAAAAGGAAGAAGAAGAAAAAGAAAAGGAAAAGAAATTTTTTCTTTTTTTGTTCTTTAATTTTAACTAGTTTTAGTTTAACAAAAGCGGTAAACAACTTAAAACCCTAAACCCCAAAAACAAAAACAACAGAAAACCGCCAAAGAAAACCGCCAACTTAAAACCCTAAACCCTAAACCCCGCCCGTCTTGCGCTCTCTGCGACACCCTCTCCCACCCCTTCCTCGCCCCTCCTTTTGCCACCGCCCTTCGCCACCGCCACCGCCACCCCCCTTCTTCACTTAATTAATTTGTTTTACTACATGTTTTCAGGGTGACATAATGTCGGACGATAGAGTGACCGATTATGGACAACTATGATCCGGACGGTGAAGCACATATGTTCGGCATCATAAACGGCGATATTCAATATGTGCCGACCGGAGAAGAAGAAGATGATATCTCTTCTTATCCGAACCTTGACGGTGAAGATGAAGGCGCGTCGACAAGATGATGTCAAGAAAGCGTCGATAAACAGCGATCTTCAAATGGAAGTAGCAACCACCTCCGCGCCGAGGTATATATATACATTGAGCCTCGGTGATACAAACTAACCGATTTGAATAAATATGTGTGTACTAACGCGCGACTCTCTTTCTTATTTTAGCCCTCGGCGGATCGTCAAAACAATCGAGTACGTCGTCGTCAAAGCGTGGCGCAACCAGACGATGAAACCGGAGAAACATGCACCATCCGGGTTGTCGACTTTGCAACCGGCGAGCGGCTGGAGCCCCGCAAGAACGCCACCAAGTTTATCGGCCAATGCGGAGCCATTGTTAGAGACAACGTCTCGATCACCGTCGAGAGTGGAATGAGCCAAAGAAGGCACGAATTGATGGTTTCACTTTTGTCGATAAGAGAACAAAAAAGATTGCATCAAGAAGCTTATGGAACATTTCGTTCTACCTCCGAATACAACAAATTCGATGAGGAGGTAACAAGATTGAGGAAAACAAGGAGAGGAGGAGGAAAGTCAAACAGTTCGCTCTTCATAAGATGGCCGGCGCATTCGGAAATTCAAGCAAAATCTAGCCCGTGACTTTGTCAAGCAGAACAAGACTCGATTTCGTGAGGACAATATGAGAAAGCGAAAGATGATTGGCCGAATTTGTGAAGCAAAAGAAATCGGAGCAGTTCCTTCAAATATCGAAACAAAATAAGGAAAATGCGGCTAAGAAGGAGTACAATCATGTTATGGGGCCGGGAGGGTATCGCATTTGGGTGCCTAGGTTCGAGAAGATGGAGAACGAGTGAGGCGCGAGAATCCGTCCAGTGCGGAGGATGGGACCCAAGGGCCGAAGCTGGTGAAATGCGGGCATGGGGAACGCTCAACCCGGAGACAGGGGAGTGTGTTTACGAGGCAAATTAATTAAACCCACCCAAGCCCTTATTGGCGCAATGAAGGCTGCTCAAGAGGGAAGATCAAGTTCAACAGAGAGAACGACGCAGCGACAAAAGCCCTCGGGAATCCGAACACGGAGGGCGTGTACGAGGCATGGGGCACATTCCGTGGAAAATAGGGTTCCCCGAGCGATGACCCGTCTGATTCTGAAGCCGTAAGAGAAAGATGGATCGGGAAGCGGATGTTGTGGGGCGGTTGGCATCGAAATGGAAGTGATGAAGAAAACCATGAGTGTACTAGTAGCGAAAGAGATTCAGCTCGGGTGCGGCATGAAGATCATCCGGCGGATCTCGGAAGCCAGCAGCGTAGAAGCGGCGTGGCTTCCACGGAGGCCCCACCGGCTGGTGTAGATGCACCGACGATCGAAATTATCGCACCGGAGCCTCGGTGGTCGAAATTACTGCACCGGAGCCTCCTCGCTACCCGTGGGCGATATAAAGGAGATGAAAGAATGTCATCTGTATTATCCTATGGGGAACATTTCCATGAAGGTAGCCATCGGCGTGCTTTACCATGTTTACTCGAGCACTCCACCACAACAACCCCATTAAAGATGGCTATGCTCGTGTCACGGTGGAGGACATAGTCCAAGGGTTTGAGGACACAGGAGATTGAAATTGCTACACGAAGGGAGAAAAGACTTGAAGATGTCAAGCGCCATTACATTCTATGGCAAAAGAAGTTTATCAAGTTTCAGCGAGGCGCCAAGGACAACAAGTCCACCCCCTACGGTGGTGGTGGTGGCGGTGGCGGTGGTGGTGGTGGTGGTGGTGGTGGCGGTTCACCTACACCTCCGTCACATCGGCCGACGCCGCCCCGATCACAACGTCCGGCGGGTGATCATCCGCCGCCCCGATCCTCGTCCGGCGGGTGATCGACGCCGCCCCCAATCCACCTATGGCAAAGAAGCGAAGAAGTCTGGAGTATTAACCGGACCCTTATGTACCTAAGACCACAAAGGTACCGGAGCCATCATCAAGCCTCTCCCCACAAGGCCTTGGGAGCGTAGTGCCGAGGAAGTCGGCGGGCGCGATCGCTGATTTGGAGAAATGGAAGGCGGACTGCAAGAAGAAAAGAGAGCCCGAGCCCAAGCCAAGTATATTCGATCAAGCAAAAGAAGTGGGCTAAGTCATTTTTGAGCACACCGTCCCAAGCCATGAAGAATCGCCACCGACTATGCACGTGAACTTAAAAGGCAGGCACTCATGTTCAAGGAGAACAAAGAGCGGAGAAGGCCGAAAGTATAAAAGCGGAAACAAGTTGCCCAGCTCGGGAACAAAGTAAACAATCGATTGCCCGCTTATAGTGGAAGCCTTCGTCCGGATGCCCCGAGATCATACAAGCTGCGGCAAAGACAGGATTAGTAACGAGTGCGAGAACAAGCGCCAACTTAGGTATTACTCTTCGTGAACTGTTAGGCCTTGATGAGTTGCCCGTGAAGGAGGTAGTAATTACATATGTCAAGAATGGGCCTCTCGTCGAGCTGCTTGAGAAAAGGATCTACGACCAAATGAAACGTCTGCTGAATTGGTACAAGGGTTACATAAAATTAAAAACGCCAAAGATTATATTTATGCGGAAGTTAGACATGAGCATCACTTCAAACATTACTATGTACAAGTTGAACTGAGTGAATTGTTCCAGCTTTTCAATCTGCTTGAGCTCGACAAATCTATCATCGGTTGCTACATTACGTAAGTGATTTATTAATTTCTACCCCATCTCGTTCATATTGCCTGCACTATATATATGTCCTAACTATATTGTTGTGTCCTCTATTATACATGCGTAATGAAGAAGAAGGAATGCGAGTAAGGAACATCCATGATGTTGGGTTCATTGACCCACACATCGTACATGATATTGTGTTGCAGCATTACCCGACGACGTGGAGGCGGACTGTGGCAGTTTCTTACAAAGCAGGAACTCAAAAGTGATATTCTATTTCCTTACCATTTTGGGTGAGTGTTTACATCTTGAGCACATTCTCTTTTGTTTACTCCATGCATGGTATGTGGCGGCTAATCGATGAGTTATGCATGACGTCTTGTGCATGTATCGTGTCCGCAGAGTTCCTTTGGATTCGCTAGTAATTAAAGTTAACACCTCGAATGTCTCGCCCACGACTCTCGGATAAGGATCCAAAGCTTTGGGCCGACATGAGAAAAATGCTGCGAAGTAATTATTTTCATTCATTTGCGCTCTATATCGATCGGCCTATTTCGTTCATTTCCTAATATCAAGTAACTAATAACTCTCTTGTTCATTTAATTTTCTTTGCCTCGTAGGGTTTGGAGGCGGTTCGTAGATACAAAGGTCGGTGAATTCAAAAAGAGCTAGCATTCAAAAGGGTAAAGACTAAGATCGGGATATTCAGCCACCGTTGACCAATCTATGTGCATACTTTATGCGTGAGATGATCCGAGATACACCTCTCGGCGGGTTGATGCGAGTGATACCAATGCTCGGAGGAATAACCTCCGGTGGATGCTTAGTCCGAAGCTCGCTTCCGACCACTTCAAGAGGAACTAGCTGGATGGTTCTGCAGGAAGTCCTCCATCCTAAAGGAGAACACTATCACGAGGACGTAGAACTTTATATGGATTAAATCATGTATGGAAACTTGTTCAAAATTGTATATGGTCATCCGATGATATTGAATATATATTGTATATTCCTCTTGAATTTTTTTGGTTCTAATTTCAAATTTATTTGAAATTGTACATTCATATGCATGTATGTAGTACCGTAGAATATATGAAACTCCTTCAAAATTAAAATAAAGCACAAAAGAAATAAAACAATACAAATTAAACAGAAAACAGGTTTAGGGGGGCTAAAACCCTAAACTGCATGCCTTTAATCGCGGTTGGCGAAGAACCGCGACTAAAGGTCCTCCGCCGACGGCCGCTGGCGCCCACGTGGACGGGCCTTTAGTCGCGGTTCTTAAGCAGCCGCGACTAAAGGTGGTGGGTTTTAGTCGCGCTTTGCTGGTCGCGGTTGCGCAACCGCGACTAATGGCAGTTGCGAACCGCGACCAAAGGCCTTTTTAACGGGCGACGTGGCGGCGACCCAGCCCCCGTCGTGAAACCCGACCAGCCTCTTGCCGACCACCACGGGCGGGAGCGGGACGCCTAGGAGTGCGCCGTGCACGGGGCAGAACACGCGCTTCGCCGTGCCGCCTTCACTTGGCGAGATGATCAGCCACGGGATTGTCGGCGGCGGCGGTTGCAAGGACCTAACAACGCGCCACGAGCGGCAGACAGCGGTGAAGAGGATGCGGCCGAGCGGAGAAGCGATCCGGGCGTAGATCTCCCCGAGAAGATCACGCGGGAGCTTGGACCACGCAGCGGACGCGATCATCTGCGCCGCCATACTTCTCCTCCTCGATTTTGACTAGGAGGCGGAGTACGCTAGGTTTTGGCAGGACGCGTGAAACACAAGGTATATATGTGGATCCAGATCGACTAGGAGTCAATTACTTTTGTTTCCGTCGGGGCCACGTTACTGACAGCAATTAGCCACGTCCAGTCGATCCATCGCAGTAGAATAGAACACTAGTATTTGATTGACACTTTGAGAAGGGCAGTGCTGGGCGCCGGCGCACCGGCCCAACAGTTCGGCCGGTCGCACGCCAGCCGCCCGATGCAGCGCGCCCCACCCGTTCGATCTGCCTCTTCTTCGATCTCTTCCTGTGCTGGCCCCTCTCGTATAGACCTCCTTCCTCCTCCGCCCCCTCACCTAGATCTCCTCGCTTCGTCGCCCCGTGCGGCCAGGTGCCGTCCTCACCGCCGGTCGCCGCTCTCACCGTCGGTCGCCGCCGTCGTCTCCTGTGTTCCTTGCCGGCTCCGTGTACGCAACAGCTTGTACCCATGGTTGCAGCTCCCGCGACAACAGTCGCAGCTCCGGTGGCGCCTGGCACAACTCCGGCGTGCGTCGATTGCAGGTCGCAGCACCTCCAGCGACGAGCTCGCAAAAAAAAAAAAGTACTCTCCCTCGGTTGCCGGTAGTAGCAAAACAAACAGGTGGTTGTAGCAAAAAAAGGATTGGTTCTAGCAAATTAAAGCTCGCCGGTGCCGCCTGTCATCGCCATTGTAGCATATTAAATCAAACACATGGATGTAGCAAAATTTGTCTCCGGTTCCAGCAAAACCAAAACATGGTTGTAGCAAAAAACTCAACCAGAAAAAACATCACATTTGCACATTCCAAGCAAAGAAACACTCGCCGATTCCAACAGAAATCAACGCCGGTCATAGCAAAATTGAAAGCCGGATGCAACAAAAATTGCAGAAACGCTCAAAAACAGCTTCTGGTTCAGCTCCGGGCTTCACCGGTAGTAGCAAAAATCGACAATGGTTGCAGCAAGAAAAATATAGTCACGATCCTCGGTATCCTCATGAAAAAGGATGTAGCAAATGAGAGCGTCGGTAGTAGCAAAACGCAAAACTATTGTAGCAGAAAGTGGTACACAAGGTTCCAGCAAACAAGCAAAGCAACAAAATTTTGGTTAGTTCCAGCAAAAAACGAAGATGGTGGTAACAAATTGCTATACTAGTTCCAGCAAAAAAAAAAAACAAACATAGTAGCAACATCTGGGTTGATTCCAACAAAAAAAAATCAAATACAATGGTAGCAAAAATTAGAGCTGGTTCCAGCAAAAAGCCTTCGTGGTTCCAGCAAAAAAACTCGCTGGATCTCCAGCACTTGTCGCTGCCTCCACCTCCGGCAGCTGCTGGTTGTAGCAACCATGGCTGCTGGTTCCAGCATCGTCGGACTCTGCTCCAGCACCACGGCCCGTCCCCTGATGCGGCAGCCGTCGTCTTGAGCAGTTGCGGATGCAGCTGAGAGAGAAAAAACGAGGGCATGGTGCTGGGTCGATGGTTGACTTTGTGGTGCTCATGGAGGAGAAGATGGGCGAGAGAGACAGAGAAGAGTAGGAGATAGCTCAGGCAAACAGAGGAAGAAGAAAACTTGAGTGGACGAGAGTGATTTGCGGGAGAAGATAAGGCTGAAGGAGGAGCGGTTGCTGGACCCACAAAAAAGCAGTGTGTTTCGTTCGTGTACAGACGTGCGATCTGTTTTGATCGAACGCACGCCGCGGGACCGGCCGAACGCTCGACCGGCGCGCCGGCAGCAAACGTTTCCCCTTTGAGAAACCACGCACTATGCACCTTCCTTGCTGCTTCATGCTCTTTCCTACCACATGTACCTGATGCTCATGCAGCAGAAACTCTAGCAGCGAAACATGGTCTTACACTGGCGAACGACATGGGACTACACTCAATTCAAATTAGTCTGATGCACTGGAAGTGATTAATGCATGCTCGGGACAAGATAGAATCTGGAATGAAGATTCAGCTGTTTACGCAGAGTGCTTTATTTTTGCTTTGATGATTGGTTCTGTTCAATTCTTGCATTGCCTGACATAGTTTAGCTCAATATGATTTTGATAATAATGTTGCTTGTAATTGGGTCGATGAACCCCCAGATGTCGTGGTAGAAAACCTTGCAAACGATGTAACTATTGTACCTATGCAATAAAGTCACCATGATGGCATTTCCTCTAAAAAAAAAAACGCATTATGATCGTTAAGTTTCCTGGCAGCGGCAAGTGTCCAAGCCAGCTACGCAGCGCAGCGGCAAGTGTCCAAGCCAGCTACGCAGCGCAGCGGCAAGTGTGTTCCCATGAACGAAGACTGAAGCATTACACGAAGAACTCCCTCTGTAATTTAATACTGTTATAGACTCCAAAAGTATCTTAAAGAAGTTACAGAGGTAGTAGTAGATTCACGTGATTAGCATCATCTGCTCTGGGCTTGTGTGTTAGCGCGCGTTTGGATTTGCTTCATGAAAAATTATTCATTTTGATGGAGACAAATTTATATTATTTTAATTCACTACAAGTTCACGACTACAAGTGAAGTGCTCTCCGAGCGAATATGATATTGTGTCAGAGCGTATACTCTTCTGTTGTGCGAGGAGAGCGTACACTCTTGACTAGATATAGATCTAGTTTTGCAGTGTTGATTATTCTGACCTTCTGCAGCATGGAGATCGTATATTCATGGTGTATGCCTGCGTGTTACCAGCTACCATTGTGAAACACAATGAGTGATGGTCGCGACATTGTCGTTGGGTTGGTGGTTTCCCAAGACAAATGCCGAGAACACGAGCTGATCTCCTCAGATACATGGAGCGGTTCACATGCGTGCTTATTCAGTATTCTTCTAATATCTCATCTCGCATATACTCGGCTCGGAAATGCTGTGCTATCGAACCATTCAAACATGTCCCGTGGCAACAAATTAATCAATCCTCTAGAAATGAAGCCCTTTTATAAGGGTGTCAACACCCCTTTTCATCCCATCCGTGTGGAATCGATCACACCATCTGGTTTCCATAGTACCAATACCAATGTTAAATTGATGAGGGCACATGAGAAACTGGCTACGGATCATGGTGAGCCAGTCAACATGTACTACCTCTGTTCCGAATATTATATTTAGGAGCAGAGAATGTAAATAGTAATCGCATGCCTGAAGCCTAAATTTGTACAGTTTGCAAATCATGATAGTCTGTTTGATACTCCTCCGTAAAGGAATATGTAAACGCTCTTATATTCCTTTACGGAGGAAGTACTAATTTACTTCACCTACATTTAGTACGGCCCCACACGGAGGAAGCGGACGAGGAGCACATGGGGGCTCCGCTTCCTTTAATCTACACGTCCATTACTATCTCGGGATAGATGCAGTTAATGCAGTTTAAGTTTGCTTTCATTTAATACGAGAAGTACTACGCATGCATATTGTTCATTTAATACATTAAATAAATGTGATTCATTGTTCATGTGTAGTACTCTCGATTTCGTGAAATCATGAACAATTTTTGAAATCATGAGCATTTTTTAAACTCTAGCACATATTTGAAATCATGAATTTTCAAATTCATGAACACTTTTACAAATTTAAAAAAAAACTAAAATTCAAGAATATTTTTTGAATTCATGAACATTTTATGCAATTTGCAAACACTTTTAAAGAAAAATCTTGGATCGGTAAACATTTCTAGAATCGACGAACATTTTTTTTGGAAATTGATAGAACAATTTTTGAAATTCATGAATAATTTTTTCATTTAATGATTTTTCTAAATGCATGATCACTTTTGAATCAGCAAACATTTTATAAATAAATAAACTATTTTTAAGTCACTAACAGTTTTTGAATTATAGGTAATTTTCCAATGATAATCATTTTCTGAATTGGCGAAATTTTGTTCAATTTCGTTAACATTACTTAATAGTGAATAAAGATTTTTTATAAAATCCCAAACATTTTTTGAATCCACAAACATTTATGATTTATTAAATCTATTTTTTAAAAATTCTATTTTTTTTAATTTTCTGAACTTTTTTGAAGTCCCAAATTATTTAAATTAGAAAAAAGAAAAAAAAGAAAAAGAAACAATAAAAACTAAGCACAGTGAGTTTTTATCACTTGCCGTTGGTGGATAATATTTTATAATTTTGAGGGCAATTTCCGTGACGTACCGGCAGAAGCAATAGCCTCTTTATTATTAGGTATAGGTATATATATACAATTCCAAATCTAGGCACAGTGAGTGATGATACGTTGTTCTCTTGTTTTGGCACCAACCATTCAGTTCGTTCCCAGATTACAAATTATTTGGAGAAGCACTAACGCAGCTACTTACTGCTGCAATATTAGCGCTGCATTCAAATATATTTTTGAAGATTCCATGAGGAAGGTGGCATGGGTACCACAGTTGCAGTCTTACAACGATATTATATATCATACACCGAACGAACAAACACAGCGGAGTTGTGGTCGACAGCACGGCGGATTCAGGAGCAAGACATACATACAATCTCTAGCAATAATTGTTAACATCAAACTAAGATAGATTCTCAACCACTGATTGTATGGAGGAGCACAACCATACCTGTGCTGATTGCAGTATTAGCACATCAATAGCAGAATTTTGAGATGGTAAATATCATACGTAAGGAACACCCATTTGCTGGTGCTAAGTTTGTAATTGAGTATATCCATTCATATATCTTTGTATCATGGAGTAGTGAGGAACCCTGAGGAATTAAGAACAGATTGCTTGGAGAAGCACAACCACAACATACGGTCCTGACTGCAATATAAAAATGCAGAATGCTGAAATGGTAAATAACATCCGCACACACTTTGTAGAGGTAAATATACACACTTGATCATAGATTGTTCTTCTCAGGCACGCATATGGATATCATACTTACACCAACCCTTACAAGTACATAATGACGAAATTGCTTGAGTCGTCAAAGAATGATATTCCACCGCACGGAATGAACCGAAGGAAAACACATACGCAACATACACAAGCATGCACACAACTTTGCCGGAAATTAAAAAATAAACATGCACACAAGCACGGGGGATTAAAGTTGATACCATGATACGGGTACGCATATGGACAGCATGACAAATAGGCCAGCAGTTCTGGGAAGCAGTGAGACGCGGAGGATGGACAGTGAAATCCTTGCAAGCCTTCCCTCACCCAGCTAGCTCCGATTCTTGATCTTCAAGCAGCGGAAGATTGGTGCAAACCATGTGTAAGATTACGATTGCACGATGTATTGCTCTTCGTGCATAGGCATGTATATATGGTGTATAAAGGTGGGCCACGGACCTTAACTATACAAGAAATTAGAAGGCGGGTCCAATACACAATATGCACATAACACATATACTCAACACCCCCTCGCAGTCGAAGGGGCACCGCGGCTGACGCAAAGACTGGACCGGAACTCCCCAAATGACGCCGTAGGCAAGCCCTTGGTCATGATATCTGCAAAATTGTTGGGAAGTAGGGACGTGTAAAACACGAATATGGCCAAGGGCCACCTGTTCCCGAACAAAATAAATATCCAACTCAATATGCTTGGTCCGTCGATGATGCACCGGGTTAGCGGAGAGGTAGACCGCCGAGATGTTGTCGCAGTACACTAGTAGAAAACCACCAATCAGTCCCGGTTCGTAAGGGCCTTTAGTCCCGGTTCGGGAACCGGGACTAATGGGTCGTTACTAATACCTCAACCCATTAGTCCCGGTTCAAACACGAACCGGGACCAATGAGCCTCCACGTGGCCCTGTCGCCGAGCCCGGTCGGGGCCTTTGGTCGGTTGGTGGCTCCAACCGGGACCAAAAGGCGCCCACGTGTCTGCATTCGATGGCCTGGTTTTTGTTTTTTTTGAAAGGAGGGGGTTGGGGGTTTTGGGGGTTAATTTAGGTGTTTCGTTAGCTAGCTAATTAATAGAGAGAAGTGTCCTCTCTTAATTATGTCCGTGCTTGCTCGGCGCCACGTAGTAAATATACATAAGTGATCGAGAGAACCATTGATCTGAAGTTCGTCATGCATACCGAGAGAAGTGATCAATCGACCTCTCCTTCTACGAGAGATTGGTCGAACAACAAGTTTTTGGCTACATACATGTACAATCTATATAAGATCTCTTAATTACAAACCACTAGCATTTGAATTCAAGTTCCACATGGTATTCTCGGCTTTCTTGATGGCGTGTTCAAGAAAGAATCCGCCAATTCCTCTTGAATTGCTTTCATGCGATCGGTGGTAGGAGTTCATCCGCATCTGCCAAGTCTAATTAATTTGAAGAAGGGGTTAATTAATACATATATATGAATGAAACTCAACAGAAATGATGGTGTAATAAAATGAAATTGCGAATATTATTGCTTACGCACTTCATATTGTCTTCTAGAGTAGCCCGCTTGTTTTTCAATGTCGCGTTGTGGATGAACTACGCACACGTAGTATCCACGAAATCATTCCTTCCTCCCGCCACAAGCACTTTACGAGAAATAGAGGTCAATCAAACTGATAATGAAGCATTATATAAATGGCATTGATGAAAGTATAGCTATAGAATCAGCGGAGATGCGCGCCAAGAGTACTTACTTTCTGGTATGTATATCGCAGCTCCTTCGGCAGTCCCGGAGCTTGTGCGGTGAACTGTTTCCAAACCCTGCAAGACAAAGAAAATATTTGTTATTACTTGAGATATCAAGAAATGAACAAAAAGTTGCCGATATGGTGCGATAATGATCGATTGAACTTACTTGCTGAGCATTTCAGTCATGTCCGCATAGGTGCTGGGATCTTTCCGTCTCGAGTCTAAGGCGGTTACTAGTCCACGCTCAAGCTTAATCTCCGAAGAATATAGTGGTACCTACACGCAAGCATAACTCATCAATTACATTAACCTCGCTCGAGTAATAAGGAAAACCGAATATGCACACGACAAGTAACACTCACGGGCCGTGGTAAGGAAAGAGTATGGTATCTTTGTTTTGATTTTTGATCAATGATTGTAGCAAGTTGTCCTCGGCCTCTTGGTAGCGCTTTTCAACCAGAAAAACATCTATGATATTTGTGTTAATGAACCCAATATCATAGATTTCATTTTTTGCACTCGACGATCTTCAATCTGCATAATATATTGAGGATAATTAATTATAAATACATGCAATGAAAGAGCCGAGCTATATATAAAGACTAATGACGAAATAGTACTTACGAGCAGTAGCAAAAGACCATTAATTTATCGAGGGCCTTTTGATTGAAGAACTCGAAGAACTCCTCAAATGGAATAGACAACAGATCATTTGAAACGAGGTCGTGCTCCTCTTTAATATTCAGATACAAAGTGTTCGTCCCCTCAGACTCTCTGCAGGTTTTCATGTACCAACTGTGGAATCTTAGCATCATTGTTGTCGAGACTTTTCATCTTTGACGAGAGGCTTCCGTACTCAGATCTGAATAAGTCCACCTCCATGAAATCAGGAAGTGCATCGTCGGCGGGTAATCTTCAAGATTGCCATAACCGCCACCGCCCCGGAGGATTAGACACATTCAGCGGGGGCACGATTGTTGTGCTTGTTCGCCGAGTGGGCAATTTTTTCCCCTTGCCCGTTGTTCTTTTAACCTTTTATCGGTGATAGTAGTTCCCGACCGCTTGGCTTGGAGATATGTCATTCGATGTCGCTCATAGTTGGTTCTCGGCGGAGACTTTGGTGGTTTCCTCGGGGCATTGAGAGTGCGCTTTGCTTTCACGGATCGACCTTCTCCTCCGAAGGTGGATGTATCTTTGCTTTAACCCCTTCAAAGAACTCCTTCACTTGGGTCCGCACGATCGCATCGTTTTCCTCCTTGCTCCTCTCATACGGTAACTTCTCTACAGGCTTTAGAGGTGGACCGATCTGTATTGCCTCTCTCTTCTTGTCTTGCTAGACGCCGGAGCAGACGGAGCGGCTGCGGCGTCTGTCTTCCTTCGTGCTTGCTTACGAGGCGGAGAAGGACTACGACGATCGGAGCAGCCGGGCGGGCGGGTCTCTTCCGCCCTTCTTGGCGAGGCGGAGAAGGAGGAGGCGGAGTGCCGCCACGCCGCCGGAGAAGGGGCGGAGTGCCGCCACGCGTGCCTGATCTTCTCTCGGAGGAGGAGGCGGTGGAGGAGGCGGAGTGCCGCCATGCGTGCCTCGATCGTCACTCACGGAGGAGGAGGCGGTGGAGGAGGCGGAGTGCCTGACTCACGGATGAGGAGGAGGAGGCGGAGGCGTCGATTCGGAAGGTCGATGAGCTCCTTCCGCCATAGGCATGGAGTCTTGAGCGAACCCAGCCTAGTCTCCCTTCACCGGTAGGGTGCTCAAGCTCGAGGTCCTCAAATCCCTCCGTTATTTCATCCACCATCACCTTAGCAAATCATACCGAATCGGTGGCGGTGATAAGTTGTGCGGGTCCACTAGGATAAACTTGGCCAACACCGCCTTGACCTTCAAATTCATGCATCGCGCCATAATGTGGCAATTTTGAGACTCGTGATACCATCCACGGGATAGCTGGCGAGCCGTCAAGACATGCTCCGGTGAAGCAGCTCGGTGGAAGCAACGCCGCTTCGCGCCGAGATGGCGGGTAACCGGGAAGCTTCGCATGTCGTTTGTTGCGATCTGCTGTTCTCGGTCCTCTTCTCGATCCTCTAGCCCCATTACCCTTCCAAGCAGCGCTGCATTTGGTCATGCTCCACTTTCTTCCTCCTCTCGTGGGTTTTGTAACCCCTGCGTCCGGAAAACCAACCTTCCACGGAAGCGAGCTGGCGTGCCTCGTGTCCGTCCCAGGTGCTCGGGATTCCCAAGGGCCATTGTGAGCTCGTCCTTCTCCTGTTTGGAAGGAGCGTCCCTCGCTGCAAAGCAACAATATATTGTCGAAGTTTCTTGACTGGTGTTTGCAGTTGCTCGTTCGCCCATCGACCCGCCTATTATTAGGGTCAAGGTTCCGCCAGCCCAAGAACCAAGTCCGCAACGGTGCGGCCAACGATAAATCTCGGTTCGATCCCTTTTCAAGCGAGATCATGCTCAGCCTTGGACCACTTAGGCGGGCTTTGAGGTAGCCACCGAGCCCGTGCGATGGTGAAGCGTCTTCTTCGCAGCATTTTTCTTGTTTGTCTCCGACATCTTCTTACTCTTTTCCGATGTCATGTGGGCCACAAATGCGGGCGATGATCTTTGATCTTCTCATATTTGCCGATGAATTCTGGTGTCTCTTTTTCTTGACAAACTGGTTCAGCTCTTTCCTCCACCTCCTCATTAGGCCAGCCATCTTCTTAAGAGCACAAGACTTGATTAATTGCTCTTTAAGCGGCTTCTCCGGATCCTCCTCTGGCGGTAGGGTGAAATTTGCCTTCCTCATTCCAAAGATCTTCTTTACGCATATCATTGACATAAGACACCTCGGCGTCTTCATCCTTAGCAGAGCTTATACCATTCTTTGGATCTTGATCGGGATCTGTCCTAACAAGAACCCCTGACCGAGCGAAAATGCCTTCTTTGTCGGTTGGGTTCAATCGGTTCGCCGTCGGGCGCGATTTCTATGATCTCAAACTTTTCATCCGAGCTCAACTTTTCTTGGGCCTCGTCTCCGTGCGAAGTTGTGCTCGATCCGGAGGGCTAGAAATTATAAGGAAGAAAGACGAGCGATACTTAATATGTGTACATATACCAAAACAATGGATGCATCAATTAACTTGTCAAGACGGGCTTAACTAATATATATATACCTGGCGGACTCGGTTCGGTGACTCGGCTCGCACGGTCTCCTTCGTCTTGTACCTCCATTGTGTCACGGAGCCATCATGAACATAGTCCTCCTCTTGTACCGCATTAATGAGTGAAGCCATCATAATCATAGCCCTCTTCTTCATCCATCGACCAGCGGTGTCGATGAGAAATGACGCAACATCATCACTTCCATTTGCGATTATTTCCCCAACATCGCTTCATTTCTTCGTCTCGGGAGTGCTCCATAGTTTACGCAAATATTGACAACATGTCAATTATTATTCAACATCGTTTTCTCTCTAGGGTTTGGGTGTCCTCGAGAGTTTTGGTCGAGCGAGCGGGCGAGGGGCTGCTGCAGTTGTATCTAGAGGGGTTAATTATATCGACAACGACGCGACATACATATACATATCGGGGAGGGGTATCGGTACCACCCCTCGTGTTTAAGTTTCTTCTTTCTCCTTTCCTTTCTTTCTTCTTCTCCTCTTCTTTTCTTCTTCTCCCTCGAGAAAGGAAAATAATTAAGGAAAAGGAAGAAAAGAGGAAGAAGGAAGAAGGAAGAAGAAGAAAAAAAAGAGGAGAAGAAGAAAGGAATAGAGGAGAAGAAGAAAAAATAGAATTTTTTCTTCTTTTTTTTTCTTCTCCTCTATTCCTTTCTTCTTCTCCTCTTCTTTTTCTTCTTTTTTCCTCTTCTTATTTATTTCTCCTCTTCTTCCTCTCCTCTTTTTCTCCTTTCTTCCTCTTCTTATTTTCCTTCCTCTCATTCCTTTTCTTCTTCTTCTTCCTTCTTCCTTCTTCCTCTTTTCTTCCTCTTTTCCTTATTTTACTTTCTCCTCTACACTAACCTAAAATGCACTAACCTAAAATCGATCGATATCTACTAACAACCTAAATATAAAATTAATACATATATGAAAAAACATATATAAACAAAAAAAATGCTATGAACATTATATTCATACATACATATATAGCCACATCCATTCATCACATATATATATAGCTACCACATACATATATACATTATACATATGAAAAAAATGCAATGAACAAAAAAATACACTTATGAAAAAATACTATGAACATGTACACATATATATACATACAAACACATATACACAAAAAAATGCAAAAAATGCTATGGAGGAAAATGCAGGCAGGGCAGGGGGCGGTGGTGTGTGGCAGCATGGCAGGCAGGGCGGGCGGCCGCCGCCAGCAGACTGGGCGGCGCTGTGGCAGCCGCAGACAGGAGGGGCGGGGCGGGCGGCTGGCATGTGGGCGGGCGGCGCTGTGGACGCGGACGGAGGGGCGGAGCGAGCTATGCTCACAGGGGGCGGCGGCGATGGCAAGGCGAAGTAACTGACTGGCCGCGGCGGCGGCGGCGACAACAAGGTGGAGTAAAGGCGCAAGGCGGCGGCGACGAGGAGGAGCAGGAGGCGTCGGGGAGAAGTGGGCGATTTGGCGGAAGCGCTAAGTCTTGCTTATATACTGACCTTTAGTCGGTTGGTGGCACCAACTGGGACTAATCTCTTTAGTCGGTTGGTGCCACCAACGGGACCAAAGGCTCTTTTTCGCAGCCCAAAGGCGGGAAGCATGACCTATGGTCCGGTTGGTGGCTACAACCGACTAAAGCTCTTTAGTCCCGGTTGGTGCCACCAACCGGGACCAAACCCCTAACGCTGCCAGCGTCGGGCCAAAGTTTAGTCCCACTCGCTAGTTGAGAGGGAGCGCATGGTTTATAAGCCCCACCGCCGCTCCCTCTTGAACACCTTTGAACTGCAGCTTATGGGCCTACTTGCTCCTTCGTTGCTGTTGGACCTTGGGCCTTCTGGGCCTGAATCACGGCCGAAATAGGGATACCGATCGTATTCGGCCGTGGCGGCCCGAAGAGGTGGCATTTTTTTCTTGCTTTATTTAATTTATTTTGTTTCTACTTACAACAAAATACTTATTGTTGTTTTTTGTTTTGTTTTCTGCATTATTTATTTTCTTTTGTTTTTGCTCTATTTTTAAATCTTTTTGCTTCTAGTTTTAGGAAAATTATAAACTTTCTGTTAGTGCCATTACTAATTTTCAAATTTGAAAACACTTTTTTTTGTTTTCTTTCTTGCTTTATTTAATTTATTTTGTTTCTACTTACAACAAAATACTTATTGTTGTTTTTTGTTTTGTTTTCTGCATTATTTATTTTCTTTTGTTTTTGCTCTATTTTTAAATCTTTTTGCTTCTAGTTTTAGGAAAATTATAAACTTTCTGTTAGTGCCATTACTAATTTTCAAATTTGAAAACACTTTTTTGTTTTCTTTCTTGCTTTATTTAATTTATTTTGTTTCTACTTACAACAAAATACTTATTGTTGCTATTTTTAATTATTACGAGGGCGAACCATAAGACATTTCAAATGAACTCTGAAAAAGTTAAAAGTTGGCATGGTATCATAAATTGACCCACACATAGCATGTGCATGTACAAAACGAAAAATGGTATCATACTCATCGGTTACAATATAATGGTATCATAAGCGAACAATAGTTATGGAGAAAGTCTTCACTTTTTCTTCGCTTGTGTCATTTGCTTATTGCGCCGTAACCATGGATAATCTTCATCGTTTATCGGGATGTGGGGTCAGCCTTGACTTTAAAGGAGGAATTTCATGAAACTTTTCATAATCTTGAGACATGTCATCTTGTCCTCCACTCCCACGATGTCCCTTTTTCTGAAAGAACTATGTGGCGCTTTGGCTCATCGTATGATGTATTTGCTTCCTTATCTTTTCTCTTTCTCGGTCTCATGGACATGTCCTTCACATAGATAACCTGTGCCACATCATTGGCTAGGACGAACGGTTCGTCGGTGTACCCAAGATTTTTCAGATCCTTGTTGTCATTCCGTCTTGTGGGTCTACACTGCACCCGCCTCTCGACAGATTGACCCATTTGCACTTAAACAAAGGGACCTTAAAATCATGTCCGTAGTCAAGTTCCCATATGTCCACTATGTAACCATAATATGTGTCCTTTCCCTCTCGGTTATTGCATCAAAGCGGACACCGCTGTTTTGGTTGGTGCTCTTTTGATCTTGGTCGATCGTATAAAATGTATTCCCATTTATCTCAGTATCCTTTCCAAATCAATACGGTCAAAGATGGTCCCTGGATAACAAGTACAGCTCCTCACAAACAGTCTTGTCACCTCGACACGTGCTTCCAACCAACTGCTGAAAGTCTGATGTGTTCACATGTAATCCGATCGTCGCCCGCCTCCGGGTGTTTGAAGCGCAGATCGTTCTTGTGTTCATCGACATACGGGTCACCAAGGTAGAGTTCAGTAGAAGCTGTAGTGGGCTTGAGACCAAGAATATCCGTCCTGCATATTATTGAGTCCTTTCCAAGCGTGCCTTTTCGGTCAGTCTCCCCTCATACCGCGATTTAGGGAGACCTATCTTCTTAAGGCCAGGAATGAAGTCAACACAAAACCCGATGACATCCTCTCGTTTGATGGCCCATGGAGATGCTTCCTTACGGCCTAAGCGACATTCGGACATATTTCTTTAGGACTCCATGAACCTCTCAAAGGGGTACATATTGTGTAGAAATACGGGCCCAGAATGACAATCTCGTCAACTAGATGAACAAGAACGCGGCGTCATGATATTGAAGAAGGATGGTGGGAACACCAGCTCAAACCGACAAGACATTGCACCACATCACTCCTTAGCCTTGGTATGGTTTCGGATCGATCACCTTCGAGATATTGCATTGAGGAATGCACATAGCTTCACAATGGCTAATCGGACGTTTTCGGTAGAAGCCCCTCAATGCAACCGGAAGCGATTGCGTCATAATCACGTGGCGATCATGAGACTTTAGGTTACGAAACTTTTCTCTGCCATATTTATTATTCCTTTTATATTCGACGAAGCGGTCGGGACCTTCATACTAAGCGAGGCATTCAAAGAAGATTTCCTTCTCTTCTTTGGTAAAGCAGCATGGCGGGACCTTCATCTTGCTTTGGAGGCATGCCGTCTTTTTCGTGCAAACGTTGCGAGGTCCTCTCGTGCCTCACCATTGTATCTTTTGTCTTCCCATACACGCCCAAGAAGCCTAGCAGGTTCACGCAAAGGTTCTTCGTCACGTGCATCACGTCGATCAAGAGCGGACCTCTAGGTCTTTCAAAGAGGGTAGGTCCCAAAATATAGATTTCTTCTTCCACATGGGTGCGTGTCCCTCGGCGTCACTCGGAACAGCTAGTCCGCGGGACCCTTTCCAAAGATTACGTGTAAATCATTGACCATAGCAAGTACGTGATCACCGCACGCATGGCGGGCTTCTTCCGGTGATCTGCCTCGCCTTTGAAATGCTTGCCTTTCTTTCGACATTGATGGTTGGTCGGAAGAAATCGGCGATGGCCCGTGTACACATTCTTCCCGCAGCTTGCTAGGTATATACTATCGATGTCAAGTAAGCGGTGCGTGCATGCGTGGTATCCCTTGTTTGTCCGTCACGAAAGGTTACCGAGAGCGGGCCAATCGTTGATGGTCACGAACAGCAACGCCTTTAGGTTAAATTCCTCCTGTTTGTGCTCATCCCACGTCGTACACCGTTTCCATTCCACAGCTGTAAAAGTTCTTCAACTAATGGCCTTAGGTACACATCAATGTCATTGCCGGGTTGCTTAGGGCCTTGGATGAGAACGGCATCATAATGAACTTCCGCTTCATGCACATCAAGGAGGAAGGTTATACATACATAGAGTCACGGGCCAGTGCTGTGATTGCTGCTCTGCTCCCGAAAGGATTAATGCCATCCGCGCTTAAAGCAAACCATCGTTCCTTGGCTCACTTGCAAACTCATCCCGAAGATTTCTCTCGATTTTTCTCCACTGCGACCCGTCACCGGTGCTCTCAACTTCCGTCTTTCTTACGGTCCTCAACGTGCCATCGCATCAACTTGGCATGCTCTCCGTTTACGAGCAGACGTTTCAACCGTGGTATTATAGGAGCATACCACATCACCTTCGCAGAACCCTCTTCCAGGGGCTCGCCGTCAACATCACCAGGTCATCTCGTCGATCTTATACCGTAATGCACGCGATACGGGCATGCGTTCAGATCCTTGTACGCACCACGGTAGAGGATGCAGATCATTAGGGCATGCATGTATCTTTCGCACCTCAATCCTAGAGGGCATACGACCTTCTTTGCTGCGTATGTCTTGTCGGGCAATTCGTTATCCTTTGGAAGCTTCTTCTTCAATATTTTAAGTAGCTTCTCAAATCCTTTATCGAGCACAAGACATTCTCGCCTTCCACCGCAGCAATTCCAAGACGGTACCTAGCTTTGTGTTGCCATCTTCGCAATTGGGGTACAACCCTTTTTGTGGTCCTCTAGCATGCGATCGAACTTCATCTTCTCTTTTGACTTTCGCATTGCGTCCTTGCATCGACAATGACCGGCGGAGATCATCATCATCGGGCACATCATCTGGTTCCTCTTGATCTTCAGCAGCTTCTCCGTGCAAAGCATCATCGTGCACATCGTCTGGTTCCTCTTGATCTTACGGAGCATCACCGTATTCGGGGGCACATAGTTGTCATCGTACTCTTCTTCTTCGCCGTCTTCCATCATAACCCCTATTTCTCCGTGCCTCGTCCAAACATTATAGTGTGGCATGAAACCCTTATAAAGCGGTGGGTGTGCAGGATTTTCCGGTCGAGTAAGACTTCGTATTCCCACATATAGGGCATGGACAACACATAAAACCATTACGCTTGTTTGCCTCAGCCACTTCGAGAAAATTATGCACGCCCTTAATGTACTCGGAGGTGTGTCTTGAACCGTACATCCATTGCGGTTCATCTGTGTGCATTATATATAATTAAGTGTGTCAAAAATCATTAGAGATCATGAATAGATAATTAATTAAGTGACCAAATTAATAGAAGTTCATCATCACATTAAAACCAAAGTACATACATAGTTCTCATCTAACAACATAAAGCTCTGCAGAGCATCTAAATTAATTAAACCATACTTTGAAACTATGTAAAACATTTCAATGCGAAAACAAATGCGATCATAATCGCAACCAATGTAACAACCGATCCAACGACATAATGATACCAAGCCTCGGTATGAATGGCATATTTTCTAATCTTTCTAATCTTCAAGCGCATTGCATCCATCTTGATCTTGTGATCATCGGCGACATCCGCAACATGCAACTCCAATATCATCTTCTCCTCCTCAATTTTTCTAATTTTTTCCTTCAACAAATTGTTTTCTTCTTCAACTAAATTTAACCTCTCGACAATAGGGTCGGTTGGAATTTCGGTTCAACAACCTCCTAGATGAATAAAATCTATGTCACGTTGGTCGGCATAATTGTCATAAATAATAAATGAACCAATAGTTATGAAAAGATAATATATACCACATCCGAATCATAGGCAGGACGAGGGCCGACGGGCGGATACCAAAACCATCGCACTATATAAGATGCAATAATAAAAGTAAGAAAATTATACAAGTATATATCTATCTAAACATACAAATAAGAATATTTTTCCTTTGGAAAGAAGATAAGAACAAGAGGCTCACCACGATGGTGCCGCCGATGAGATCAAAAGGGTGATCGACGACGTTGAAGGCGGGATGGGGCGTGACGGACCGCTAAACCTAGACAAATATGGAGGAAAATGGAGCTTGGAGGTCGAGCTTGGAGAGGAGAAACCTTAAGTAGTGTGGCTCGGGCATTCCATCGAACACCTTGTGTGCATATGAGGTGAGCTAGAGCACCACCAAGCCCTCTCCTCCTCGGCGGAAAAACAGGCGGTGTGCTCTGCTCTTGCTGAGGGGGTATATATAGGCACCACCATTGGTCCCGGTTGGTCGCACGAACCGGGACTAAGGGTTCCTTTGGTCCCGGTTCGCGCCACTAACCGGACGAATGGTTGTGGGCCAGAGCGGGGATCATTGGTCCCGGTTCATCCCACCAACCGGGACCAAAAGGTCCAGACGAACCGGGACCAATGGCCCACGTGGCCCGGCCGGCCCCCGGGGCTCACGAACCGGGTTCGATGCCCCCATTGGTCCCGGTTCTGGATTGAACCGGGACTAATGGGCTGGACCGGCCTGGACCATTGCCCCCTTTTCTACTAGTGGTAGACCACTGTGGCACGGTCAACAGGGCAAGAAAGCTACTGAAGCAGCTGGCGAAGCCACGAATACTCGGCGACGGCGTTGGCCACCGCGCGATACTCAGCCTCAGCACTGGAATGAGAGACCGTAGGCTGCCGCTTGGATGACCACGAGATAAGTGAGGGTCCAAGGTAGGCACAATAATCCGAGGTGGAGCGACGAGTGTTAGGGCAGCCCGTCCAGTCTGCATCGGAGTAGGCGGTGAGGGCGGTGTCGGCGGAGGCGTGAAGCGTGACGCCAAGATCCATAGTGCCACAGATATAGCGGAGAATCCACTTGACGGCAGCCCAGTGAACGTCTCGAGGAGCATGCATATGAAGACACACCTGCTGCATGGCATATTGGATCTCCGGTCGAGTCAGAGTGAGGTACTGGAGAGAACCAACAATAGACAGATAGAAAGCAGCATCCGAAGCAGGAGAACCATCCGTGGCAGAAAGCTTGGCCTTCGTATTAACAGGCGTAGCGGCGGGCTTGCAGTTAAGCATGCCGGCACGCTCGAGGAGCTCGTGAGCGTACTTCCGCGGATGAAGGAAGAAGCCATCCGGACGGCGCACCACCTCGACCCCAAGGAAGTAGTGCAAAGGACCCAAGTCCTTGATGGCGAACTCAGCACGAAGACGAGCCGTGAGCTGACTAAGGAGACCACCCGTACATGCCGTCAGGATGATGTCGTCGACATAGAGCAGCAAGTAGGCCGTGTCAGAACCCTGATGATAGACGAAGAGCGAGGCGTCCGAGCGGATGGAGCGGAACCCAAGCTGGTGGAGAAACGCCGCGATGCGCTGGTACCAAGCGCGCGGAGCCTGCTTGAGTCCGTACAAGGACCGCGAAAGCAAGCACACATGGTCTAGAAGCGCCGGGTCAACAAATCCGGTGGGCTGCTGGCAGAAGACCTGCTCCTCGAGGTGACCATGGAGGAAGGCATTGGAGACGTCCATCTGGTGCACCGGCCAAGCACGGGAGACCGCAAGGTGGAGAACCGTGCGTATCGTGTCGGGCTTGACGACCGGAGCGAAGGTGTCGGTGAAGTCAAAGCCAGCACGCTGTCGGAAGCCACGAACGGCCCAACGCGCTTTGTGGCGATCAAGGGTACCATCAGGACGGAGCTTGTGTTTAAAGACCCACTTCCCGGTAATCACGTTGGCGTGCCGGGGACGGGGAACAAGCTGCCACGTCCGGTTGCGCAACAAGGCATCAAACTCCTCTTGCATCGCAGCCATCCAGAGTGGGTCACGAAGAGCGGCTCGAACGGAGGATGGCAACGGTGATGGCTCAGAGGTGGACGCCGCATGGACGTAGTCATCCGAGGCGTAGCGCGAGCTCGGGCGAAAAATGGCCGTACGGGCGCGGTGACCGGACCGCCACAGCGCCGTGGGCGGGCGCGGGCGCCGAGGGGGCGGCGGGCGGGGCCGAGGGCTGCGGCGCCAACGCCGGGCGCCGGGGGCATGGGACATGGGCGCCAACGCTGGGCTGCTGGGCGCCGGCCTGTGAGTGTAGGAGGTGGCGCATGCGAAGGCGCCTCAAAGCGAGGCGGGCTAAGAGGGCATGTGAGCACCCTGAGAGAGGCGTCGAGGAGCCCGTGTCACTAGTGGCAGGAGGAACAGCGGGGGGTACCTGGTGAAACGAAAACACATGCTCATCAAAGTAAACGTGCCGGGAAGTGAACACACGGTGGGAGACGGGGTCGTAGCACCGATATCCCTTGGAGTTGGAGGGGTAGCCGATGAAGATGCAAGCGACAGATTGAGGTGCAAGCTTGTGAGGAGCAGTGTCGGCAATGCTGGGATAGCAAAGGCACCCAAAAATACGCAAGTCGTCATAAGACGGGGGCGTACCAAAGAGAAGATGGCGAGGTGCGTATTTCCACCGTGGGGCAGGGTCTAATGTTAAGAAGAAGTGATGCGGTGGCGAGTGCGTCCGGCCAGAAACGAGGTGGCACGTTGGCATGAAAGCAGAGCGTCTGACGCATCATTCAGTCACGAAGGACGCGTTCGGCTCGACCGTTCTGCTGTGAAGTGTACGGGCATGTGAGGCGGAAAACTGTGCCGTGATGCGACAAAAAGGTGCGGAAAGCGAGGTTGTCGAACTCTTTTCCATTGTCCGTCTGAAGTGCAAGGATGGGACGCCCAAAATGCGTGCGGACATAGGAGTAAAAGGCCGTCAAGGTAGAGAGTGCATCCGACTTTCTGCGCAAAGGAAAAGTCCACACATAATAAGAATAATCATCAAGAATGACCAGATAATAGAAATAGCCCGAGTTACTGGGAACCGGAGAAGTCCACACATCGCTATGAATCAACTGAAAAGGAAAAGAAACAATGGTGGTGGAGGTATTAAACGGGAGGCGAACATGTTTGCCGACACGACATGCATGACAGGTGTTATCCTCGATCTTATTGCAACTGAAACTGAAACTCCTAAGAATATGATGAAGTGTGGCGGGGTCGGGATGACCCAAGTGAGCGTGCCAGAGATCGACGACAACGGAGAGAGCAACCGGTGCGGTGGTGGTGGTGGATGAAGGCGAGTGCACCGGATAGAGCTCGTCGAGGCTGTCACATCGGTGAAGTATCATCCTGGTTCGAGCGCCTTTGACACAAATAACAAGCTCGTCAAATTCAATGGTAACAGGATTTTTACGAGTTAAACGACGAACGGGAACGAGGTTCTTAATAAGATGAGGTGACACAAGTATGTTAGACAAAGTAATAGGCATGGAATTAGAAGGAAAAGAAGTGTGTCCGACATGTGTGATAGGGAGTGTGGAACCATCGTCGACAATGATGCGGCGGTCGGTGGTGACGGGAGTAAAGGAGGCAAGATTATCAGGATGAGCAAACATGTGAGCCGTAGCCCCGGTGTCCATATACCAATCATCACCTCCGGTGTAGTTGTTCGGCGAAGGAGCGACATGCAGTACGGGAAGGAGCACCGGCAGGGGGACGGAGACGCCATGGGGGAGGCCGTAGCCACCGCTCGGCAGCGGCGGTGGGTACTCTCCAGACGGTATGGAAAGCAGCCCAGGCTGCGACTACGGTGCCGGGTAGGCAGGATGGCCCAAAAAAACTGCTGGCTCGCCGACGACCCCACCAAAGGCACAGAGAGCCCAGACTCGGCGTGTCGAACGCCAGCGTAATGACAAGGGGTCGACGGGCAGAGTCGGCGCCGTCGGCGGGGCGACGACGGGCTGGCCGGAGAGCACCAGCGGTGGGGCGGCGATGTACGCCAGCAGGGACAGCGGAGCCGAGTCGTGCAGCAAGTCGGGACGGGCTGGCGGGGCCGCGCTGTAGGGCGCTGGCGGCGGGACGGCAGAGGCAGCGGCGGATGGGCCGAAGGACGCCATCACTGATCTGACGGCGGCGGTCGGCGGCATAAAGGAGATGTGCGGCGGCGGGGGCGCAGAGGAGGGGTGCGGCGGCGGCGGCGGGAGATGACGCGATGCAGCAGTAGGTCACGCAACGCGGGGCTGACGGGTATGCAGCAGCGTGGAGGGCTTCGCGTGGAACAGGCCGAGCCGCTGGCGGGCGTACTCGGCGCAGACCGTCGCACGCCACGCGTAGACGTGGCCGCACCCTCCGCTTGCCACCGCGTGCAAGATCGATCTAGAGAAACTGAAAGCAGCGGCAGCGCAACGGCGATGTATTGCTACTGATGGATTGAGCAAGCTAGTAGGCAGCTCAATGGATTTTGGCGTACGTACATGTGTAGAGCCTTGACGAACTACACAGGCGACGCGACGCGAGGTTAGCGGGCGGCTGGGGAAGCGCGCGCAGGGAGGGAAGGAGCGGTGGCCGGTGCGGGAGGCGCGCAAACGGCGGAGGCTAGGTGGCGGCGACGGCGGAAGACTAGGGTTAGAACCTAAAAACTGTTACCATGTACCATTATGATTGCACGATGTATTGCTCTTCATGCATAGGCATGTATATATGATGTACAAAGGTGGGCAACTGACTTCAACTATATGAAAAATTAGAAGGCGGGCCCAATACACAATATGCACATAACACATATACTCAACACCATGTATCATCATCCACTGTTGTGATTGTTTCTTTCGCTGGGACTTGTTGTGGTCGCTTCTTGTGTGTAAGAACAAGTTGCGCTTTATGTGCTGCAATGTCTTTTCTCACCTGATGAGGGACATGGTCACCAACGCGCTCAATCTCCCTCAATCTCGGAACGTTTTTAATGCCAGAGAAAGACTGCATCTCGTCGAAGGACCAAACAATTTTTTCAATCGTAGGAGCAGACTCCTTGATGAAGCTGATGCTGCTGACCGTAGAGTCCCGCTTCTGTACAACCCCCCTTACAAAACGTATAAAGGGCAATATGGACCTTTCACACAATATACCCACTTTCGTATGTGTACACTGTACGAAGACCCCCTTGTACGCTCGCGCTCTTGAGCCGTCGGTCATTTCTCGCGCACTTAGGCTGGCCCATTAAATCTGGCCCGTCAGTTTTTTGTAGAAAAAATATTCGGAAAAAGAATTGCTCAAGGGATCGAACTTGAGATCTCAGGCTTTGTGCGAAGGCTGCTTGCCAGTCAATCAAGTCACAGCTCGTGATTTTGATCAGCACGACTTGTATAAGGACCACACCACAGCGTTCATATGTAAGGAGCACGTCTTTTTTGACATCCATTAGATAACCCAAAATTTTCTCATGAGCTTATATGACCAATAAAAGGCATTGTACCAAGTTATATTTGTTTTTCGACAAATCTTGCATTTTTCTAAAGTTTTTTAGGTGAAACATGACCAATAAACAGTTGGATGTGACGCAACTTGCATGCGGTATCGGAATAAGTTCAAATCTGATATGGATGTCTATCATGGGCATGCCCACCTGTTGGCAATAGTTGGGGTCATTTCATGCATGTCCAACAATAAATCATGATTAGGATTTTTATTGATTTAAAAAAAAAGTTCACAAATTTTGAAATTTTTATAGAATTTTAAATAAGCTGCTGAATTCGAAAAAAATAATGAGTTTTGATAAAAAAACAGGAAATTTTGAAAAGAGTTTGTGGATTGAAAAAATTCATGCATTTGCAAAAAGGTTCACGCATTTAGGAAAAAGTTCATGGATCTTAAGGAAGTTCACAATTCATGAATATTTTTTAAAGTAGCGAAAATTTCTGAAAATGTGAAAACTTTTCAAATTCATGAACATTCTTTACAATTTCGAATACATTTTTGGGAATTATGAACATCTTTTAAACCCGTGAATATTTGTTTTGAATCCGTGAACATTTTTTGAAAATTGGGGGAACTATTTTTGTAATTCATGGACATCTTTTTTGTTTTGTACGAGAATTTTTAAATTGATGAACCTTTTTTGAACCGAGGAACATTTTCGTAATTCATGAGCATTTGTAGAAATTTTTAAAATGCATTAACAATGTTTAAATTTTCGAAAATTTATTCAATTTCATAACATTTTTCGAATACACTAGCATTTTCTGAAATATCAAGATTTTTTTTTGTAAAATCACAAATATATTTTTTAATTTCTTGAACTTTTTTTTTTCAGAATGTACAATGTTTTAAAATTTTGGAACGGTTTGAAATTCCGTATTACGAATATCAAAGAAAAACATATTTTGTTTTAGGCTGAACAAAAACAGATTAGAAAAAGGAAAACCGAAATTTAAAAAACCGAGCGCGCCGCACATGGGCCAGCCCAAAAGGGCGCGCTGGGGAGCGAGCGGTGCGAAGCGTCGGTTGTTAAAAATTCTCAAAACAAAAGAATCGGTTGTTAAAAGGAAAAACAACTAACTAGGCATGATGGGTTAGTTGTCCCAGTTGGTTGAAACTAGGTACACTAATTCAGTAGTAAAATCATTGTGAAATGTAAATTCTGATAGGGCCAACACCTAAACTGTCATCGTGGGTATGCTTGTGTGATTAGAGTTCAGGTGTTGCTTCCTCATACAAGTGTGAAGTTATCTCCATAGATACATGGAACAATTTTTACATGTGCATATTAAGTATTCTTCTAATATCTCATCTCGCATATATTCGGCTCGGAAGTTCAGTGATGTTGAATGATTCAAACATGTCCCGTAGCAACAAATTAATCAATCCTCTAGAAATGAAGCCCTTTTATAAGGGTGTCAACACCCTTTTTATTGATCACACCATCTGGTTTCCATAATACCAATGCTAAATTGATGAGGGCACATCAGAAACTCGCCATGGCTCATGTGAGCCAGTCAACTTGTAAATGGTAATCACATGCCTGAAGGCTAATTTTGTATTTGTAAGGTTTGCAAAACATGACAATCTGTTTAATACTAATTTACTAGTACAGCACCACAGGGAAGAAACATATTCATCACCTGCTTGGAAAACAATGAGATTTGATTTCCATCTCTGCGGAATCAGCCACCCTCTTTGTGATCAGGCGGTTAGTGATTAAAAATGCCACCTACATTTCTCATAAATGAAAATCTCCCTCTGCTTTTATTACACACTTCCAAATCTAAGCCCTGTGACTCCGTAACTGATGATAGGTTTTATTTCTGTGGCACGAACCACTCAGTTCGTTATCAATTGCAATATTTTGCAGAAGCACAAACACAGCCACTTCTAATTATGGTTATATGTCTATTTTCAAAGATTCCACTAGGAGGGTCCACAGTAGTTGAAGAGTGTTGAAACAATATTATATCATATACACTGAACAAACACAGTGGAGTTGTGATCGACACAGCCGATTCACGCATTCAGGCCTTGTACAATGGGAGGTGCTTAGAGAGATGCTTAGAAAAGTAAACCCGGTTTTTCTGAAGCACCGGTGCCTATTTCTACAGGAGAGACGCTTAGTTAAGCGTCTATCCTGTACAAATAAGCACTGGTGCTTAAAAAAAGCCTGGTTTATTTCTCTAAGCACCTCCCCTAAGCATCTCCCATTGTACAAGACCTCAGAGTACGACATACATACAATCTCTAGCAAGAATTGTTAACATCATCATTAACTCAATCTTTTGTTCACTTGTTGTAGTCTAGGTTACGTATCTCCTCCCGCCCCCGTGCGGCCGCCGCCGGGCCGCACCGGGCGGCCACCACTCAACCTTCCCTCGACTTCCCGCGCATCCCCCTCCTTCCGCCGCCGCCGGCAACGTCGCTGGGCGAAGGCCCTGTGGCGTGGCGGCGGCGGACCTCCTCTGCTGTCCCGAGATCTGAGGCAGCGGTGGCCTGATTTGGATCTCCTGAGGATGATGGCGGGCAGCGGCGGCCGGGGCGCGATGGGGGCTTGGCTGCAACCAGCGGGATTAGTAGGAGACGGTGGCAGCGGCAGCCGGGGGGCGTCCCGGCCGGGCTCGATCTAGGACCTTCGGCTCTAGGCGGGCGGCTGCGGTTACATCCTCAATCTGCTAGATCTCGTCGGATTCGGCGATGGCTTGCTGAAGCACTCTGGGTCTGCATCGCATCACGAGGATTATGGCGGTGGTGGTCATCTCCTACGTCAGAGGTGGTCGACTTGAGGCTGGGTGATCGGATCTCGAGATCTGTAATCTAGTCCCGGATGCGAGTCGGGGAGACATAGTTGCCGGTGAGTACCGAGCCGACGGCGGACGTTGGCGGCGTTCTGCGTCGTTACCTTGTGGAAGGCATCATCCTGTAACTACTGTTGACCCACTCATGTTGCTCCGGGAGAAACCCTAGGATCTGGTTTTCCAGATTGGTTGATGGCGACACTGCGGTGTCGTTTCTTTCTTGGGAGCATCGTTTGTGGAGCAGCGCTGGAAGTCAGAGGTAGGAGGTGAGCGGCTTCGTCTGCACGGAGATTCGGTGGAGATGTAAAGTCATGCCTGGGCGACAGATGCTACACTTTGTCATGCCTAGCCGGCAGGTGCTACGCATGATAGATCATCCAGAGACTTCAAGCTGCATGGGCTGGTGGTACATGGTGGCATGGTGCTGAGGTGTACCAGCGGCGGCCGCGACGTGCTCGGGAGCTCACGCGCAGGGAGGTGGTGACGTTGGACGCCGTGGGGGTGTCGACGAAAGCTAGACCGGGCAAGGATGATGCGTCAGAACATCTCTGAAGATGGAGTGGTGGCAGTTGGTGGCGGCGGCCTCTGAGAGTGCGCCGGAGCGGTGTGTGCCCCATACCCAGCAAGTGGCTTGGTTGGAGCCTCAGGTCTTAGATGTTAGGCTTGGCTGCGAGGTCTGTGGTATTAGGCCCGGACTATCAGCATCCCTTCATTAACTGGATAGGAGTAGCGATAGATGTTGCCTAAACAGTGGCTTCAGACTTACTACGGTATTTCTTTGTAATGTCTTTTGTGAATAATTAATAAAATGGTTGCATGCATCGTTCAGATGCAGAGGCCGGGGGGTCTTCTTTCTTTTCTAAAAAAAAAGAATTGTTAACACCAAACTAAGATAGATTTGGCTGCCACGAGCCATTCAACTGATTCACAATCACAGATTTTATGGAAGAAAAGGAGCAGAACCGTACCAGTGCTGATTGCAATATTAGGACATCAGTTGCAGAATTTTGAGAAGGTAAATATCATACACACAATGTTTTCACACTGACTCGAGTATAATCACTGTTACTATCTCCAATAGTTGACCACCAGGCTGATTAGACCGGACATTCATCTCCACAACAGCAGTACATACTCCCTTCATCCGGAATTACTTGTCTTTGAAATGGGTGTGCTTTGATGTATTCTAGTTCTAGATACATCTTTTTTATTTCTTTTTGCGACCATTAAATTCGGACGGAAGGAGTATTTATTAGTACTGGACTAGTGGTAATAGTAAGTTTCATTCAAAAGGTGTTCTCGGATTTCAAAACATGTTCGCGCATTTAAAATATATTCCCAGATTTCCAAAAATATTCACGAATTAGGAAAATGTTCTTGGATTTCAAAAAATATTCCAAATCCCAAACAAACTTTCATGATTTTGAAAAGTCTTGACGCATTTCAAAAAATGTTCCAATTTTTCCAATCACGAATTTAAAAAAAAAATCAGATTTCAAAAAATGTCCCAAATTTCGAAAAAAAATCATGAATTTGATTTTTCTTCATGGATTTCATTTCAATATATGTTCTGAATATTCAAAAAATATTCACACGTTTGAAATAATATCTTTACGAAATTAAAAAAATTAAGAAAATAAGAAAAACTAAAAATAAAAGACCAATAAAAAGGGAAACGGCAGAAAAGAAACAGAGGAAAAACTGATCCAAGAAGGTTATAGAACGTTCCAAAAATGGTTGGAGCACACATTGGAAACCGTAAATGTGTCGGCCTATCATAGTAGCACAGTGTCGCCATGGTGCACGATTGCGCGGCATTCCTGACGTTATGCCGGGAATAGGACCCGCTCCCAGTTTTCTAGATAAACCTTGCACCTTTATTCATACTCCAAACTATTAAAGGCGCATTCCTTTGGACCTAATATGCAGTAAATTACGAAGTAACTCTCACAACTGAAAATTGCAATGAACTTCTTGGACACATGTTTTTCATTGTGTTAGTTTTTGCTTGATGAAATACCACGAAGGCTTGCTAATACTTGTTCCCCTGCACAAAACAGGCCTAGAGCAGTCTAGGCCTCTGGGCCTGAACCCGGCCTCCTAAACTGGAAGGCCCATTTCACTACCTTTGGGCCCATTTCAGAGTGAAAGAAATAAAGAAAGATGCCGGCGACGGTGGCCATGGAAGGCGGCCGTGGATCTGCGCGGCGGTGCGGCGTGCGAGCGGTGGATTGCGCACGGCTGCGAGCGCACCGCGTTCGCATTCCGCACCGCCATCCCGTCGGCCCACACGCTCGCCGGAGACAGCGCCGCCCTCCGAGGTTCGTGCGCACGTGGGTGCCTCCCCGTCGTTTGGGATAGCCTCTTCCATCTCGGGAACTCGCTGGTTGCCCGTTGATCTGCGCACGCGGGAGTGATGTCTGAAGCGTGCAGCACCAGTTTTTTTACTTTTTAGCCATTCAGTTTATTGATGGTGGCGAGCCGGTTAATCCACAAATCTAAGTTTTTTTGTGTCTGCTACTCTGCTTGAAGTGCAGAGTTGTGCGACCTGCCGACCGGGTGTGCTGGTTTTGGGCGATTAGTTTGCTCGGGTTGCAATATGATTTGTGATTTCAAGCTGAAAAGGGCAGGTGATTAATCTTGCTGACTTGTGCACTTTTGTGAGGACAGAAAAACTCAACAGTCTAAAGAATCAGCTCAGGGGAGTCGAGGCAAGTCTGTCCAGTAAGCATTTTGAGCATTTCTTCATCCTCTTCTGCACTTTGCAGTAATGGAACCATATTATACTCCAGTTGTTTCTTTTCGGTATCAATGCTTTAACACATGCGCTAGTTAATCAATGTTTGGTTTCATATTAATCTCCTTTGCCTTGAGTCCCCTGAGCTGATGTCTCTTATAAACTATCTCTGCAGCCAAACTAAAGAAAGGATCAGAAAGTAAGCAACCGGCGAGTCAATTTCGAATGCCACTACAATGAACGATCAGCTCAGGAGCTTGGTCTTGGATCAGAGGGCTAGGAGAGATGAGTTTGCAAGTGTCATATCACATCAGCTTGATGGTAAGATATGCATTCTAAGTCACGGCTCTAGTACAAATAATTTAAGGTGTCACAGCATTATCTGATCTGCAAATCCTGGATGGAATAGGAAATTAGAAGTGCTTCAGTGGGGTTTAAAGACAATAAGTCCAAATATCCCAGTCCTAAGGGTTGTTCTGAACTCCCAGGTCCAGTCCAATATATTTTGCCCCTGAAATTTGTAGTTACGTGTTTATGTCGACCCCAACATGATTCTTTTGTTTGAATATTTCACTTGGCTATGCAGGATGTGAATTCAACATGCCTTCATACGTCTTCTTTTGATGGAAGCCATCGAAGCTGTTGAGGCTAATATTGACACGATGGGGAAAAACAACCTAGACAAAGCTATTATGTGTTTTGTTTTTAAAGTTGTTGCAGAAGAAGGTAATGAGAGGTTCAGTGACATGGTCCATTAAGTTAGCTTCATACCTTCACGTGTGGCATCTCCTCTTTTTTTAAAGGGGGTACCTTTGTCTTTAATAAAATTGACATCAAAGTCCTGACAATGACTATTCGTTTTGCATAAAGATCAATAAAGATGAGTACAGCTGTGAGTTGCAGTTTCTTATCTGAGCAGTCTGATATTCATATTGTTTGAAATTGTAGTCACTGAAGTTCTCATTCTCCTTAAACAGTAATTCAGTATATTCCATTGCTTAAAGACACTGAAGAATTGGTGACGAATTTGAACTGAACTAACGATCTCTTCAAGTTTGTCAGAATCATGAGAACAAGATTCCAAGAGGCTACCATCAAAGGTATTCCATGTTTCCTTTCAAAATTGTATCGGGTCCATTTTCTCAAAAATGCCAGTTAATGGAGTTTGGCACTGTTTCCCCCCCAAGAGTAATTATGTTAATATTGCTGCAATAGCGCTCTCTGTATGTGTCGAGTATTTACCTAAATTTCCAGCAATCTGTTTCCCACATTTCATTGCTATGGGGGCCATATATGATGCATGATAATTTATCCTTAATACAATCTGTGTATATCGAGTATTTTATTTTGCTTAAGCATTTTTCTTATTCTTGATATTTTATTTTGGATCATAGAAATGAATTTGCTTTTAGTACAACTTATTTATTATTACATGCTTATATTTAGTGAAAATAGTTAATAAATTTCCAATTTACTTATTGTTTCCAATTTTTGTGATGATAGGAGAATATATATTGAGTTATTATTTCTCTCAAACGAGTACCCAAGTGCTCCTCATTGTATTAGAAGAAGCGCACCAAGATGGCGCAAGTCTCACAACCTAAAAAAACAAAACATAAAACAGTAGGAAGCCAAAGGCAAACCAAAAACAAGAAACAAAGTACAAAAGGCAAAAAAATGTACTGTACACTACCCTAAAACCTTATAGCATACGGTCAGGAGGTCACACATGTTGAGGGCCTGCTGAGTGCCTTGGCTGCGGCAAGCAGCCATAGATGCACTTCAGTGAGGATGGCATCCACCAGCGGTGGAGTGAGAAGTGGCTGAGCACTGGATGCCAAACCTCTCAAGCTTGAGTTTTGGTTAATTAGTTAGTTATTATTTAACCCTAAAGCATAAACCCTATGGGTGGAAATGTACTTACCCTTTTCAGGTGGTTAAAGATTTATACTTTTTTTTGTCAACGTACGTTCACTTTGATCACCTATTTGTGAAGTTAGCGAGTGTAGACATGGAACCTTGCAACTCTTAAGAAATTGTCAGAATGCATATGTCTGTTTGTAAAGCTCATGTAATACAGATGTTGTTGGAAGACATATAAGTTTACTTCCTGAGATTTCACAATAAGTTCATTTGCCCCAAAATTAAATCTTGACAAACATAACATCGTTGGTGTGTGTTTTAATCTACTGAGTGTTGAGATGAGCCAAGACCTGGTAATGATATTGACCTTGCTTTGCATGATCGGAGGCGGCAGCAGGTCTTAGGAGGTATAATATCATGGAAACTTGAACTGTGCCATCCTTTCTGTATGGCATAAACTTCCTAATAATCTTGGCAATTTAAAATCACAGTTTAGTTTTCTGCTCTAAAAATGTTGGAAGTCCACTGCGTTTTGCTGATTTGGTTCACAAAATTGAACTTCAAGGATTTTTGAACTGCAAATAATTAACCTGGCCGGTTACTGAAAGGAGTGCCTAGCCAGCCATGCCTAGTGGGCTTCCTCATGAACGTAGTAGTACTGAACATGGTTTATAGAATGCCTAGCCTATGAGCTATATAAATCTTTGTTCTGCACTACATGTGGAGGGTAAATGCGCTGAATATTTTAATCATACCATCTATATAGTGTTCTACTTGCACTGTCTGCAGGGTTCATCCCGCAAGTTCATTTTGCCCACACACCTCATCCATAACAGCTTCATAACCACCGGCTTTGCCCGTTCATACCACAAGCGAAAGCACCAGCAATCAAAGTCATTCCCAACGAACAGCATCTCCCATAGATGGTAGAACAGACGTGCAAAGCAAAAGAAGATACCTGAAGTAAAGGGTCTGGACATGGTTCTGAACTGAAGAAACACTCAAACAATACATTTCTCAATGGAATCGTACCATCCTTGCCAGCTGAAGAAAATGAATGAGCAGACTAGCTAGGCATACGTTTCCCATCCCACGTTATGCTTTTGTCATGTCATCCCGCTCAACGAGATTGTCCGGCCCTTTTTGTCAGACAGCGTGGATTAGATCATTAGATGCTAGAGCAGACATGCAAAGCAAAAGAGGATGATAATTGATACATGAAGTAAAGGGTTCGGACATGGTCCTAAAATAAAGGAACACTCAAAGAATACATCCCTGATTGGAATCCTACCATCCTTGGCAGCTCAAGCAAATGAAGGAGTAGAAGACAAACTAGCTAGGCAATGCTGTATAGATTCTTTTTTCTTTTTGATAACCATAATGCATTGTCATGTGTCCTCTTGGCTATGCTCCTAGCTCCTCCATTCTCTCGGTTGACCCTTTACTTCATGAACAACCAATAATACAATAAGCTAGCTTGCTGGACATACACCGGCAGCAGCTGCGATGGCTGAGCTAGCGTCTGGCGCTGTGAGCTCGCTGCTGGGCCTCCTCCGGAACGAGGCGCTGCTGCTGAGCCGCGTCGGGAGCGACTCGGAGTTCATCAAGGAGGAGATGGAGAGCATGCACAGCTTCCTGGAGCACCTGGCCAGGACAGCGCCTCCCGCTGGTGGCGGTGGGCACGACGAGCAGGTCCGCACATGGATGAAGCAGGTTCGGGACCTGGCCCATGACTGCAGTAATTGCATCGACCTCTACCTCCGGCGCGGTGATCCGGCGGTCTACCGAGCCAGGGCCGGCCGCTGGCGCTATCTCTGGTGGGCTTCCTGGCTGGTGCAGAGGATGGTCGCCCAGCACAACATGGCCATCCGGCTGCGCGAGCTCAAGGAGCGGGCACGCGACGTCGGCAACCGGCGGTTGCGGTACGGCGTGGAGATCCCACGGAAGGAGGAGGCGGCACCTTTGCCATCGTCATCGTCTCAAGCTGCTGGCATAGAATACAAGGAGGATGACGACTATCAGATTCAAGCGGCCAACGGTTCTGATCCCCGTCAAAGAGCTCTAGAACCTCGCCTTGTTGAGGAGTACTGTGCCGAGAAGCTAGTCGAGAAGCTAGCCAACTGGCAGGAATTGCAAGACAAAACCAACAACCATACATCCATGGCATCCATTGCCATTGTTGCGCCGGATGATACAAAGAGCGCCGGCACCGTCGCACAGGACTTTTTGAGGTTTGCCACCAACAACTTTGAGCGCACGGTTTGGGTCAAGCTCTCGGCACTGCACTTCCCATGGGATCTTCCGCTGTTACCCAGCGAGATCCTCTCCTACATCCTGTATGAGTGTAAGCAGCAGAAAGAGCATGAGGATGAGCAGCAGAAAGTCACAGGTGGGCAAGGCGAGGTGAAGCCGAAGATGCCTATTCCTTGGGAAGGTTACAGTTACAAAGCAGGACTCCTGTATGAAATACTGGATATGTTTAATTATGGAGAAATCCGCAAGAAGATTGATGAGATCAGGAACAAGGTTGGAAAAGTTGATAAGAGGGAGATTGGAGGACTGGATAAAGGGAAGGTTGAAGAAAACAAGTGCTTAGGCATACTCCTCCGTGCTCTGCGGCTCGTGCTGAACGAGCGGGATCAGCCACTATCCTCAGAGGGGGCTATAGAGGAAACTGCCTCAATGCTGAAAGATCATATGGAATCAGGCGACTCCAAGACCCAGATTTGTCTCGATAAAACCCAATATGAAGATATCCTGCGCAAGGTCTTCCTGACGAACAAGCCCCTGCAGTCCCAGCAGGTCCGGGAAGCCACCACCAGTGCCACGACATTGAGCGAGGATCACGTCAAAGATATCATCCACAACCACAAGATTACACTAGACATCATATTGGGGCTGCTTCCCAAGCCGCAACAGCTACTAGAAGGCACCTGTACCAAGGAACAAGCCATCGATGCTGCTGCTGTTGTTATCAAAGAAACTAATGAGAAAACGAAGGAGGTATCAGAGGAGGTGACCAGTGCCATTGGTTCTGCTGTCATCAAAGAAACCAAGGAGAAAATGGAGACATCAGGGGAGGTGACTAGGGATATTGTTGTTGCTGTTGTCAAGCAAACTGAGGAGAAACTCAGGGAGCTATCAGCGGAGGTGAGTAGGTGACAAGTGCTATTGCTGCTGCTGTTATCAAGGAAACCAAGGAGAAAATGAAGGAGATGGACATTCCCAGTGCTATTGCTGCTGCTGTCATCGAAGAAGCAAAAAAGAAGGTGAAGGGAATAGTATCGGGTGAGGTTGAGGCGACCAGTGATGTTGCTGCTGCTATCAATGAAACCATGGAAAACATGTCTCAGATCCCGTGGAGGATTCGGGGTGTGCTGTTTATCAAAGGGATAGCGGACAAGATTAAGCCGCGTCTGGAAAATAAGAAGACCCTGATTATCCTCCAAGATGACAAAGACTATGTTTCAGCCGATTTCCGGTGGGAGGAGACCAGAAATGCTTTGAATTTGTTAGGCTGCGCACCTGGCAGCGCAGTGATTGTGTCCACAAAGAATAGTCAAAAGGCCAAAGATTTTTGCTATCCACCAGGAGAGCCAATAACCTGTTCTCTAGTTGGACTCTACCATGATACCGTGCTCCAGCTTACAAAGCCACGGATGAATAATGGAAATGACGGCGACATCCCAGGAATTCTCCGTGAAATCTTGGCAAAGTGCCATCCACATGAGTTCTGCATGAAGATCTTCGCGTACACTCTTTATGCTAATCCCAACAGGAGCTATGAAGAACTGTGCAAGTTAAATGAAGATCTGGTTCCTGCCAAGACATTTGGCACTAAAGCTAAGATTATGATCAAGTTCTCCTACAAAGATCTGCCTAGAGAACACAAGACTTGCTTGCTGTACCTAGCCATCTTTCCTCAAGGCCACAACATCAAGAGATCAACCTTAATAGGACGATGGGTTACGGAGGGGTTGATAACTAAGCAAGACTGGGCCACTGCAGTGCATCATGCGGAGCAATGTTTTGACACCCTGATTAAACGAGGGCTTATATTGCCTCATGATATTGGTGTTGCAGGAAAGGTCAAGAGCTGCATGGTAGGTGATGAAGTCCATGGGTTTATCACCGAGGTCGCAGAAAAGGAACACATTTTGGATGCACGCCTTTCTGATCTTTGGGCTCGCCACTTCTCCATCTTTAGTGGTCTCCGACTCCGTGCCTCTGATGGCATCGAGAAGTTTGTACACAAGCTCCCCAAATATTCACCGCAACTGCCGTTCCTGAAGGTGTTAGATCTGGAAGGCACTCAATGCTTTGACAAAAATCACTACCTCAGGGACATTTGCAACAAGATATTACTTCTCAAGTATCTGAGCCTAAGAGGAACAAATGTTAGATATCTTCCCAGTGAAATAAACAACCTCCATGAGCTAGAGGTATTGGATATCCGGGAAACTATGGTGCCTGAGCGTGCAACAAGGAATATCCTGCTCCTGAAGCTGAGGCGCTTCTTGGCTAGTCGTGTTGATCCAAATTCAAGACTCAATGATAAGTCGGCACGCTTTCCTGTCCAGATTCCTTTCAAGATTGAGAAAATGGAAAATTTGGAGATACTGTCAAATGTCAGGGCTTCAGGGGATGGCCGTGAGTTGAAAGAGATAAGACATCTATGGCAACTAAAGAAGCTCAATGTGGTTATCGAAGACAGGAACAATCACCTTGAGAGGTTGCTTCGATCCATCGGCGACCTAAAAGATTGCCTTCAGTCCCTTTCAATTACTATATCCTACAACACCAGAACTAAGAGCACTCTCTCCAACAAAGAGCTGCATGATCTGTTAAGACAAAGTCCCAAGCATCTTGAGAGCCTAAGCATCAATGGAGTCACACAAAGCGGGCAGCTCCTTAAACTGCTGGCCAAAGGTAGCGATGAACTTGGCAAGGTAACTCTGACTGGTACCTTGTTGGAAGAGCGTGATCTGATGGTCCTTGCCGTGCTTCCCAAATTACACTCTGTCAGACTCCGATCCAATGCATACAATGGGAGAGAGCTCACCTTCAAGAAGGATGTATTTCCACAACTCAAATACTTTCTTGTCGAGGGCTCCAACAAGGATGTGACTGACATCAAGTTTGAAGATGGAGCAACTACTGAGCTCGAGAAGATTGTTTTGTCCTCCACCAACATAAGATTTCTTAGTGGGATCGACAACCTTCCAAAATTGAAGGAGCTTGAGTTGGAAGGAAACCAATCCCTACTTTCATTTTCTCAAGACAAAGCATCTCCTGAGCAAAGCGCCGAGAGTGAATCCGCTGAGCAGAACAAAAAGGGCGAAGCTACCGAGCGAAACACTCAGAGTAGGGCTCCTGAACAAAATAGCGAGAGTAGAACTCCTGAGCAAAACACTCGGAGCAGAGCTGCCGAGGGAATCACCGAAAGCAGAGCATCTGAGCAAAACAAGAGTAGAGCACCTGAGCAGAACACTGGGAGCAGAGCTGGTGAGGGAATCACCGAACGCAGAGCAGTTGAGAAAAACAGTGAGAGTAGAGCTCCTGAGCGAAACACTGAGAGCAGAGCTGCCGAGGGAATCACCGAAAGCAGAGCACCTGTGCAAAACACTGAGAGCGGAGCAGTTGAGCAAAACAGCGAGAGTGGATCTGCTCAGCAGAACACAGAGGGCAGAGCTGCTGAGCGAAACCTTCAGAGTAGAGCTCCTGAACAGAACAACGGGAGTAAAGCTCCTGAGCAAAACACCGGGAGTAGAGCTGCCGAGGGAATCACTGAGAGTAGAGACCCTGAGCAAAGGAACGAGCGCAAAGCTCCCGAGCAAGACAGTCAGGGTGCAACTCCGAAGCAAAACACTGAGATTAGTGCTCTTGATCAGAACACTGACACCGAGAGTAAGTTCACCTTCAAGACGGGAAAGTTCCAACATCTCAAGTATTTTCGTGTTGAGAGCTCCAAAATGACCAACATCACCTTTGAAAATGGAGCAGCTCCTGAGCTCAAGAAGATTGCCTTGTCCTTGACCAACAAACAACACCAGCTCCGTGGGGTTAGTCACCTTCCAAAACTGAAGGAGACCGAGTTGAAGGGTGAGAAGTTCCTTTCATTATTTGACAATGCTGATAAAATTGACAACGCTGATAAAATTGCCAAGGTGACTCTTTGTGATACTCACCTGAAGAAGGGAGATGTACAAATCCTTGGCAAGCAAGAAAACCTGCGCTGCCTAGAGCTCTCAATCAAGTCTTATGACGATGAGGAAGGCCATCTAGTCTTCCACAAAGATGAGTTCCCAAATCTTGACCTTCTTATTGTTGAGTGTCCTACCATCAGCAGGATCAGCTTCACCGAGGGATCTGCTCCTAAGATTGAAAAGATTGTTTGGTCCTTCAAGGAGATGAAGTCTCTCACTGGCATTGACAACCTTCAGAAACTGAAGGAGATTGAGTGCAGCGGTGACCAGGTCCCATATCAGGTGAGAAGAGACGTTGCAGCGCATAAAGCCCGACCTGTTCTTACACACAAGCCACGACAACAAGACCAAGCAAAAGAAACGAGCACAACAAAAAAGGACGATGATACAGGGTGTGCACCAATCTCCCGCTTCTTGAAGATCAAGAATAAAAACTTTGAAAAGAAAGATGAAGAATCGGCGCTGGTTGACTGAGAAAAGGTTTGCAAGGATTTCACTCTCCATCATCCGCATCACTATCCATTCATATCACTGCTTCCCGTAACCGCTGGCTTGTTTGTCATGCTACCCATGTGCGTGCTGTCATGGTATCTCCTTCAATACCTTGTGCTTGTGTACATGTGTGTTTTTAATTTCAATAGGAGTTGTGTGCATGTTTGTGCCTGTTGTGTATGTGTTCTCCTTCAGTTCATTCTGGCGGAGGAACAATTGTATCAATGCGAAAACTGGTGTGAGGAGTAATGAAACTGTCACATAATAGTTGTCAAATATTGTCATTCTGCGACGAGTCAAGCGATTTCGTCATTGTGTTCTTGTTAGGGCTGATGTAAGTATGTTATCCATAAGCGTACCTGACAAGAATAATGTATCGTGAATTGTGTGCTTGTGCATGAGCAATATAGATTCAGAACCGAGGAGTGCTTGTGCATGAGCAATATAGATTCAGAACCGAGGAGGGATGCAGATGGAGCTTGCGGCATTTGCTAGTCAATATGTCCTCCTCTTGTGGAGATCAATGGCTGGCCTGATCGGCCTAGCGGTCGCCAACTACTGGAGATAGTTACAATACATATACTTGAGTTAGTGCGGCATACCATACGTATGGTATTTACCTTTTCAGAAGTCAGCAACTGATATGCTGCTAATATTGCAAGCAGGAATGGTATGTCTGTGCTCCTGCAAACAATCTGTTATTGAGAATCAGTTGAATTGTCAGCCACATCTAACTTAGTTTGCAGTAACAATTACCTTTTGCTACAGATTGTATGTATGTAATGTCGTGCTCTGACCTCTCTGAGTGTCTGAATCCGCCGTGCTGTTGGTCACAGAGACAGCCCACTGTGTTTGCTGTATCCTGTATGGTATCATTTGCAAGACTCTGCGACTGTGGTGCCACTAGTGGGATCTTCAAATACACATTTACAAGCAGCACTGCTACTGCAATAGTATAATTGTATTGCAATTGGAAGATGAGTTTTCTGCAAATTGTATATTGTTGCAATTGGAAGATGAATTTTCTTTCATTTTGAACAATACTCTCTTACTCGTCGTCTCGACACAAAGTGGCGCAGAGGACGAGTCAGGGTCACCGCCGCATGTGAAACCAACTCTTCCCGGTCTTCTTGTACTACCATGACCGCGGATTCTGCGTTGGCTCTGCCTTCACCGAGCTTGGCGCTGCCGTGGTCGCCAAGTGGTGTGCTTTTTTCTCCATCATTGATTTGCAATTTGCACACATCTTGGGAGATTTATGTGTGTGTGGTTAGATTCGACAAAAAAGTTGGGATTGATGAAAAGTGGGAAAAAAGGCTATACAAATTACACAGAAAATATATTAAAAAACATAATTCTTTAAGATTTCTATATAAAAACTAGACTAGTGGAAGGGGCAAATGGTTGGGACAAATAATATTTTTTTAAAGAAGGATGTACCCACGCCCTTTGTATCTGGCCGATGCATGCATCCATTTTACTAATTATTCACAAAGCCCTTACAAGATAATACATTAGTAAGCCTGAAGCCATCATCTTGACAACACTTGTCGTTACTCCTATCCCCGTGATGAAGGGGTGCCGAGTGTCCGAGCCTAATACCAAACAAACAACGCACAAACACCTAACATCTAATGTTGGATGCCCCATCAAGCCACAATACCTGGTCCGGGATACACAATGGTCGGCGCACTTCGATGGGCATCACATGCGCGCGCTGCAAGGGTCGTCACCTCCTTCATCCATCGATGCATCACCGGATCGAATCGACGCATCGACCTTGCCAGCCTCTCGCCATCGACACCACCACGACGCCAGACAACGTCGTCCTCCTGCGCAAGTCCATCGCCACCTATCGGACGTTCAGTCTCCACTGCGCCACGCCGCCGAGATCCGCCGCCATCGATGTGTAGGATGAAACACCGCTCCACCACCTATCGACGCCCAACCACCAAGCCATCCACATGTCCGTCCAGCCGATGAATGTCTCCAAAAATGATGCCCCCACGAGGTGACGACGAAGACGTCGCCGTCATCCGATCCAAGAGGCCCCTCAACGCCACCAACGACGGCAACGATGCCCACGGGCGCCGCCGTCAATGGTAGTCTTCTCCAGATCTGAGGTTCCCCGGAAACAATAGAGCGAGGGACGCCCCATCATCGCCTCCAACGAGAAAAACGACACCCACGGGCGCCACCGACGATGGTGGCATCCTCACCCACTTCAACAGTTAGGCCACCATCTCCTCCTCCACTTGATCCGCAACTGGAAAGCCATCGCGAGGCAACACCCACCAACCAGATCCCTTTGTCCAACGATGAAGACATCCAAAGATAGAGGAGGTCACGTCGCTGCATGACCGGCGCAATGGCCACATACACGTCGTCCCGAGGCGCCCGCTCAAAATCCACCGCCACAGCCACGCCTCCAGGCCGCGACGGAGGGACGCCCCGCCACGGCCATCATCCCCCCCGCACAGGCTTTGCCCAGCCAGGGTCCGACGGCGGCGGGAGGGGAGGCGAACGGGTTGGTACAAATAGTGTGAAACGTGAGTATTACGCTAATCAAGCGGCCTTGCCACAAGGGATGGTAACCTGTCGTCTTCAGTCACTTTGCCTTTTGGTCCTGCATCTGAATGCCATGCCCGCGAGCTGCTACGTGATGATTGGCGATGCAATTACCGATTTCCTTTCTCGAACGCCGGAAAAAAATGGACCGGCCATGTCGGTCGCCGGCCCGCCGTACGAGAGCGCTGCTGGCGACTGTTGCTGAATCCACCCCTGTCCGTGTAGATTCGACCCTGTCCGCGTCCATGCATCGCGCGCGTGTGTTTGTGTAGAGACGACTGAAACCAACATCCACCTCAATGGCACTTTTAACTCCAGTGCCAAAGAGGTAAAACTTTAGCTTACCGGATGCTTGTGCAGTAAACATAGACAACTCAACTCAAAAAAGTTAACAAAAAAAGATGACCAATAAAAAGACTCGCCTTGAGCCTTTGGATGTTTTCAATAGGCAGGTGCATGCATAGGCCGCCCTTACCGATGTCCTTCGTGGGCGTTGTTGTTCGAAGTTGCAGGCGGTAGTGCACCTGCCCAGTGCCCATTGCCATCGAGTCACCACTCACCACCGAGGGCAAATCCTTTGCGCCTCCAAAACTGCTTCTCAGTTCCCTGGGCGCTGTGAGCTGATTCCTATGAAGATCAAAGAATGTGTGACTTTTTTTCGCAAAACAAAAAAAAAACAAAGAATGCGTGACGTTTCCTTGCAAAAATCATGGAAGGGTTTCGCTGGAAAGTAATATTTCATGTTGACGTAGAGCAGGTCTTTTGCTATGAACAAACACGGAATTGTAGGGGGCAGAGGGGTGGCGCCCTCGACTGGGAGGAGTAAAGCAGAGGTGCGCCGACAACGAGCAAGAAAGGGGCTGCAACGAAAACGAAGCACGAATGTCTGTCATGTGTGTTTCCATAAATCTCCTGGTGTTGAAGCCTCCGCCTCATAGGTGGAGGTGCACAACACATGCCACCCTCACTCATGTCCCTTGTGGGCGTTCTTATTCGAGGTTGCAGATAGGCCCTAGTAGGTCAACACCGAGAGCAGCTCTTCTCTTCCTGCAAAATTCCTTCCACGTCGTGACCTAACTATTCCAGCGAAATCAAAGGCTCGCTTAAAAACAGAGACCAAACTAAAAACCAAAAAGGATTCATTGGCATGAAAGTGAGAAGATCATTGGAGAAATGAAGTTTGGATTTCAGTGCAAAGGAATATTTTATACTGTTCATTACAAGTCCGTACAACATGTCTATGATAGCTAAACCTCATCAAAAGGCGCAAGATCAGTTATGCCAGCATATCTTAAGCACTCTAACAGTACAACAGGTTTCTCCATATAAATTCGCCGAGGGGTGAGGTGCTCGAATTCGCAAGATGGACAAGGAACTGCTCGATCCTTTGGAAGATCGAGTCCGATCAAAGAGATTGACAGGACCGATATCGAAGATGCACCATTAGAATTTGACCAGTGCACTGATCCTTCCCATAGATTACCATGGTACCTTAAAATTCCTCTATTCAGTATTCTTGTAATATCTCATCTCTCACATTTATAGCTACACTATATAAACCTTTCAACCGCATAGTCAGCTTGGAAGTGCAATACTAGTTAATCGTTCCGACGGGCCTCATAGACACAATTGATCTATCCTCACAAAACCAAGCCCTTTTATAAGCGCATCAACACCCTCTCACCCCATCCTTGTGATATCTATCACAATCATCTTGTTTTCAGAAGTACCAATATTATATTGATGAAGGCACATCAGAAAGCATGTCATGGACTACGTTGAGACACTCACAATGTAAATGGCAACTGCATGTCTGAAATGTACTTTTGCAAAGTTTACCAAGCATGCCAAAGTATGTTTACATACTAAATCCCTGGTACAACACAACACCTCTGCATTCAAAGCTTAGAGATCTCGAGTTGCATCTTCAGTAATATGTACTCCGTTTGTTCCTAAATATAAGACGTTTTGGCAGTTCAATTTAAACTGCCAAAACGTCTTATATTTAAAAACGGAGGTAGTATTGCAAGGAGCTCTACTTTATAATGGTATAAGAAAGAGAGACTTGTAGTTGAGCCCCCATGTAGGTGCGCCACATTATCTCGGCTGTCCAATTTTGCATCGGAGTTCGTGCGTAATAAAATCACTTTTTCGTTTCTCCCAAACAATAAAAGATTTGGACTTGAAGCTTTGCATGACAATATCACGCAAGTACGTACTACTATGTCGAGAAACTGTTTTGATTTTTTTTTTGTTGCAACAGGAATATCGAAAGTGGTGATGCTATTGTAAATTATGCTATTTGATAAATTTATGTTGCACCGAAAAATCTGAAACATTTTTCTACACAGAGTAGTTCTTGTATGATGTTGACCTTCAAAGTTTCATGTTCAAATGTTTTCTTGTTGGGGAAACAAAAATGAGAATGCGTGAACTCCTTTGCCTCCAAAATTCCCCCTCCGATCCCTTGGGTGCTGGGAGCTAATTCCCAGGAAACTAAGATCAAAAGGGAATCCTTTGGCATGAATCAACTTGTGGTTGCCTAGTCAGTCCCCTTGGAAGAAAAAAAATGGTGCATGTGGTTGCAGCAGGTGAAATGTGTTTCGGTCAGTTTTGTAGTGTACATGTGTTAGGCATGCAGTTCCCCTCTCTAACCTGAATTATGCCTAATGACGATATACGGCATGGAGTTAAATCAATTTTTTTAATAGTCATGGGGAACAAACCACCCACCTGAACATTTCATTGAGCAATATAAAGAGAAAGGTTAATTTTTGACGAGCGAGCGGAGCGAGGCCGAACTATATATGTAGAGACCTAGGTCACCTGTGTTATATGTATCCTTTGTAAGCCGTCACATGGGATGACTTGATCAGTTGTAAATCCCCTGCGTTTGTAAACCTCCCCCGATATAGTGAAAATTTGCTGGCTGGCGACCGTGGTTTTTTTTCCTTCGTGTTGGAGGGGTTTTCTACGTTAAATCTCGTATCCCTTGCTTGTTTTCATTCTTCTCGTGTTGATTTGCCTGTTGTATCTCTAACAAAAGAGGCAAACCAGTAAGTTACAGGGCATGAAAAAAAGTCTAAAAGGCAGATCATGCAGCCAAGACTCAGACGATCGTTGAGCCACACCAGGGAAATGACCCAAGATACAACAACAAGGAGGGGCTAGCTAGAGAGAAAGCTAAGCCAAAGCAACAAAACTTGGAAACCCGTTCGTTCAGGATCAATTTGCGGATCGAGCGAAGCTGGACGGCTGTCGTATAAAGTCACGGGCAACAGAGGGTGATCACGATACACCTTGGAGTTGCAGCTTTTCCAAATGTTTCATAGCATGGTGATCGCGACCATAGATAGAAGGCGAGGAGAGGCCCGATCAGAGGTACAGGGGACGCATACAACCTCCACTCAGGATGCGCCAGACCTGGAAGGGTTTGCGAGCACCAAGAAAGCGTGCGCGTGTGGGAAGTTAAACATGAGGTGCTCAAGAGTTTCTACCGCCCCAACGAAGGCAGACGCCACACTGGTAATGACGCGGCGGTTATGGAAATGGGCCGCCCACGGCAGACAACGAACGGTGGAAAGCAACAAAAAGAACTTACATTTCGGAAGCGTGGATGCGCCCAGCCGCGAGGACAATGGCGTCGACCACATGCACCTCGATGGTCAGGCGGCAGGGGGCTAGGAGTCAAGTGTGGACTAAGACGCATGGTCTCTCAAGTCCCGACCAGAACATGACGATGACAGTCAACGTGCGTACGACTTTTTATCACCAGGGCATACATGAAACTGTATAAATGCAAAAGCGAACTGTTTCCTTTTTCACTTGATCAGCATCTTGAGGAAACTGCATCTTCTACACCTCTTGTTGTTCAAAGTTCTGTCAACGGATTCAGAAAACCCACCGATTCCTATGTGTTTGTAGGTTCGCGCGACGGAGGCTTGATTATTGCCGTATTACCCCGTTGGTTCTCTGAATCTTCTTTGTTTCTATATCTCAGTGTGAATCAGTTGGTAGAATGGTCAATGAGCATATTTGAGGCAGCCTGTATTGGTTCGTGCAGTGACAAGTGGGATGAAAAATTAGGGGCATGATCTGATTGATGGGATTAAAGATGGATTCGCATCCCGCCCTTTCTCTGTTATTTTATACTATGTGGTTGGTATGGGTTTGTGAGCACACTTCACAGAAACTTAACTGCGTAGAGAGCAGGAATTAGAACATCTGTCTGACCTCCTATGTTTTCCTTTTTGTGCGGGGGAAAGGGATTACAGTCATCAGGAATATGATTAGAGTCAACAATGACATGCTGACAAACTTCAGAATAGAATCCAATCCCTGGACTTGAATGCAGCCAGCAGTGATTGTGCTTTTAAGATTTGTATACACACTTAGAAAAATCTGGTACAGAAGTAAGAATGTGAAAAATGCTGACAAGAGGAAAACCATGACTTGGAAGACCATGATTTGTATATATGGGCAGGGATTTTCCTCCTAGTCGAACAATATCCAACAATACGTATGATACTGGTGGCAGTTGAATGCAATCAGCCTTAAAGATCTGCGCAAAGCTTTTCTATACCTACATATTTTAGACCCATTCCTTCAGTGTTCTTCTAATACCTCATCTAAATTATGTGGGTGACTCCTTTGATGGTGTACTCATCTTATTGCAGAGTCCAAATATAATGTATACCCTTAAAAAGGACTCGCAGTAAAGGACCCTTTTATACTGGCAGCAATGAAGTTTCACACCATTCATCCTTGTGGAATGCTCCTCACGTCCTGCATGACAACAATGTTAAATCAATGAAGATAGCTGCATCACATGAACATGCCAAATTTCAGTTGACCTATTCATCATAACAGTTGCATGCTTGAAGATATTCTAAGTTCTTTTTAGATAGTGAGATGAAGTTATATTAGTGTGAATTCTATGGTTAGTACGAAGTATTGTATTGCCACAACTTTGCAATAGTATGCATCTAAACGAACGTTCGTATCTGAATTAGGCAGTAGGCACACATTTGTCGTCTCAACGAGGCCAATCCGGTTGGGCCTACATTTCAATTTTCAGTAATTGCGTAGCTAGTCCTTGTTTTGTGCGAGTAAAATGCATAGAACCACCACAATATTGGTGTCATTAGCAAAATACCATCACTGGGAGCCGTTGGGGGCCCCTGGCCCACACCGACAGGGGAAAAGTCAAGTTTTTCTTCCCCCGACTCGCCTCGCACCCCCCGCACCCTCGGCCACCACTAGCTGTATCCCGGCGACGGGCGCCGGCCTACTCCGCTAGATAGCCATTCCCCGTCGGAAAATAGCAGCGCTTCGCCGCAGCAGCCCCTCCCGCAGCACTAGGCGCTGCCGGCCGCCGTTTCCGGCCGCGGAGGTGCGGTTTAACGGCAGGTACACGCCCATCGAGCGCAAGGTGTTCGGCGTTTTGACTGACTCGGCGATGGACTCCGATGAGGAGGAAGAGCTCGCCGCGCTGCTGGAGGAGGAAGCCGCGGCCGACGTCCAGGAAGAAGAGCATCGATGGTGCTCGCCGCCCTCGCCAGTGCTTTGGCGGCGATGAAAAGCCGCGTCGAGGTGGCTCGGCGCCGGGGCGGGTGAAAGCAAAGAACCGGCATGGTCTGCAAGGCTACTGCATGCTCTACTCCGACTACTTCGCCGATGCTCCACTTCATGGCGAGAGAACATTTCGGCGCCATTATCGGATGAGCCGAAAGCTCTTCCTCAGGATTGTGAATTCCATCCGGGAGTTCGACAACTACTTCAAGTGCAAGATGGATTGCACTGGCGCTCTTGGATTCACCTCCATCCAGAAGTGCACGACAGCGATGAGGATGCTTGCATATGGAGCTCCCAGTGATTCACTCGACGACTATGGGCGCATGGCCGAGTCCACTAGCATAGAGTGTTTCTACAAGTTCTGTCGGGCAATGGTGGCGGTGTTTGGGCCACAATACTTGAGAGCACCCAATGCGGAAGACACTGCTCGGATCCTAGCCCAGAATGCAGTAAGAGGATTTCCTGGGATGCTTGGAAGCATCGACTGCATGCATTGGAAATGGAAGAACTGCCCATTTGGTTGGCGGGGATGTACAAAGGCGCCAAAAGCGGTTGCGATGTGGTGCTTGAGGCGGTAGCCACAGGACCTCTGGATTTGGCACTCCTTCTTTGGTATGCCAGAACTCACAATGACATCAACGTGTTGCGGTGCTCTCCTGTTTTGCCAAGCTCGTTGAGGGCCACTCTCCTCCGTGAACTTCGAGATCAATGGGCACCAATACAATAAGGGTACTATCTAGCCGACGGCATCTATCCGAGATGGTCGACATTTGTGAAGACGATCTCAAACCACGTGCCAGGAGGCAAGAACGCTGGTTTGCGAAGCTTCAGGAGGCTTGCGGGAAGGATGTCGGCGGGCATTTGGTGTGCTCCAATCTCGATTCGCTGTTGTTCGGTACCCGCTCAGACCTGGTCGAAAGATCAAATGTGGGAGAACATGACTTGCTGTGTCATCTTGCACAACATGATCATCGAGAGCGAGCAAGAAGACCCAGTGTTTGACATCGAACCATACTACTGCAGGGTCCTCTAGCGAAGTTGATCACCAGCTACCGCAACTTGGACTGCCTATCTCAAGTATCGTCAAGAGATCCGAGACCCACAGTGCATCATCAAGCTGCAGAAAGATCTGATTGAGCACCTATGGAGGCTCAAGGGGGACGCCGCGTGATGAAATACGAGTTTTTATTTGTTGAACTATATAATTTGTATTGAACTATTTGTTGTTGTACTATTTTGTTGAAGTATTTGATTTTTGTGTGATGAAATATGTGATAAGGAATAATTATGTTGATAATTGACGCTGAGACAGGGCGAAACCACGCCGAATATGGGCCTATTTTCGCCCATATGGGCCGTTTATTCGCCGAAATTGGACTGCAAAGTGGGCCAATTTTGGCGCCTGGGGGGCGGCGACTGGGCAAAAAACCGCCCCCAACACCGAGTGTCTCGCTGGCTCGCCCCCGGAGGGCGATTTTTGTGCGTCCTGAGGGGGCCAACGGCTGGAGATGCTCTTAGCATCTCATCAAACATCTCATGTGCAGGGACAACGGCGAGGACGTCGAGCCAAACGAGGAGTTCTTGTGCAGCATCGGTAAGTCGGGCACGGACTGCACGTCGTGTTGTGGCCCCACAGCGGCCGCCGCAGCCACGAGCTTTTGCTAGGACTTGTTGATCCTCCGCTGGACTGGAGTTGGGCACCTCGCCGCATAAGTGCTGCGAGGCGGAGTCGTCCTTGAGGCCAAGGAGACAGTAGAAATGCTAAAGAGAGAGAGGAGGAGGAGGAAGGAAGATGCAGGTTTGTTGGCTACGTGGCACTTTTTTCTGCCAACTCGGCCCGACGGGCAGGCTCGACCAATTATTGATGTCATCAAAGCACTTAGCATTTACCGTTAGTGTTTTTTGCCACGGTTTGTAAAGTGGTGGTTTTTCACTAATGACACCGCTATTGTGGTGGTTCTATGTATTTTTTTTTGCGGGTGGTGGTTCTATGTATTTAACTCTGTTTTATGGTGTACACGTCTTAGGCATGCAGTTTCACTATCTAACACTAACGATTCTTAATGGAAATTACTGCACGCATGTAAAAAAAAAGATAATGACTCATGTTGATGTCAGAAAAAAAACATAATTACTCCTGCACGCATGTAAAATCTGCTATAGAAGTAAACATGCGAAAAATGCTGACAAGAGGAAGCCCGTGACTTCGAAGATAATGATTTGTATATGCCAGCTGGGATTTTCCTCCTGTTCATAGTCATGCACACCATTGCCCATTCCCGTACAGCCGTGGACGTATCGGCGCCCATGCCCATACGACGCCGGCTGCGTTGCTTCTCACCATGGCCACGAGCTTAGGTAACTAGCGCCTACCTGCAGCTAGCCCAACCACCGACATGAGCTAGCTCATACTCCCATGGTGGGTTCTGCCTCAAATTCCTGGAGAAGGAGGCGGAACCAATCAGGCCGTCGTATCTTATGCATGGGAGCAGGCGACACAGGTTGCAGGAGCAGCTAGCTGGGTAGTCGGTGACATGTGTACTTGACTGGAGCACTCAGTCCTGTCCAGGCTAGACCTCATCGGCCTTTTCGTTGTCGCAAGCTGAGGCAAGGCGGGCCAGCGCCGGAGGACGACGACCCTAGACTCGTTTGCCTCGCTGGCATTCCTCTTGCCAACAAGCTCTGCTCCTCTACTTGCCAATCCTCTGCTGCTCGAATTCCTCTAGACCCATCCCTTCAGTGTTCTTCTAATACTTCATCTAAATTATGGGGCGACTCCTTTTGATCGTATACTCATCTCATCACAAAGTCCTGATATAATTTATTCCCTTCAGTAGGTCTCAAGTAAGGGACTCTTTTATACTAGCAGCAACGAAGTTTGACACCATTCATCCTTGTGGAATACTCATCTCACATCCTGCATGACAACAATGTTAAATCGATGAAGGTAGCCACATCATATGAACATGCCAAATTTCAGTTGAGCTATTACAGTTGCATGCTTCAAGGTATTCTAGGTTTTTCTTTTGATAATGAAACGAAGTTTTATTAGGGTGAATTATATGGTTACTAGAAAGTATTACACTGCTGCAACTCAGCAATAGTATGCATCTAAACGAATTTTCCTATCTGAAATAGGTGAACATTTGCCATCTCAACGAGGCCAATCCAATTGGACATACATGTCTTAGGCATGCAATTCCACTGTGTAACCCGAACGATCCTTTGGCAATATATTGCACGCATGTAAAAAAAAGCTAATGGATCGTGCACATGTGAGAAGAAAAAACATAATCACTCCTGCACTTGAATTCATCTAGAGTTCGGCTATCGCCAAATCTGTATGAAGTGACATGACACAGGCTCTCTCGACCTGAACATGAAGTTAACGTGTGTGTGTGTGCGCGCGCATTTTTTATCGCGCAAAAGCGAGCTGTCTCCTTTTTCACTTGATCAGCGCCGTGGAGAACAGATTCAGAGAACTCGCCGATTCCCAAATATCTACATTTCCAGGTCTTCAAAGTTTCTTCAACAGATTTAGAGAACTCGCTGATTCCCAAATATTCGTAGGTTCACACGAGGCTGGTACCTGGATCAAACGTGGCTGAACCTCTTACGTGCGGTGAACAAGCAACTGATACAGGGAAGAGGGAACGTGTTGCGGCTGCACTGGAAATTCGGACTGCTTCTTTGACAGCTTTTGGCCCAGACTTGAATATAGCCGGGAACATATGCACCCCTAGCACGCAGCACCAGATTGTTGAAGTGATATTGTAAGCATCAACTAGTTCTCCTCTCGAATTGGTGTAGTTGCTTACAGATTTGAATCGAATCGAAGAAGGAAGCAAGGAGACAGGTAGAACACACACGCTAGCCAAGCCTATCCTATCCAACCGACCGAAGCCGTTCCTTCCGTCCCACCGTTACAAGCGTCGTCGGTTTACTTATACATTGCCTACTGGACCCATTCTGGGCCAAATGACCGAGCAGGCCTCTTCTGGACCCTTGTGGGCCTGGCCTTGATGATGCTTGCTGGTTCGCCCTGTAGTGGATCACGACTTGTCGTTGCCTTAGCAGCAGAGTCGCTGACAATCCCTCCTGGAACCGAAGCGGCTTGCCCCCAAGCCGGTGCTCGAGGAAAGTTTTGCTTCAGTGTCTCTTGGTCCTCCCAAGTTGCCATAGATTCAGGCGAACTGCTCCACTTGATTAGCACTTGGGCGATCGACTTGTTTCCTCGCTGAACCAAGCGGCGATCAAGGACTCTAGTCGGAACCTGCAAGGCTGCATCAGAAGAAGGTAGCATAGGGAGTACCTCCTGGTCAGCTTTGATGTGCTTTTTGAGCAAGGAAACATGAAAGACCGGATGAACGCGGCAGTTCTCAGGCAAGGCTAGTTTGTAAGCCACCGCGCCAACCTTCTCTGTAACTGGGAAAGGACTGAAGTATTTGAAGGCCAACTTATGATTCGCCCGCGGAGCGATAGAAGACTGAATGTAAGGTTGCATCTTGAGGAAAACAGAGTCACCCACTTCAAATGATCTTTCAGTACGATGTTTGTCAGCTTGTACCTTCATGCGTTGCTGGGCTCGCAGCGACTGCTGTTTAACTGACTCCATGATCACATGACGGTCCTCCAACCACTGATGAACATCAGAATTGGCAATCGCATCGGCAGGAGCAATACCAAAGTAACGAGATGCATGTCCATAGACCACCTCAAACGGGGAATGACCCGTGGACGAATGCCAATTGGAATTGTACCACAGCTCGCAAAGTGGAAGCCATTGCGACCAACGATGGGGATGAGCGCTGATAAAACAACGAAGATACCCTTCGACTTGTTGATTGACACGTTCTGTTTGCCCATCTGTCTAAGGATGCTGGCCTGAACTCATTCGGAGCTTGATACCTGTTCTGTTGCAGAATTCCTTCCAAAAAGAGCTAGTGAAAATTGGATCACGATCTGATACCAAGGATACTGGCAATCCATGAAGACGGTACACACGATCCAAGAAAGCTTCAGCTACTGTACTGGCAGTGTAAGGGTGCTTCAGAGCAATAAAATGACCGTACTTGGACATTTTGTCTATGACCACCAAGATACAGTTAAACTGTCGAGATGAAGGCAACCCTTCAATGAAGTCCGTCGTCATCATTTCCCATGGTTTGGAGGGTATCGGTAGTGGCTGCAATAATCCTGGGTATGGTACTCGCTCAGGTTTAGCCAGCTGGCAAGTTTCACACTGTTGCAAAACAGATTTGATCATGGGTTTCATATTCTTCCAGTAAAATAATTGAGAAATTCTTCTGAATGTTTGGAAACCAGAGTGGCCACCGGCTGAGCTAGCATGCAAGTTACTAATGATTTTGCGCTGCAACTGATCATCTGCACCAATCCAGATCCTCTTCTTATACCTCAACAGCCCATCATGTAATGTGAACTTTGGATCAGCATCAGGATCAACAGTTAATTTCTGCAGAACAGCCTGAGCTACCATGTCAGCTGCATAGCTCTGTACGATCTCTTGTATCCAAGCAGGCTGGACTGAAGATATCATGTAGCAGTCTGCTGTTGGGTGAGGTCTGCGAGACAAGGCATCTGCAGCTCGATTATCTGCTCCCTTTCTGTATACTATCTGATAGTTCAACCCCATCAATTTGGTAAGTGCTTTTTGCTGCCAAGCTGTATGCAATCGTTGCTCTGTCAAACTGACCAAGGCTCGCTGATCAGTTATTATCAGAAACTCCTTGAGTTGCAAATAAGAGCGCCACTGTTCTATAGCTAGCAATATGGCTAAGAACTCCTTTTCGTACACTGAGAGAGTCTGATTGCATGGGCCCAACGCCTTGCTGACAAAAGCAAGAGGATGTCCCTCTTGCATTAAAACTCCTCCAATACCACAGTCACTAGCATCTGTCTCAATGGCAAATACCTTCTTGAAATCAGGCAAGGCCAACACTGGGGCAGTTACTAATGCCTCCTTCAGAGTTTGGAAGGTTGTTTCCTCTATGTTAGTCCACACGAATATGTTGCCCTTGCGCAGAAGATTGGTCAAGGGTTTTGCAATCACACCAAAATGACGAATAAATTTCCTGTAGTATCCTACCAAACCTAGGAAACTTCTAACTTCCTTAACAGAAACAGGTGCTGGCCATTGTTCTATAGTACTGATCTTTTCTGGATCGGTTGACACTCCATCCTTGCTAATGATATGACCCAGATAGAGTAACTTTTGAGATGCAAACTCACACTTGGACATTTTGACATACCACTGATCTCTCCTTAGCACCTGTAGTACTCTTCTGACATGCTGAAGATGTTGCTCCAGGGTTTTACTGAAGATAAGAATATCATCAAAAAATACTAACACAAAATATCTCAACATTTCTGGTTCCTGAGATAATGTGAAATTCATTGCCCCTTGAAATGTGTTAGGTGCACCAGTAAGACCATAGCCCATCACTCTGAATTCAAAATGTCCATGATGTGTTTTAAATGCAGTTTTGTATTCTTCCCCAGGAGCTAGTCTGATTTGATGATACCCAGCTCTAAGGTCCAGTTTGGTAAACCAGTGAGCTCCATGCAATTCATCCAGCAACTCATCAATTACTGGCATAGGAAAATTTCCCTTTATAGTGATTGCATTCAGATGCCTGTAATCCACAACTAACCTCCAAGTATGATCCTTCTTTTTGACCAACAAAATGGGGGAAGAGAAGGGACTGTTACTTCTTCTAATTACTCCAGAGTCCAGCATTTCCTGAATTTGTTTCTCCACTTCATCCTTTAATTCTGGTGCCAATCTGTAGGGTTTGAGAGAAAAAGGCCTAGCACCTGGTATGAGAGGAACAGAATGATCACATGCTCTTTCTGGTGGAAGTCCAACAGGAATTGAGAACACATCCTTATATTCCTCGACCAATTCCTGAATTTCTGGCAGTACCTTAGCTGCATTTTCATCAGTCACTATTGACAGTTCAATGATGGTATAAGCAAATTCTACTGGTGCTATTCCTTGCAATGTGACTGTTTTTCCATTGACAGCAAATGACATCCACTTTTGCTCCCAGTCAACTATCATGGGGTTGTACCTTGACAGCCAATCCATTCCTAAAATTCCATCATAACAACTGAGGGGTAAGACCTTGAGATCATGTTCAAACAAAGTTCCTTGCACTGACCACTGACATTTTGGGATGTAACTGCAGCAGGTCATGATTCCTCCATTTGCAACTCTGACCTTAATTGTTGTGCATTCCTTCAAACCTGATAATTTTGCAGCCGTGGCAGTATCAATAAATGAATGAGTACTACCAGAGTCTACCAAAAAAGTTTTCTGCTGCCCATTAATGTCAACCATAAGTTGGAATGCCTTGCTCTTGGATGATTTTCCTTCTGCAGCTTCTGATAAGGCCATAAGGTTCACCTCCTCATCATCAGTATCTGAACCATTGCTGCCAGTGCATTGGAAGAATTCCACCATCTCTTGTACTACATGTAGGGAAACGGCTTGTTTGCATTGATGATCCTTGCCCCACTTCTCTCCACACATGAAACACAATCCCTTAGCCTTGCGATATGCTCTCAGAGCAGCCCATTTATCTTCTCCAGCAGTTTGCTTATGTGTTTCTGAGGATTTGGCTGTCACTGCTCTGTTTTGATTTGTTGCCGTGGACGTTGGTTGTCTCCTGACAGTCTGACTCACTTGTGGAGAAGAGCTCATTAGCGATTCATGCAAAAGTGCCAGATCATAAGCTGCATCAAGGTCTTGAGGCTGATGCAGAGCAACCATTACCCTGACTGCAGGATTTAGCCCATCAATGAACTTGGTGACATAATGAAATGATTCAGGTACCGCCTCATATGCCGATAGCTGATCATATAACTCTGCAAACTGCTCCACATACTCCTCTACAGTGCCCACTTGAGAGATACTGTGGAATTTGCGCACAAGTGCCTGATGCTGATTTCGACCAAACCGGCACTGCAACAGCCTGCAAAATTCCTCCCATGACGCGTCTGGAACCCTGCGCTGCACAGATTCAAGCCATCGAGCTGCCGGCCCCTCAAACATGGTGGAAGCGAACTGTATCCATAACTGACGGGGCGTCCCACACATGCTGAAATAATCCTCACATCGCGTTTGCCACAGCCTCGGATTGGTTCCATCGAAACGAGGAAAATCAATGCGGGGGCCAAAACCAAATTGCTCAGTCTCTCGATGAAATTCAGGGTAGCGAGCAGACTGGACGGAATTGAGCTCAGATCTCGTACCTCTGGCTGGAGGAGGCACGTATGGAACATGATCCTTCCCCTTGGCTGGCGGAGCTGAACGACTGCCTTCCGCTCCTCCTTCGCTGCTTCCCATCTGGAGCGGATTCGCTTGCTGGCGGCTGCCCGTGGATGACGAGATAGCGGTCGGCGGTCTCTCCATTCCGGCACGGATCTCGTCCATGTCGACCCCGATCGACATCTTGAGGTCGTCGATCCGTGTCGTCAGATCGCCCACGATGGAGTGCATGGACTTGGACGCCTCCTCATCGTGCCGCTTGAACCGCACGTCGAGGGACTCCGCCAACTCGGCCTTGAGGAACTCATACACCGCCTTCGTCGCCGGCGACAGGCTCTCCATGATTTCTTGGCGGCGACGGGCCGCAAATCTGGTCGCGTGCGGGTGGTGGCTTGGAATTTGATGCGCCAGGATCTGTAGCTCTGATGCCAAATGTAAGCATCAACTAGTTCTCCTCTCGAATTGGTGTAGTTGCTTACAGATTTGAATCGAATCGAAGAAGGAAGCAAGGAGACAGGAAGAACACACACGCTAGCCAAGCCTATCCTATCCAACCGACCGAAGCCGTTCCTTCCGTCCCACCGTTACAAGCGTCGTCGGTTTACTTATACATTGCCTACTGGACCCATTCTGGGCCAAATGACCGAGCAGGCCTCTTCTAGACCCTTGTGGGCCTGGCCTTGATGATGCTTGTTGGTTCGCCCTGTAGTGGATCACGACTTGTCGTTGCCTTAGCAGCAGAGTCGCTGACAGATATCAATGCAAATTAGCTACCAGGACAATCCATGAACATATCTGAAGCACTATCATATCAGCCTGTATTGGCTCCTGCAGTGAAAAGTGGACAAAAATAATTAGGGGCGTGGTCTGATTGATGGGCTTAAATATGGATCTGTGGTTGGCACATAAACGTAACTGGTTAGATATCAGGAATTAGTATATCTGTCTGACCTCCTGTATTTTTTTTTTGCAAGAGAAATAAAGATATATTGATCAATCATGAGGAATATGATTACAGTCAGCAGCGACAAAGTTTTAAACTTATAAATCAAATCGAATGTGGCCCTGAATGCACCCAGACAACAGTGATTGTGCTTTCCTATAAGAATATTGGCAGATGCAGTTAGAAAAATCAGCTACATAAATAAACATGAGTAAGAACATGATTTGGAAGGTTTTTTTTTAACCTAATATGACTTGTAAGTTCATGGCATGTGGTTTCTCTTCTTGCCTACAAATGCCCAAACGGCCCAATTTTTCTTTAAAGAATGCCAAATATTATAAGCTACAGGCCAACACAGCATTTGGCCTGGTTGATGGTTGGTAGTATAAAGGTTCTTTTGGAAGCAATGAAAAAAAAAACTAGCCACTTATATTGCAAATTTCATTAAAAAAATTATATTACAAGTATTACCTCTATTCATTAATATAAGATGTTATGGCACATCTTATATTAATGGACAGAGGGTGTGATTGATTTTGTTTCAAAAACAGAACTTGATTCATAGGGCGGTAGTTGGCAGAACCCTAAAGTTCAAACCAGAATTTTAAGCACATGGTTACGTGCAGAGTCTATGATCTCCATATTTGTACATACTTAAAAAATTGTTAATGTTTTATAAGGATGTTCATCTTGGTAGTAACTACCAAATTGTAAATTTTTATTCAAAAAATACGATCATATGCCATGAAGCTAGCCGCGTCTCATGAACATGCCAAATTTCATTTGAGCTTATTATCACAACGGTTGCATGCTTGAAGATACTCTAAGTCCGAAGAGTGTGAACTATTTGGTAAGAAGTAGTATCACACACAATATAGTACCGTGCATCCAAATGTACATTTCCTTCTGAAGTATGTACCTTGATTCTTTCTTTTGCGCATAACTATGTAGCTTGATTCTGTGGTATGGTAATTGTGAAATGTAGCTTCTCCTCCTCGTCGGAGAAGACATTGTTTCGCTTCCAGAAAATTTTACCTGTATATTCAGAGAAGTCAAAATTTTCTTCTCGATGAGCTCGCCTCTTCACGAAGATTTTCTCCAGAGTCAATTAATTTTGTGCCGGTGACGGCGAGCTACAGTAATGGAGTTTGGTGCCATCAAGCTCAATTGCTGTGGCAGATAATTACCACAGACTATGTCTTCAAACTGCAGATTGGTTGAAACAATCGTCGCAACTTGTAGAACTAGCTAGTGATGCTTCATTCAAAACATATGAAGTGTACTTGCTAAAAGGAAAAAACAGAGCTCTCATTAAGAACAGGAGAAACAGAGGAAGAGTTTTTCTCGCAGTCCTTTCATTCACTAGAAACTGCCTTCTCTTTTGCTTAATCAGTTCTGATTCCCCCCCCCCTCTCCTCTCGCGACCGCGTCGCCCTGCTGGCGACGGTCGCGCCTCAGACCTCCTCCCGAGCCCCCCCCTCCCCTCTCTCCTTGCCGGCTGGCGTCCGGCTGGCCTGGCCCGGGCGGCGCTGGCGGCGGCGGCGGCCTCGCCTTTCTCGCTGGTCGCCCGACGCTGGGCGGGCGCGCTGCTGGGTGCTCCCGGCGGCCTCTCGCCTTTTCTCTGGTCGCCCGACGCGGGCGGGCGGCGCTGGGTGCTCCCAGCGGCGGGCGGTCCGGCGTGGGCGGTGCTCTCCGGCGTGGTTGCGGGGATCTTCTGGCGGCGCGCTGCCGTTGGCGGCGGGTGGCGCGGCGATGCGATCTGGCGGCGCCGCTTCGGCCAGATCCGGCCTTCGCCCCATCTGGGTCTGGGCGGGCCGGCGGCGGGGAGGGTCGTCGGTGTGGCTTCCGGGAGGCAGGGGAGCGGCGATGGGCGGGTGGATGCTGGCGGCGCTGGTGCCGCCCTGCTGCAGCGTGGCCGACGGGGCTTTACGGGCCCAAATCGGGCCTGGCCGGGCTAGGGGTGGCCTGGTATGCCCTGCTGCTGCGTCCGGACGGCGACCACGACGGTGCCGGAGACTCGGGCCTCCCGCACGACTGCGGTGGAGGTGGTTCCCTCCCGCGTGGCTCCGGTGCTGCTGCTCCTGTCGCCTCGTGCGTCTCTCTCCTTCCTCTTGGCCTCGTGGTGGTGATCTCGGTGACGCGGCGTGGGTGGCGTGAAGACCGCGGTGGCGCATGCTGGTGGGCGGCGAGGTGGCTGGTTGGCTTCGGCCTGGTTGGGCGGTGGGGCTTGGAGTGCGGGAGAAATCCCTTGCCGGCTCTCTTCCAGCTCCGATGCGGTGACACCTGTGGTTGCCACCATCCCTTCTTGGAGGGTGTCGGATGTATCCATCCCCCACTTCCTTTCGCGTGCCGAGGGAAACCCTAGGACACGTCCGGGCAGCAGCGTCGTCGACGTCGCATCCCTTGCTGAAGGTGCTACTTGGTACACGGCGGGTCGGAGCCTGGGTCTGTGGTGGTTCACTTTCGGAGGGCGCAGCGGTGGCGGGTCATCCGCGCTTTGTCGAGCTGCCGTTGTTGGCATTTCTTTCTTCTTCTTTGTTCTTTCTCTTTCATTTGGGCTTGTTGTGCTTCTCGCCCGAACACTCCTCTGTATCGGTGTTGGTTGCTTTGTAATACAAAGCGGGGGAAACCCTTTTTCGGTCTTAATCAGTTATGCGGAGAAACTGCATTTCCTGCTAGACATACATGGAGACCGCTAGACACCATCAGGGATTCAAGGACATGCTTTTTCACCAGCTTTTGCCTCAGAGCGTACCTGAATAATACTTTTTTGGGCATTTTTTGGTGGCTTTTTTGGCCAGTTCTTTTGGTGGCTTTTTTGGGCTTCTAGAATAAGCTATCCCTACCCAGTTTATTCTAGAAGCCCAACTGAAAATATTTTTTTAAAGCTCATTAGTCAAGTCTTAATTAGTAGGCTTCTAAAACGATAAGTTTGGTTGGGCTTCTAGAATAAGCTGGGTAGGGGACAGCTTATTCTAGAAGCCAGCAAAAGAACTGGCTCTTATCACCGAGCATGCAGCGCCAGGTTGATGTATATATTACCATGGAGGATGAAATAACCCCTGCCGCTTCCTTGAATCTTCTTCGTTTCTATCTCAAGTTTTGTGGGTTTTTTTGTACAGTCTTGAAGCAAATTGGTAGTCGGCGGCCTGATGCATGACATATCTCTGAACTGATTCGTGCAGTGAAAAGTGGACATAAAACAGTGGCATGATCTGATGGGCTTAAAGATGGAGTGGGATTCATATTCTGTCCTTTCCTCTATTATATTATGTGGTCGCTACGGATTTGTGATCACAGAAACGTAATCGGATCACAACGGTGGAACTAATATGTCTGTCTGGGCATTTGTTCTTAATTGTGCTTTTTCTAGAAGTAGATCAGTTTACGGTGGAAATACTGTAGCGGTTTGAACAAGTCTGGACGTGCTATCTCTCGCTGGGAATCCCATTTGGTGCATAGGTCGCTAGTTAGCCACCTAGCATGTAACACCCCCCTGTTTTCTTTTTTTGTGTGTTTTACTTTCTTTATCCTCCTTTTTTCGTCCTTTATTTCTTTATTCATTTTCCTTTTTCCTTTTTTCATGTTTGTTTTTATTTTACTTTTTTGAAATCATGAACATCTTTAGAAATTGCAAACATTTTCCTGAAATCGGGAACATTTTCTACATATCCGTGAACATTTCTAAAATCATGAATTTTTGAATTCATGAATATGTTTTACAAATTCAAGAACATCTTTAAAAATTGTGAACATTTTTCATGAAACTCATGAACATTTTTTTGAATTGGTGAACGTTTTCATAAAATCGATGAACAATTATTGAAATTGGGGGAAATGGTAATTCATTTAAGTTTTGACGAAATTTTTGGAATGCATGAAACTTTTTTGATTCATGATTTTTTTAATGAGCGAACATTTTTTGAGTAGAGGATCTTTTAATTAACATTTTTTTTGCTTTTTGTGAACAGTTTTTCAAAATTCATGAATATTTTTGAAATCATGAATATTTTTTCAAATTCAAAAACATTTTCGTAACACGAACATTTTTGAAATCATGAATATTTTTGAAATCATGAATATTTTTTTTATATCTCCGAAAAAAATCAAAATTGTGAACATATTTTTTAATATGAGAACATTTATGAAAAATCACGAACATTTTCTAAGCCGCGGACATTTTTCTTAAACATGTTTTTCAATACTAACATTTTTTGTAAATTCGGAACTTGTTTTAATCTCAATTTATTTAAAGAACAAACAAAATAAAAAAGCAAAAAAATCGAAATGAAGAAAATAGGGCGTCCAGCACATGAGCCAGCTGAAAAGGTCGCGGTGGAAGGTCGTGAGCGCTGGCTCGTTTACCAGCGCCTAGTGCTCCAAATAGAAGGGTTCGGGAAGGATGAACAGCTTGGCGGGCAGCCGGGTGGTAGCACGGCGGCGGCGAGGGAGGAAGCGGATGAAAAGAAAGAATGCAAGATGAGGATGTGGGGTCCGTGTGGGGTTTTGGATGGGGTTGGGATGTCACGGGTCGATGTGGGCGGCTTTGGATGGCAAACTACGTCCGAACGGCTCAGTCCGGATGGTTGCGAGAGGTTTGAGGATCCGTGGTAGAGATGTCCTTAGTGTAATACGCTGCTTATTTCTGCCACCCATGTCCCTCGTGGCATTGTCATTCAGGGTTGAGGGCGGGCCCTAGTAGGTCGTCGAAAAGAGCAGTTCCTTTCTGCCTTCAAAATTCCTCTGACGCCGTAATCTGATTATTCTAACAAAATTGAAGGCTGCATAAAAAAGAATAGACTAAAGACCGAAATCAATTCATTGGCATGAAAACGAGATAACCATATGATTGTTTGCAAACACCATGGTCGGATTTCACTGGAAAGCAATATTTCAGGCTCTTAGTTACAACTTCATACGACAACAGCTTTACGTACATGCCTTTCCCTCAAAATACATTGCCAGAGGAGAAAGCACTCGAACTCCGCACGATGCAGGAAGTCACTGCTCGGTCATAGGAAGAGTCAGTTGTGCGCTTCAGTTCAGAGAGATTCCAAGAGACTAAAACTCCAAAGTACCGTGTTGAAGATGCATTGTTAGAATTTGACTGGTGCACCCATTCTTCCCATGCAGTACCATGGTACCTCAAAAATCCTCTAATCACTATTCTTCTAATATGTTATCTCTCGCATGTATAGCTACACTATATAAAGTTATAAAATCTTTCAACCGTATACTCATCTCAGAAGTGCAATACTAGTTAATCATTCGGACGAGCCTCATAGCCACAAATTGATCCATTCTCTCAAAAACCAAGCCCTTTTATAAGGGCATCAACAGCCTCTTCACCCCATCCTTGTGAAATCTACCGCAATCATCTGGTTTCCCAAGGTACCAATGTTATATTGGTGAAGGCACATCAGTAAACAGGTCATGGACTACGTTGACACACTCACAATATAAATGGTAACTGCATGTCTGAAATCTAGTTTTACAAAGTTGGCAAAGCATATGCCAAAGTATGTTTGATGTACTAAATCACTAGGACGAGTGTACAACACAATTCCTCTGCCTTTGAAGCTTAGGGATCTCAAGTTGCATCTACAGTTGTATGTATTACAGGGAACTCTACTTTATAATGGTATAGGAAAGAGAGACTTGTACTTGAGCCCCCATGTAGGTGCACCCCTTATCTCGAGTGCCCAATTTTGCATCAAAGTTTGTGCGTAAAAAATCACTTTTTTGTTTCTCCCAAACAATAAAAGATTTGGATTTGTTGTTTGAAGGACAACATCACACGAGTACTAGGCATGCAAACTTCAAATGGTGATCCAGTTTCATTTAGATATTTCTGTTGCAAGTCAATTTTGTGTTGTACATGTGTTAGGCATGCAGTTCCCCTCTAAAACTGAATTACACCTGATGACAATATACTGCACGAAGTTAAATCAAGATGTCTTTTTAGTATTTAACAAAAAACTATGACAATTGGGGTTTGTATCCCAAAGAACTACCACATTTTAGTGGCCAAAAACTACCACTTTTTTCTAATTTTGTGGCATAAATTACCAAGTGAAACTGATGACCATTTTTATGATTTTATTAAACATGTTTCTGACATGCGGGAACCGCGTGTCAGGTATAACGTGGTGCCGAAGTCAAGTCCGTTTATTTTGACTGTTAGGTTGACCATTACGACACGTGAGGCCCACACGTCAACATCACCTACTTCTTCCTCCACATTTCTCTCTCTCTTTGGAACTTTAGCAAACACCTCATGTGCACCTGCGAGCCACCTCCGTCACACTCCGCTGCTGACGCTTGTGGTTGTGCTCTGTCACCGGCCACCATGTGTCGGTTATGCTCGCCGCTATCGATGCTGCTCCCGAGCCGCCCACCTGTGATCATCCTGCCTGTCCGGGTTGCATACGTGGCCATTGGAGCAGAGGCAGATGAGGAACCCGCCGGGCTGGTCCTAGCTGCACCGGCCCTCGGACACCTCACACTTAAAGCACAGACCGGCGTTGGGTTCCCAGCTGAGGCGGAACACACGCCGCAGCCAAGAGGCAAAACAATAGGCTACAACCAGACCTCTCAAACCCTCCTCATACGCCCGGGCGGACCGTCCGGTCACTGACCGGGTCATGATTTTTTGACCCAGACGGGCCTGTCAAATGCCCCTGAAACGCCCGGGCTGGCCGGCACCACACATATCCAGCCCAAATATGGGGCAGATATGGGGCGCCCGGGCACGCTTGCCATGTCAGACTGACGAAGGGGTCCCAGCCGGAAACGCCCTCAAACCCGGTGGTCCGAAGCTCGTCTCCTCCGTCGGACCGGTGGCGCAGCTCCGGCGGACCGCGTAATGCATTGCCTAGCTATTTAGGTCGATCGGCGGCACCGTAACCCTACCATCCATCCACATTTTCCTCCTTCTGTCCGCCGTCGCCACCACTTTCCACTCCACCCATCCGCCTAGTAGCCATTCCCCCATGCCGCCGACGGGTGAGGAGCGAGCCCTTTCTGACGCCGGAGCACTGGCTCGAGCTCCTTGAGCAGATCCGGGCTAGGTGTGAAGCCCGGATCGCCGCGGGACTACCTCCGGATGCAGTGGAATGTGAGGTGCTCCGGAGTCTCTGCCACCCCACGGAAGACACACCCCACACTGGGAATGTTGTGGCGGTGATGGAAATGGGCTGCCCACGGCATACGACGATGGGAAGCAACAATAAGAACTTGCATTTTGGGAGCATGGCTGCGCCCAACTGCGAGGACGAAGGTGTCGACCACATGCACCTCCATGGCCAGGCGATAGGCTGCACGGGAGTTAGGAGTCCCTCGACGAGAACATGACAACGGCAGTCAACGTGCGTACGTGTTTATTGCCTAGAGTTATCACCAGTGCATACATGAAACTGCATAAACGCAAAAGCGATCTGTTTCCTCTTTCACTTGATCAGCACCGTGAGGAAACTGTATTCCCTTCACCTCTTGTTGTTCACAGTTCCATCAACAGATTCAGAAAACTCAGCATTTCCTAGGTGTACACGACGGTGGCTGGATCATTGCTGAATTCCACAAGTTGCAGGAGCAGCTAGCTGGGTCGTCGGTGACGTCTGTGCTCGACTGGAGCACTCAGTCCTGCCGGGCTCGATCTCATCGGGCTTTTTGTTGTCGCAAGCTGAGGCAAGGTGGGCCAGTGCTGGAGGACGACGAACAGCGGAGACGCGTTTGTCTTGCTGGCATTCCTCTTGCTAGCCAGCTCTGCTCCTCTATTTGCCAATCTTCTGCTGCTGCTATTCCTCCAGACCCATCCCTTCAGTGTTCTTCTAACACCTCAATACCTCATCTAGATTATGTGGGCGACTCCTTTCAATGGTATAGTCATCTAATAGCACAGTCCGGATATAATTTAGTCCCTTCAATTGGTGTCAAGTAAAGGACCCTTTTATACTAGCAGCAATGAAGTTCGACACCTTTCATACTTATGGAATGCTCATCTCACGTCCTGCATGACAACAATGTTAAATCAATAAAGGTAGCTGCATCACATGAACATGCCAAATTTTGAGCTATTTATCATAACAGTTGCATGCTTAAAGATATTCTACGTTTTTTTAGATAATGAGACGAAGTCATATTAGTATGAGTTATATGGTTAGTATGAAGTATTACACTACCGCAACTCTGCAATAATGCACCTAAATGAACATTCCTATCTGAATTAGGTACACATTTGCCATCTCAACGAGGCCAATCCGTTGGGCCTACACTTCAATTTTCAGTAATTGCTTAGCTAGTCCATGTTTTGTGGTGTACATGTTTTAGGCATGCAGTTCCACTATCTAACCCGAAAGATCCTTTATGGCAATGTACTGCACGCATGCAAAAATGGATAATGACCCATGCAGATGTCAGAAGAAAAAAAACATTATCACTCCTGCACTTGAATTCAGCTAGAGCTGTGCCGTCGCCAAGTCTGGACGAGGTGACATTACACAAGCTCTCTCGACCTGAACACGAAGTTAACCTGCGTGCGTGCGTTTTTTATGGCGTAAAAGCGAGCTGTCTCCATTTTCACTTGATGGGTGCTGTGGGGAAACTGCATTTCCTTCACCTCCTCTTGTTCAAAGTTTCTTCGACAGATTCAGTGAGCTCACAGAATCCTAAATATCCGTAGGTTTACAAGAGGCTAGCACCTGGATCAGACGTGATTGAACCTCTTTCTTGGCAGCGAACAAGCAAAGGGAAGAGGGAACATGTCGAGCACACTTGGCACATAAACGCAACTGGGCAGAGAGCAGGAATTAATTATATAGTAATGTAAGACGTTTTTTGGCATTATAGTATTTGGTTAGTAAAAAGTATCACATAGCCGCAACTCCGCAATATAGTACCGTGCATCTGAACGTACTTTGTCATCTGAAATATGTACCTTGATTCTGTAGTACAGTAATTGTGAAATGTAGTTTCTCGTCGCGCACATTGTTTCGCTTTCAGAAATATTTACGAGTATGTTCAGAGAAATCAAAATTTTCTTCTTGTTGGCATCTCCACGAAGTTTTTCTGCAGCGTCACTTAATTTAGTGCCGGTGAGCTACAGTGAGGGAGTTTGGTACCATCAAACTCAATTAGTGTGGCAGATAATTACCGCTAACTATGTCTTGACATGAGGAATTGGATGCACACAAAACTAAAGATTGGTTGAAACGATTGTGACAACTTGTACAACTAGCTAGTGATGATTCCTTCAAAACAGAGGAAGTGTACTTGACAGAAGGAAAAACAGAGCTCTTATGAAGAACAGGAAAAACTGAGGAAGGGTTTTTCTTACAGAGGAAGAGTTCAATGAATGGAGCTTCATTGGGCTGGAATGACCTGTTCGGCCTGGAACGTCATACGCTTCTCTACAGAACATACAGTGCTGGGCTGTGCTGTGCCCAATCGACTGTGCACGTCCTTTTACGGTCTGTCTGTAAAAGCAAGCATCCGCGGCTGCTTGCTCTGAGCCTCTGAATATTGTTTCATCAGTCAATCTGTCAATGCAATGCAGCAATATAAACGCGTAAATCAGTAAATGCAAAGTGAAACTGACTTTTATCTTTTATTTAATCAGCACCACAGAGAAACTGTATTTCCTGCTAGAGATACATCACACGGGACTTGCTTCTTCACCTGCTTTTGCTTCAGACCTTAATGCTATTGCCGAGCATGCAGCACCATCCACCAGGTTGCTGTATTAATTACCATGAAGGATAAAACAACTGTTGCTGCTTTGAATCTTCTTCGTTTCTATCTCAAGTATTTGTGGTTTCTATGTACAGACTCGCACTCTAAAATGCATGTTGGGTTGGGCCAGCAAGAAGACTTCGACTAGGGAGACGAAGAATGGAAGCAAATGGATAGTTGGCCGGATAATGTATGAGCGTATCTCTGAACCTATTCGTGCAGTGAAAAGTGGACATAAAACAGGGGCGTGATCTGATGGGCTTAAAGATGGAGTGGGATTCGTATTCTGACTTTTCCTCTATTATATTATGTGTCGATACGGATATTTAATCGCAGAAACGTAATCAGATCACAAAGGTGGAACTAATAAGTTTGTCTGTCCACTTGTTCTTAAAGCTTTTTCTAGAAGAAGATCAGTTCATGGTGGAGCGGTTTGAAAAAGTCTGGAAATGCTGATGAGAGGAAGAACCTGGTTTGCAAGCACGTCCTACACCGTGTTATCTCTCGCTGGGAATCCTATTTGCTGCATAGGTTGTTAACTAGTTAGCGAGCTACCACGTAACAGCCCCCCACCCATGTGCTCATTCTGTGTGCATTTTTTTCTTTTTTCCTGCTTTTTATTTTGTCCTTTGTTTCTGTATTCATTTTCCTTTTTCCTTTTTTCATGTTTGTTTTTTCTTTTATTTTTAGTTCTCATTTTCTATTCTTTTTATTTTTTAAATCATGAACATTATTACATCGCACACATTTTTCTGAAATCATGAACATTTTAAAATTCATGAATATTTTTATAAATTCGTTAATATTTAAAAAATCATGAATATTTCGAATTTGTGATTTAATTTACAAATTAGAGGACATCTTTTAAAATTGTGAACATCTTTATAAAACTCATGAAAGTTTTATGACTAGGTGAACATTTTTCTAAATTCGATGAACAATTACTGAAATCGGGAAAAAATGGTAATTCATGAACTCGTCCGGTTTTCTTTGTGAAAAAAAGGTTCGCCAAAACCTATCAACATGGGATCTAGTTTTAAAGATCTCGATCCGAGGAATCCAATGGTTAAAACGGTTCATGATTTGGACGCACGGTTTAAGAGATAAAACGTTTTGAATAAACGGATGTACGAAAAAAGGAGAAACTCTTAGTTTGTGACAAGTGGCGCATGCCACTTGTCACAAACTCAGGAGGTGGGAGAGATCTTTGAAAGGGATACTCCTTAATTAGTGATTTTGCCCTGCGGCTCAATCGAAGGTAGAAAAGATGAGAATGGGGCTCTTGACAGCATGGTTTGGAGGCCCACTCTGAAATTTTATTTATGCTGGGACGGAAAAAAATTTAGTACCAACTCAGATAGATATGGGAGAAAATAGTTCTATATGGTGAACGGACGAAAATTTCGGAGAAACGCACCTTCCTTTGTTAGTAGGTAATAGATAGATGGGATAAGTATATTTTTCGTCCTCGAACTCTTCCTAGAGTTTAGAAACCGTCCCTCAACTCTAAACCGGAGAGTTTTCATCCCTCAACTATCAAAACCGGATAGTTCTCGTCCCTCGTGCCGCTTCGGGCGGTTTTAGTCCGGGATGAACAGTAAAACTAAAAAAATAGCAAAAAAAAACAAAAAAATTGGAATTTTACAGAATCAAAGATACTCTGGTGTGCAAGACCCGTGCAAAATTTTGTGGTGTTTCGACATTCGAGCAACCTGTGGCAAACAAAAAAATTGTAAATATGTACGTTGGTGAATAGTAAATTCAAAAAAATTGCAAAAAAGTTCAAAAAAACATGAAACTTTTCGGCATAAAAAATGGTCAGGTACACAAGATGCATGCAAAATTTCGTGATCATATGACATACGAGCAGCTCTACCAAAAAAAATAGCGCACTTTTTCAAAAAAAATCTGAGCCAAATTTTGTTTTTTCTGTCACGAGTTCGTACAATGCCCGAACACCATGAAAATTTGCACGCATGTTGCACACCCAAGCCTCTTTGATGCCAAAAAAAATCATACTGTTTTGAATTCTTTTGCTATTTTTTTGAATTTACTGTTCATTGACGTACATATTTACAGTTTTTTGCTTGCCACTAGCTGCTCAAATGTCGAAACACCGCAAAATTTTGTACATGTCTTGCACACCAAAGTATCTTTGATGCTGTAAAATTTCAGATTTTTTTGCTATTCTTTTCGATTTTACTGTTCACCGATTTACTGTTCACCCCGGACTAAAACCACCTGAAGCGGCACGAGGGACGAAAACTATCCGGTTTTGATAGTTGAGGGACGAAAACTCTCCGGTTTTGAGTTGAGGGACGATTTCGAAACTCTTGAAAGAGTTCGAGGACGAAAAATATACTTATCCCTAGATAGATTATGTGGCCGGTATGGATTTGTGAGCACATTTGCCGGAGAAACGTAGCTGTAGAGCAGGAATTACAACATATGTCTTCTTTTATTTGCCCGGAAAAGGGAGATACATTGATTAATCATCAGGAATATGATTACAGCCAACAGCGACAAGCTGGCATGCTTCGGAAGAGAAAGGAATTTCCGGATCCCAGAATCCAGAGTACCATGATTGTGCTTTTCTATAAGAAGATTTGTATATGTAGTTATAAAAATCTGCTACGGAAGTAATCATGTAAAGAATGCTGACCAGCTTCATAATAGAATCGAGTCCCTGGTCTTGAATGTAGTCATGGTACTGTGATTGTGACCATGACTTGTATATTCGGGCTGGAAATTTCCTCCTAGTCATAGGCATGCAAGGAACAATATCCAATAGCACGTATGAGACGGGTGACAGTTGGATGCAAACATCCTTAAAGATCTGCACAAAGCATTTCTATGCTTACATATTCTAGAGCCATCTCTTCAGTGTTCTTCTAATACCTCATCTAAATTACGTAGGTGACTCCTCTCGATCGTATACTCATCTCATCAGAGTCCTGATATAACCTTCAATAGGTCTCAAGTAAAGGACTCTTTTATACTAGCAGCAACGAAGTTTCACACAATTCATCCTTGTGGAATGCTCATCTCACATCCTGCATGACAACGATATTAAACCGATGAAGGTAGCCCAATGATATGAACATGCCAAATATCAGTTGAGCTATTTACCATAACGGTTGCATGCTTGAAGATATTTTAAGTTTTTCTTTACATAATGAGACGAAGTTGTATTAGTGTGAATTATATGGCTACTACAAAGTAGTACACTCCTGTAATAGTATGCATCTAAACGAACATTCCCATATGAATTAGGTACACATTTTCCATTTCAACGTGGCCATAGACCTGAAATCGGCACACAAACCATCACCACACGCGCAAATTGCTGTCAAATGATGGAACATCAACGTATTTTTACCAAAAAGCCAACAGTTGAACCGGTGAATCGGCGGTCCAGCCATTGAAAACCAGAACCGATAGGCTCACCGGTTCGATAACTGGCCTGTTTTTTTGAACTATGGTTCCAGCCTCCCTTGTTTACTCACTTGTTCGTTTGAAGTTTCATTGCTGATCTGGAAACTGTTGTAAAATATGAACCTAAGGTGGTCAGAGTCTCCCGCCAATCTGGTCGTCTTCCATGGATCAAGCCTCCTCATACTTTCGCAAAGTGTAATGTGGATGGTGCGACGTCTAGATCAGGAAACAAAGGTGCGATTGCTGCCGTTTGCAGAGATGAACATGGTAATTTCATGGGATCATCCTCTGTTACTTTTAGCCCCATCAGTGACGCTTCGACGCTTGAGGCGTGTAGAGAAGCCCGTGCACTATCCAATGATGTGATAAGGTAAGTCTTCGACTCCTGTGATTGTGTTTAGTAATAAAGGATCTCATAGAAAAATCAGTTGCAGTATATGGAGCTGTTGTTAAAGAAATCAATGCTCGAGCAGAAGAGTTTGAAGCTTCTAAATTTATTCATGAGAGTGGGAGGAGAAAAAATGTATTGTAAATAGCATGGCACTACATCAATTTTTTTTCATATTATTTTGGCTTTGTTGATCACCATATACTTTCAGGTTCCTGAAGTGGGGATTTCCCTCTACATACACCGAGGGCCGCCTCAGGCTCGCTCCTAGCCGCCCCCCGCGTCGCCCCCGCTCGGGCGACTCGGGCGGGATCTCAAACCCTAGCCGCCGGGGGTCCCCATCCCTCCCCTCCTTCCGCCGCCGCCGAAGGAAGCCGCCGGCGATAGCCCGGGGCTGACGGCGGTGGCGGGGGTCTTCCCTCTTGCCTGCACCTTGGGGGCGGTGCGGAGCCCCGCGGCTTGGGTGGCACGGCCGATCTGGCCTGGCGGTGCGGCGGGCCTGCCTTCCGGCGGCGGCACGGCGGCTGCCTTCGCCAAGGGCCGATCCGCTCGGCGGCTGGGCGGCTACTGGGCCAAGGGCGGCGATGGTGGGGATGCGGCAGCCGGCTCTGCCTCGGGCAGCGTGGCGGCGTTCGGCGGCGGCCACCGAGTCTGCTGCGACACACCATCTGACCTCGGATCGGCGGTGGCGGCATGGAGGGCCTGGTGGTTGGGTCGGCACCATGCGGGTTGTGCCCTCCGGACATATCTGATCTGCCCGGTGCGGCCTGCTCGATGTGCGGCGGCTCAGATCGGCGGCGACCCGTGCACACAGTACGTGATGGAGGCTCTTCGAGCGGATCCGGGTGAAAACCTTGTGCTTGGCTTGATGCCAAGACCGGCGTTGGTGGCACCCTTTTGTGTCATTACCTTCTTGAGGGCATCGCCGTGGAGAAGCTCTAGACCTCTGTCCGCTACCTCGGGGGGGAAACCCTAGATCAGTTGATCGGATGACGGCGGCGCATTGGTGTCGTTTCCTCCTTGGGGGCGTCATTCTTGAAGGCGTACACGGGATCGACGGACCAGCGGGCGCCTTTTTGGTGGAGCGGTGCTTCATCCTTCACATTGATGACGGCGGATCTCGGCGGCGTGGTGTAGTGGAGACTCGGCGCCCGATGCGCGGTGATGGACTCGCGCAGGTGGAGGTAGTTGTCTGGCGTTAAGGTGGCGTCGATGACGGAGTGACCTGACAAGGTAGAAGCCTCAATATCTGCTCTGAAGACGGACCTGTGGAAGATGGCGGCGACGACACATGTGAGTGCGTCAAACCAGTTTATGCCCCGGACCCGGTATGTGGCTCGGCTGGGGCTTCTGGCTTTTGATGATAGGATTAAGTGAGTAGTCTGGGTATGTGGCCCAGGTAGCACCCCTGCATCATTTGAATAGGAGTAGTGGCATATGTTGCCAAGATGGCGGATTCAGGCATATTGTTGTAATACTTTGTAAGGTCCTCGAAAATAATCAATAAAGTGACCGTATGCATCTCCCGGATACAGAGGCCGGGGATCATCCTCCTTTTCTAAAAAATACACCGAGGGCCGAGGTGCTCGAACTCCGCAAGATGGAGGAAGGTGCTGCTTAAGCATTGGAAGAGTCGTTGTGCAGTTCAGTTCAGATTGCCAGGGACCAAAACTCCAAAGTACCACGGTACATTAAAAATCCTCTTTTTATTATTCTTCTTACTAGCAAAAAGGCCCGTGCGTTGCACGGGAGAAAAAAATCTCTCATATCTCTAGCTGGGTCAGTTGGACAAACTGTGCGTGGCCGGTTGGCAGGTTATGAGATCGAACCCTCCCATCGGTAATTTGATTTTTTGCCAGCTCTTCGGACATGAGCCTCAGTTTGCCGCCAGGTGGGCTTTCTTCGTTGGGCCAAAACGGGTGGCAAGTAACAAAACCAAATAGCGTACGTGAAATTAATTGAAGCTGGACCAAACAAAGCGGGACGAAACCAAGAATATCACCTCCTTTTAATAGTAGGTATAGATATAGATATCTCATCTCTAGCATGCATCGTGTATGTGTGTGTGTGTGTGAGTGTGTGTGTGTGTGTCCGTAGAGACGGCCAATATTCTGCCTTGGACCATCGATCGACAACACAACTATTTCTGGCTCTGTCTGCCGCCGGAGTGTTTTAGAAAACTGAAACCAACATCCACCTCAATGACACTTTTAACTCCAATGCCAAAGAGGGAAGTAGGCTCCATTTTTGCACCTTTTCCTCCTGAACCACGTGTACCTGTTATACACTGCACAAGTTTTAACGGTTATACGCGGTAATACTTTCACCTTACGGGATGCCTGTGCAGTATTCCAGTAACAAAGACAACTCGACTCAAAAAATAAGAATTCCAGTAACAAAGACAACTCAACTCAAAAAAGAAGAAAAAACAAAGATGACTCGCCCTTGAACCTTTCGATGTTTTCGATGGATGTTAACAGAACATGTGGCACTGTGAGCTGATTCCTGTAAAGATCAAAACGGGTAAGTGTTTTTTACTACCGCAACTCTGCAATAGTATGCATCTAAACAAACATTTCTATCTGAATTAGGTACGTATACGCCGTCTCAACATGGAAAATGAAGTTGGGCGTACATTTTGATTTTCAGTAATTGCCTAGAAAAAAATGGTGCATGTGGTTGCAGCAGGTGAAGTGTGTTTCGGTCAGTTTTGAGGTGTACATGTGTTAGGCATGCAGTTCCCCTCTCTAACCTGAATTATGCCTCATGACAATATACGGCACGCAGTTAAATCAAATGTTTTTTAATGGTTGTCACGCGGAATAACAAACCATCCAACTAAACATTTCTTTGAGCAAAGAGGCAAAACAGTAGGTTACAGGGCATGAAAAATAAGTCTAAAAGGCACATGATGCAGCCAAGACTGGGCCGATCGTTGTGTCACACCAGGGAAAAGACACAAGATAAAACAAAAAGAAGGGGCTAGAGCTAGAGAGAAACCTATGTTGGCGTAAAAAGTCATCCCAGTGCGGCGGCTGTCGGTGTCAAAACCGGCGAATCGGGGGTCCCGATCTGTGCATCAAGGCTGATGGTGACAAGAAGTAAGGGACACAGGTGTTTACCCAGATTCGGGCCCTCTCGATGGAGGTAAAAACCTACTTCCTGCTTGATTAATATTAATGATATGGATAGTACAAGAGTGGATCTACCACGAGATCGTAGAGGCTAAACCCTAAGAGCTAACCTACGATGGTATGATTGTAATTGTGATCGGCCTTCTAAGGATCAACCTCTCTGGTTTTTATAGACACCGGAGAGGGCTAGGGTTTACATGGAGTCGGTTACAAGGAAGGAAATATAGTATCCGGATCGCCAAGCTTGCCTTCCACGCCAAGGAAAGTCTCATCCGGACACGGGTCGAAGTCTTGAGTCTTGTATCTTCATGCTTCAATAGTCCGGACGTTGTACACAGTCCGGCTGTCCGGATACCCCCTAATCAAGGACTCCCTCAGTAGCCCCTGAACCAGGCTTCAATGACGATGAGTCCGGCGCGTAGTATTGTCTTCGGCATTGCATGGCGGGTTCCTTCTCCGAATACTCCAAAGTGCTTGTTACGGCGAATTGTGTCCGGCCTCCAATCAATGTTGTGCTCCTCGGCTTCGGTGCCTCAGTAATGTCCATCTCCACGTGTCGAGCGAATGTGAGGAGTCGAGGCATTTTTGCATCTGCCACCCTCGATCCTCCGGGTGAACCGCCTATTTGAAGGGACGGGGATTCTCAGATCCAAACCTCACTCTCCCTCCCAGAGCCAGCATCCAACAGAGCGCTCCGCGAAAAGCCATTCCAACATGGCCGACCGTCGCAGCTCTTCTGCTTGCCCTTCTCGTTCCAGGTCGGGGGATTGGGGAGAGTGTTCAGTTCCTCATAGCCGTTTGACAAAGTTACAAACCCAAGGGTTTCTCCCACCGGCGTTCGTGGTCTCCGTCCGAGCTGGAATAGCCACTTATGATGGAGGAGACCAAGCTGAGGGATCTCCTAACCCATCTCCGAAGGAGCGTATATGTCTGATCCCTCATCTGCTGAGGGGCGTTGGGTTCCCTATCCATCCGTTTCTTTGCGGGCTCCTAGAGTTCTACGGCCTCCAGTTACACGATCTTACCCCTGGCTCTATTCTGCACATAGCGGGGTATGTTGCCCTGTGCGAGCTGTTTTTAGGCTGCGAACCGCACTTCGGATTATGGCGGAAGCTGTTCTGCCTCGTCCCCCGCACCCAGGGAGTCCCTATGTCAAGTGGGCGGGGCCGAAGTATGGCGCATTGCCGAGACCGGATACCTATCCGGCACTCCTAAGAAGGCACCAGAAAACTGCCCTTCAGAGTGGTTTTATATAAATGACGTCCCCCTTTCGGATCCAGTCCGGACAGGCCTCCACGAGTTCAGCAACGCCCCGCCGAGGGCACGCCTAAGCTGGCGCCCCCGGGGTCCTCAAGAAGAGGACATGAGGAAAATATTCCTCCTGATGGACAGGATAAAGTTACTGGCCAAATCTGGACTGACGATAGTTGAGGTTATGGCGATATGCATAAGACGGGGAGTGCAACCGCTCCAATATCTGGGGAAGCCCATGTGGCATTTCAACGGGGAAGACGACGCCTCCCGCTGCGGCCGTAAAGGTCCGGACTCCGCTGCCGCTCTAGCAAGGATATTGTCCGATCTGTACAAAGGGTAAGAGGAGGAATTCCTCCGCATAAAAACGCGGGACGGATTCTCCATGTACAAACCCCCAGCGTGGGTAAGTTGCCATTCTTTTCCCCTGCTTTGCTCTAGCGTTCTTCTGCTAAGATTACTTGCATCAATGCTTCTGGGCATGAATTAAGGAGGGCCGTAGAAGGAATCTTCAGCCCCTCCCCGCAACCAGAGGACCCTGGAAGGGCCCTAGATCCGGGACTTAAGGTGGATCCGGATATCACTGTGGAGCTTGTCAACGGGGTATTTTATCAGGCGAGCTGGGATGGCGCCCTAGTGGCCATTACGGCCGACTACCCTGGACTGCTCCCCTCTTCATGTGTAAGCCGAACTAGAAATCCCTGTATTTCGAAGAGGACTCCCCCCAGGTGTTATAATTTACCCTCGAGGCGTCGTTCTATTTGCAGAAACGACGGCCGGAGCGAGGGGCCGAGCCCCTAGGGACTCATCAACCACGGGCGTCCAGATCGGGCAGGCTCAAGAGGAAGGCGGCGAGGGTTGACACACCGCTACAGAGGTAAAATAATAACCTGTCCTGTAGTTATAGAATTTAAAATATGACAGCGCCCTTCGTGTCTGGCAGGAAGAAGAATAGCCGGACTATATCCGGAGACCCTACCAATCACGCCTCCACCAGCCGGCTTGCAGAACTGGCTTCAGGGGCGGAGGCGGACACGGGTCCAGCGCCGCATTCCTCTTCGACAGAGAGTGCGGACCTGCTCTCAGCCACGAATTCTGAAGTAGAGAGCGCCATGAATCACAGGCGCCGACGGGCCGTACTTCGGAACAACATATTTTCCAGAGAGGCGTTTAATGCCTTCAATTCGGCGGACGTGTACGTCCAAGCTGCTCGGGGCGGGCTTGCCCAAGCGACAAACCAGTATACCAAAGACATACGGGTGAGGAATTTTGATAAGTATGTATAGCAGTAGCCCCTGAGACTTGAAACAGTTGAAACAACAGTTTTAAGGATCAATTTATGTACAGGTCCTTGTAGAGAAGAACGAGCAATTGTTTCGGGAGCTGGTGGACTGCAAGGCCGAACTGAGGGCCGCAGTTGCCAAGTTAGAGGAACCCCAAAGACCCTCATCTGGTAACAATTATCACAATTGTGCGAAGATGCACCAGTTAGTAAATGGATAATATGACAAGTCTAACAGAAAATTCTGCAGACAATCCCGGGGTGAATCCGGAGAGCGTAGGAGAGGACGCGTCGCATCTCAAAAAGCAGCTAGAGGCTGGCGAGCGCATTCTTACGCGAGTTAGGCGGGAGAAGAACGATCTTCAAGATGCCAAAGTCCAGCTGGACGTGGAGTTAAAAGATCTCCGCGCTCAGCTGGCGGACTCCATGAAGGAGAACAAAAGGCTTCGACGCGACATTTATAGTAAGTGCCTAGACGAACTGTTGTACTGTTCAGCGAGGAAGTATATTGAAAGAATTTTGCTTGCAGGAATGTTAACTGGTCGCCCTAAGGAGTAGATGCCCTCATCTGCAAATGATTTACTGCAAGACCTTTCGCGACTGCACGAGCGAGCTCGGCAAGTGATGCAGGGTGTTGCTCAGGCTTTGTGGCCATCAAGCCTGCTGCCTAATGGCATGGGGGAACTTGCAGACCTGCTTCAAGGAGCTCGGCGGCGCTTCCGTCTATGGAAGATATCAGGATGCCGGCAAGGAGCAAGAGAAGCCTGGGCAATGGTGAAGACACGCTACACCAAGCTAGACCCGAACATATGGGCGAAGTGGGACCGGCGGGGCCCGATGGGCAAGAAATTTCCGTTAGTCTGGTGTCTGACCAGGTAGCGTTAGCCGCTAAGTATTCTCAACAAGATTGTAAGCTAGATAGCCTGTTGGACGGTATAGAAAAGGAATGTAATCAGTCCAAATAACTGTGTAATTTAATGGGCATGATTAGCCCCTAGCCGGATTAAAATCATTTGTCATGACGGACCTTTTCGCTTCAGCCGCCGGATCCTATAGTCCGAGGTGTGCCCGAATACCGCTCAGCTATACAAAATCGGGGTATGCGTGGAAACAAGGCGTAGGGGTCATAAGTGCTTGAACGGACAAGTACCCAACTAGTTATGTTATATTACATGGATAGTAAGAAACATCTTCCAGAGAGAATAGTTCCGTTAGGGGTTCCTTTCCCTGGTATGCATGCGACGATGCGCATGTCCAGGCTGCGAACGATGGCGCAGGATACAAGACTTCTGGGGATTTATGTTATGATAAACTAATACATCTTTTGTTCACCGACCGAATATTCTCTTAAGGAAGCTAGCTTTTGGCTTCACCCAGTCTGAGGTACACATCCGGCTGAACCGGTAGTAACAATTGCAGAGATGCTCCCCTTATGCCCTAGCCGAATTAACGGGAACATAGGGCATAAACACAAGAGCTAGGCAACCCAGCTTGGCAACATCTTAAGTCATATCGGTGCATATAATGGTGAAGAAAAGGCACATATGGAAAAAGAATGCATATGCGACGGGGTAGAAAGCCATGTGAGTAGTCATTTTTAGCTTCCGTATAGGAAGCCCCTAGGTATTGCTTACACACTTAGTGCGGCCAGAGTGATCCGGAAATCCGCACTGTATTGAATACTTTGTGTGAAGAGAGAAAAAGGTCGAGAAAGAAAAAGGGGATGGGGCATAATTAAAAGGGAGGGGTTAGGAGACGAACACTGTGTTCGGCGCTAGGCGTAGAATCTCCGTAGTCTTTCCGCGTTCCATGGGTTCGGCTCGAGTCTGTTATCGAATGCATTACGTAAGTGGTACGCTCCTCCGATGAGGACTTTGTCAATGACGAAGGGACCCTCCCACTTGGGTTTGAGTTTGTCCTTCTTCTTCTCCAGTAGTCGTAGAACGAGCTCGCCAATATTGTAAGTTTTGGCCCGCACTTCTCTGCTTTGGTATCGTCGAGCCTGCTGCTGATAGAATGCGGAACAGGCCTTTGCGACATCGCGCTCCTCCTCCAAGGCATCCAAATTATCCTGCCGATCTAACTCGGCTTCCTTCTCTTCGTACATGCGTACGCGTGGCGAATCATGTATTATGTCGCAAGGTAATACTGCTTCCGCGCCGTACACTATAAAAAATGGTGTGTATCCGGTGGTGCTATTTGGCGTGGTCCGCAGCCCCCAGAGTACGGAGTCGAGCTCCTCTACCCAGTGCGTATCCGACTCTGTCAAGGATCGCACTAGCCTGGGTTTGATGCCGCTCATAATGAGACCATTTGCCCACTCTACCTGGCCGTTAGTTTGCGAATGGTAGACGGAAGTGTAATCGAGCTTGATGCCCATTTTTGCGCACCAAGTTTTCACTTCCTCGGCTGTAAAATTTGAGCCATTGTCAGTGATGATGCTGTGGGGGACACCGTATCGGTGTACGACCCCGGATATGAAGTCTATTACTGGTCCGGATTCAGCCGTTTTGACTAGTTTGGCTTCTATCCATTTGGTGAATTTGTCCACCATGACCAATAAGTATTTCTTCTTATGGCTTCCCCCTTTAAGAGGTCCGACCATATCCAGCCCCCAGACCGCAAAGGGCCAAGTTATGGGGATTGTTTGGAGTGCGGTAGGGGGCATGTGACTCTGATTGGCAAAGAGCTGGCAACCGACGCAATGTTGGACAAGGTCTTATGCGTCTGCTCGGGTCGTCGGCCAATAGAAGCCTGTACGGAAGGCCTTGCTGACTAATGCCCAAGCCACGGCGTGGTGCCCGCCCAGGCCGGCGTGGATTTCAGCCAAGAGGTGCCGCCCTTCCTCTTCGGAGATGCATCTTTGTAGTACTCCGGTAGCGCTTTTCTTGTAGAGTTCCCCATCGTAGACCTTGTAAGCTTTAGAATGCCGAACGATGCAGCGCGCTTCATTTTGGTCTTCGGGGAACTCCTGCCTATTTAGGTAGGCCAAGAAGGGCTTGGTCCACGGGGCGATTACAGCCATGACTTCGTGGGCCGAGGACGTTATTTCGGGGGTAGAACCTCCGACTATGTCTGATGGTTCGGAATCTGGGGATGTATTCGGATTCGTGCTAGTATTGCCGGATTCCCCTTCCCATACTACGGATGGCTTGAATAGCCGTTCCAAGAATATATTCGGTGGGACAGGGTCGCGTTTAGCACCGATGCGAGCGAGGTCCACGGGACGGCATTACGGTAAGCCGCCATTTTCGGGTCCTTGGCATCAAAATCTCTGTTTATCTGTGATATTGCGAGGTTTGAGTCCCCGCGCACCTCTAGGCGTTGAATGCCCATAGAGACTGCCATCCGAAGACTGTGCAACAGAGCCTCGTATTCGGCTACATTGTTGGAGTCTGTGTATAATATTTGGAGGACGTACTGGACCGTGTCGCCGGTGGGAGATGTCAGGACGACCCCTGCTCCCAATCCGGCCAGCATTTTAGAGTCGTCGAAGTGCATGATCCAGTTTGAGTATGCGCCGTACTCTTTAGGGAGTTCGACTTCTGTCAATTCGGCGACGAAATCAGCCAACACTTGCAACTTAATGGCCCGCCGTGGTCTGTATGTTATGTCGAACGGCAGGAGCTCAATAGCCCACTTGGCAATCCGGCCCGTAGCATCGCGGTTATTTATTATGTCATTGAGTGGTACTTCGGAGGCCACCGTAATTGAACACTCTTGAAAGTAGTGTCGTAGCTTCCGGGATGCCATGAACACCGCGTATGCTATTTTTTGATAGTGTGGGTATCGGGATTTGCATGGGGTTAGGACCGTGGATACGTAGTAGTCCGGCCTCTGGAGCGGGTATTTCTATCCGTCGGCCTCTCGTTCAACGACGAGCACTGCGCTTACGACTTGATGTGTTGCAGCTATGTACAACATCATAGGTTCGTCGATATTCAGCGCTGTTAATACTGGATTACTAGCCAATAGGGTCTTTATTTCATCCAGTCCGGCCGCGGCTGCATCTGTCCATACGAAGTGTTCGGTGCGCCGAAGGAGGCGATAAAGCGGTAGTGCCTTTTCTCCTAACCTGGAGATAAAGCGGCTGAGAGCAATCGCGCATCCCACTAGTTTTTGGATGTGCTTGAGGTCTGTTGGTATAGCCAACTGTGACAGAGCTCGGATCTTGCCGGATTCGCTTCAATTCCTCCGTTGGAAACGATGAAGCCGAGAAGCTTCCCTGAGGGGACGCCAAAAATGCATTTTTTTCAGATTCAGCTTGATGTCGTATGTCCGGAGATTGTCAAATGTAAGCCTCAAGTCGTCTTTTAGGGTTTCGACGTGTCTTGTTTTTATGACCACGTCATCCACATATGTCTCCACTGTTTTGCCGATTTGCTTTTCCAGGCATGTTTGAATCATGCGTTGGTAGATTGCACCAGCGTTCTTGAGCCCGAAAGGCATAGTGTTGAAGCAGAAAGGGCCATATGGCGTTATGAAAGCTGTTGCAGCTTGGTCAGGCTCTGCCATCTTTATTTGATGGCATCCAGAGTATGCGTCGAGGAAACACAGCGAGTCGTGTCTAGCTATGGCATCGATGATTTGATCGATGCAAGGAAGGGGAAAGGGATCCTTGGGGCAAGCCTTGTTGAGGTCTTTGAAATCGACGCATAGGCGCCAGGATTTATCCTTCTTTGGCACCATCACCAAGTTTGCCAGCCAATCCGGATGTTTAATATCTCTGATAAATCCTGCCTCGAGTAGCTTGGCTAACTCTTCCCCCATTGCCTGTCGTTTGGGCTCTGAGAACCGCCTTAGGGTCTGCTTGACTGGTTTATATCCTTTTAGGATATTAAGGCTGTGTTCGGCCAGCCTGTGTGGGATGTTGTTCCGTTTTATGGCCCACAAGAAGATCCTCGCCACTTTTTGCCACCTGCCGGAGTATCCAACATGCCTTAAGGCTATGAGTAGGTGTTGTATCCGGAGTGCTATGGAGCTTACATGGCCCGTCGAGCCATTCTTCCAACACGGATCTCCGCCCTGGCGTGGGCTTTGGTTTCTTGGGGGTTGGGGCGGACGATTTACGAGAGTTCGTCCGTTTAGTCCGGACAAAGGTATTGGCGAGAGCAGTACTATCCCAAAATTCTGTTTGGGTCTTCCAAGCGCTCTCCATCACACAGTACTTCTGCACTATGGTTGCCAAGTCCGCGAAGTGTACTATGTCATGACGGCTTATAGCATTGAGGAGCCCTTCGTCCGTGCAGTTTTTGCAGAAAAGTGAGACCATATCCTCTTCGCGGCAGCTCCAGACCTTGTTAAGCGTAAGGAGGAACCTGGCCCAGTAGCGATGTACAATTTCCTGGGGCTCTTGCCTGATGCGGGAGAGACAGTTTAGGTCCAGTTTAGGGTCCGGATTTTGATCCGATCTAACGCCCAAGGGTGCGGGTGGTCCCGAGCTAAACAGTTCAGGATCCAGGGTGCCCAATTCCTTCGGCCCAATGCCCGACTCTAAGTCCGGGACCTGAGTCAGGTTTTCCCTTGGGCAGGTCTTTGGCTCAAGGAGTTCGGTGATCTGAACACAACTTGTCCTCAAAGTTGAGGGGCAATCCGCGTGTGGTTCCTCCACTATCGCTATCTCATGGGTGGCCGGCGGGGACCTGATGTCCCTTTGGTCGGGTTTAAGCCCAACCCGGTTGTAGTCTGTAGCGACTCCCAGAGTGGCGATGCGATCCAAGAGCTCGTTAAGGGAGGAGAGCTCCCTTGGATCCATCAGTTCGGACAGTTCCGAACTGACGTGAAGGTTATGATTAATGACCCGAGAAGTCATCGTCGGCGCCATCGCCGGTGGGGCAGCCATGATAAAGCCGTCGAGTCGGAGCGTCGAGCCTACAGCCAGAGCCCCCTCCGAAGTAATGTTGTCCTTGACAATAAGGCGAGCCATCAAGCCTGACAGCGACGACACAGAGGAACTCTCAATGAAAACACCAATGTCGGTGTCAAAACCGGGGATCTCGGGTAGGGGGTCCCGATCTGTGCGTCAAGGATGATGGTGACAAGAAGTATGGGACACAGGTGTTTACCCAGGTTCGGGCCCGCTTGATGGAGGTAAAACCCTACTTCCTGCTTGATTAATATTGATGATATGGGTAGTACAAGAGTAGATCTACCACGAGATCGTAGAGGCTAAACCCTAAGAGCTAACCTATGATGGTATGATTGTAATTGTGATCGGCCTTCTAAGGACCAACCTCTTCGGTTTATATAGACACCGGCGAGGGCTAGGGTTTACGTGGAGTCGGTTACAAGGAAGGAAATATAATACCTGGATCGCCAAGCTTGCCTTCCACGCCAAGGAAAGTCCCATCCGGACACGGGCCGAAGTCTTGAATCTTGTATCTTCACGCTTCAATAGTCCAGACGTTGTACACAGTCCGGCTATCCGGATACCCCCTAATCCAGGACTCCCTCAGTGGCAACCAGTGTGAGTGCGCCCAGGTCGAGTTCGTGGCAGATGCGCGTGTATGAGACATATCTGACCATTATCTAGGCCATGTATGAGGCATGTCCAGGTAGTGTTTGGGTAGAGTCTGTGCGTTCGTGGTGAGTTAGTTGGCGACATAGCCGTAGGGCCGACCGTGTCTGTGCGCTGGCCCTGGCCGCGACGATGGCGTCAGAGCGCAACGGGCGCGCGAGCCGTGGAGCACGGATCGTGGCGAGCGTGCGAGTGGGGCGCGGCGTGGCACTTCTGTGCGCACGGGTATAAAACCCCTCCCCTCCTATGTACTCCCTCCATTCGAAATTACTCATCCAAGTAATGAATGTATCTAGAAGTATTTTAGTTGTAAATACATTCATTTTTATGACAAGTAATTCCGAATGGAGGAAGTAGTTGTTGTGAGGTGTTGAGTTCGAGCTCGTGAGAAGAAAATACAGAAAAGCAGTCAGCGCGGCGAAGTGTTTGTGCGCCACCAAATTTTCTGTGTTGATCCTCTCCTTCTCTAACCATGTCCGCTGCGATCGCCGGTGAGCAGAGAGTCCATTAGGATAACATTTGGTACTAGAGCCTCGGGGCGGTCCTGACCTGCGGCCATGGCGATTGTTCTGCACGGAGCCAGAGGGAGCACTGTGTCGTTCTTGTTGCCGATGCTCAAGCCGGAGAACTACACAGTGTGGGCGATCAAGGCAAAGGTCATCCTTGACACCCAGAGTCTTTTGGGAGGTGGCGTTGCCGGTGGACGACGTGGCGATCAACGACAAGAAGAACAAGGCGGCGAGGGTGCAGTTTTTTGGCGTGCTCTCTGGAGATATTTCGATGCAGATCTTGACGAAGATGGTGGCGGAGGTGTGGGCCAGCCTGAAGACACGCTTTGTCAGAGCTGATCGGGGGCGCAGCTGTTTGGCCCACACCGTGTAGTTCTCCGGCTTGAGCATCGGCAACGACGCCATCGGCGAAGATATTTTGATGCAGGCCTCGACGAAGAAGACGGTAGCGGAGGTGTGGGCCAGCCTGAAGACACGCTTCGTTGGTGTTGATCGGGTCTGGGCGGCGTGCCTGTCCACCCTCCACGGCGAGTAGGAGCGGCTACGCATGGTGGACGGCGAGTCACTGGATACGTTCACCAGGAAGATTTGTGGCATGGCGGCACGCTATACTGGGCTAGGGCCGACGTTGGACGACGCGACAATGGTGAAGAAACTGATGGACTCCGTTCCTGACCGCCTGTACTCCGCCCTCTCCCGAATAGAGCAGTTATGTGACGTGGAGAAGATACGTTCGAGGAGGTCCTGAGCCAGCTGAAGGTGTTCGACGAAAGGTCGCGCCGGCGCATGCAGACCGGTGGCGAGCGGGCTGACGACTAGTTGATGCTCACGAAGGCTTAGTGGGAGGCATGGCGACGTCATGGCGGCAGCACGGCATCGGGTGGAGGGAGGTGTCGCGACCGGTCTTACAATTGCGGCATGTGCCGGCATTTCTCCCGCGACTGCCGGAAGCCGAAAAAGGCAGAGGGGGAGAAGGCTCTCCTCGCTTACATCCATGACGACGGGCCGACCCTGTTGTAGGTCCTGGCTTAGGGGGTGATTGTTGGCATAATAAGCCATGCCCTTGCGCTGGCGACCGGCGTGAGTGCACCCAGGTCGAGTCTGTGGCGGGCGTGTGCGTGTGTATGGGGCATATCTGGCCATTATCTGGGGCATGTCCAGGTAGTGTCTGGGTAGAGTCCGTGCGTGTGTGCATGCGTGAGTTAGTTGGTGACATAGCCGGATCTGTGCGCTGGACCTGGCTGTGTCGATCGCGTCAGAGCGCTACGGGCGCGTGAGCTGTGGAGCGCAGATCATGGCGAGCGTGTGAGTCGAGCGCATCTTGAGCACGGTGTGGCGCGTCTGCGCGCGCGTATAAAGCCCCTCCCATCCTGGGTAGTTGTTGTGGGGTGTCGAGTTCGTGCTCATGAGAAAATACAAAAAAGCCATCAGCGCGGCGAGGTGTTTGTGCGCCACCAAATCTTCTGTGTTGATCCTCTCCTTTCCTAAAAGTATCTTCAGTCGCGCCCCCAACAGGCCCTTCCCAGGCGTTTTTTTTTGCCGTCGGCGCTCAAAAAACGGCCTCGACGCGCCTCACGAGCCCTTTTTCGCCGGTTTGGGCCGAAACTGGTGCCGGCAGACCCATGCCTAACCCGGTGCGCTGGGGGGCGCCTGGAGGCGCCGGGGGACGCAATTTTGCCGCGAACGGAGATGGGCTCGCTGAGTCAGCGAGACGCCGCTTCGTCGTCCTCATCGCCTCGGTTCCTGCGGGAATCAATGCCAAGGCTGGCCAAGGCTGTCGCGCTGGTCAGCCTCCATTGATGCCTCGCGGGCGGCGCAGTGAAGGCGCTACCGACGGGCGTCCCGCCCACTCCCGCCACGCGTCACCCGGCATGCAGGCTCTCACCGCCCTGCATCAGCTATAAAAGTCGATGTCCCCGCCGGTGAACGCCATAGTCGGCACACCTCGCCTCGTATCGCCGCACAAAGCAACAATTCCCCCTCTTCCCCGCCGACGAGCAATGGCTGAGACGTTTCCCGGCGACGCCGCGGCGGCGAACGGCTTCGGCCGTCGCCATCTCCACGAGGAGAAGGCGTGCCTCCTCTACGAGGCCGACTACCCGGCGCCCCCGGACATGCGGGTGTCGGGGTCACGGAAGTTGAGCGTCGGCGGCTTCCCGGTGCCACCGGTGCTCGTAGGGGCTGCACGACGGGCCAAGATCGCCCGCATCCGCTCGTCGCTGACGGAGGCGCGACGGAACGAGCCGAGGTACGCCGCCGACAGCCACACGCTGCGGACGATGTACTTCGAGCGCCGCCGCGAAGACCAGATCGCCTCCGCCAACGGCATCATCCCGCGCGGACGCCTCAACTGCGACGGACGGCGCGAGTGGTGGGGCGTGCCCGGCCGCACCCTCGAGGCCGTCCTCGATCACATCGAGACCGGCAACACGCGGCGCCTCGAGTACCCGCCGCGCCCATCGTTCCCTCTCCGCCGTGGCAGCTCCTGGACGCCGCGGCGAATGGAGCCGGGGACGTCCTCGTCGGGCTCCGGCTCCCTCTCTTCCGGCTCGGCGGCGCTCCGCCCCGTCAAGCCGGAGCCGGAGGAGATGCCGCTTCAGCTCCGCACCCGCAGCGGCGCCCTCGTCATCAACGAGGGCGTCCGCCCCTCCCCGCGCTCCCTCTGCCTGGTCCGGCCGAAGCCCGAGCCGGGGCTGCTCCCCGTGAAGCCAAAGCACGCGGACATGGTGGCCCCCGACGACGAGGCCGCCCTCAAGTGGGCGAGGGAGGACTACGTCCGCAAGCAGGTGCTCCGTCAGCGCCGGGCATACGCAAAGCTCCAGGCCCCGCGCCGCGGACGTGAGGAGGACGGCGTCATCGTCCTCGACAGCGACGAGGAGGGCGAGGCCAGGCCGTCCAACCCCCCACCGCGCATCGGCGACCCTGGCCAGTGGTGCAATAGGGACAACGGCGGCTCCGACGGGGCGTGCGACGACGACGACGATGACGGCGACTACACCCGTTTCTACAGGCTCCTCGGCATGTAGATGGCGAGCGGCGGTGTAATCTAGGCGTAGTTTGCATGTTTATCTATTTTTTGTACCAATTTCTATGAAATATTGCCGAGTTTGTGCCAGATCACCGAGTCTGTTTAAATTTTCATGAAATATCGCCGAGTTCGTGTAATTTTGGCGGCGACCTGGGAGAGTCGACTGGGAACGCAATCGCCCCCAGCGCCAAGAAAATGCCGGTTCGGCCCCAGGCGACTCTTTTTCGGCGTCCTGGGGGGCCGAACGGCTGGAGATGCTCTAACCTTGTGCGATCGCCGGTGAGCAGAGAGTCCATTCAGATAACAAGCTAAGCGAAAGTGACAAAACATGGAACCCACGCTTCCAGGATCTATTTGCAGATCGAGAGAGACAATGCTGCCTCCAAAGCAGGATGTCGGCCGCAATGTTGCGAACGATGGCCACCGGCAAGGCGGCAACAGAGGGTGATCACGGTACACCTTGGAGTTGCAGAGTTTCCAAATGTTCCATAGCACGGCGATGGCGGCAATAGATGGAAGGCAAGGAGAGCGTGGCTGCGCCAAATAGCGAGAGCGATGGTGTCCACCGCATGCACCTCCATGGCCAGGCGATAGGCTGCACGGGAGTTGGGAGTCTCTCGACGAGAACATGACAACGGCAGTCAACGTGCGTACGTTTTTATTGCTAGACTAGAGTTATCACCAGTACATGCATGAAACTGCATAAACATAAAAGTGATCTGTTTCCTCTTTCACTTGATCAACACCGTGAGAAAACTGCATTTCCTTCACCTCTTGTTGAGTTGTTGTTCAAAGTTCCATCAACAGATTCAGAAAACACAGCAATTCCTACGTGTACGTAGGTTTGCACGACGGTGGCTGGATCATTGGTGAATTCCACAAGTTGCAGGAGCAGCTAGCTGGGTGGTCGGTGACGTGTGTGCTTGACTGGAGCACTCAGTCCTGCGGGGCTAGATCTCATCGCGCTTTTCGTTGTCGCAAGCTGAGGCAAGGCGGACCAGCGCCGGAGGACGACGAGCAGCAGAAACTTGTTTGTCTCACTGGCATTCCTCTTGCCGGTCAGCTCTGCTCCTCTACTCGCCAATCCTCTCCTGCTGGAACTCCTCTAGACCCATCCCTTCAGTATTCTTCTAATGTCTCATCTAAATTATGTGGGTAACTCCTTTCAATCGTATAATCATCCCATCGCGTAGGCCGAATATAATTTAGTCCCTTCAACATGTGTCAAGTAAAGGACCCTTTTATACTAGCAGCAATGATGTTCCACACTGTTCACCCTTATGGAATTCTAATCTCATGTCCTGCATGACAACAATGTTAAATAAATGAAGGTAGCCGCATCACATGAACATGCCAAATTTCAGTTGAGCTATTTATCATAACAGTTGCATGCTTGAAGATATTCTAAGTTATTTTAGATAATGAGACGAAGTCATATTAGTGTGATTTATATGGTTAGTATGAAGTATTACACTACCGTAACTCTGCAATAGTATGCATTTAAAGAACATTCCTATCTGAGTTAGGTACACATTTGCCGTCTCAACGAGGCCAATCCGGTTGGGCCTACATTTCAATTTTCTGTAATTGCTTAGCTAGTCCATGTGTTTGTGGTTTACATGTCTTAGGCAGATGTAAGAAGAAAAAACATTATCACTCCAGCACTTTGAATTCATCTAAAGCTCTGCCATCGCAAAATCTGGACGAGGTGACATGAAACGGCCTCTCTCGACCTGAACACGAAGTTAACATGCGTGCGTTTTTTTATCGCGTAAAAGCGAGTTGTCTCCTTTTTCAGTTGATCAGCGCCGTGGGGAACGTGCATTTCCTTCACCTCCTGCCGTTTAAAGTTTCTTCAAGAGATTCAGAGAACTCATCGATTTCTACATATCCATAGATTCGCACGAGGATGGCACCTGGATCACACAGGACTGAACCTCATTCTTGGCAGTGAACAAGCAAAGGGAAGAGGGAACGTGTTGCGGCTGCATGGGAAATTATCGAGGATTGCTTCTTATTCAACAGCTTTAGCCCCGGACCTGAATACAGTCGGGAACATATGCCCCCAAGAACGCCAGGCAGCACCGGATTGCTGAAGGGATATCAATGCAAATTAGTTGGCAGGATGATCCATGAGCACATCTGAAACGATATCATATCAGCCTATATTTTGGCTCGTGCAGTGAAAAGTGGACAGAAAAATTAGGGGTGTGGTTTGATAAAAAAAATACTAGACATACGGCCTTTTATAGGCTCTTACAGGCTCCTTCGTAAAACGCCACATTAGATCGACCCCGTAAAAGCCTGTAAACTCCCCGTACGTGTAGCTTTTCCCGTGGTTTGATTGATGGGCTTAAATATGGATCTGTGAGCACACTTGGCACATAAACGCAACTGGGCAGAAAGCAAGAATTAATTATATAGTATTCTCTTCGTCCCATAATGTAAGACGTGTTTTGACACTATAGTACTCCCTCTCGTTGCACACATTGTTTCGCTTTTAGAAATATTTACGAGTATCTTCAGAGAGGCCAAATTCTTTTTCTCGATGGCATCTTCACGAAGTTTTTCTGCTGTGTCACTTAATTTTGTGCGGGTGAGCTACATTGAGGGAGTTTGGTACCATCAAACTCAATAACTATGGCAGATAATTACCGAAAAAGGGTTTCCCCGCTTTGTATATAAAGCAACCAACCGAATCATACAGGGATAGGTGCTGGAGCGGAAGCAGCACAGTCACTCCCAAAAGAAACAACAGAGAAAGAGCAAAAGAAACAAATGCCGACAACGGCGGATCAATAAAAACGAAGAAGCCTCGCGATCGCTAGGCCCACCAGGCTCATCCACTAGGCTCCAAGACTCCGAAGCGCCGGCACCAATCAACACCTCCAAGAAGGATCGCGACGATGACGACGCTGCTGCCAAGGATTTCCCTCGGTACACGACGAGGCGAGAGGAAGAGTAGCCCCCGACGCCCTCCCGGAAGGTCAGGCGGCACCCACAGGCGCCACCGCGCCGGGGTCGGCCACGCCGACAGGGGTTTCCCCCGATCCCAACCCGCACCTCGGGCGCTCCGGATCCCGCCACCAAACCAACCACCACCCTACGCCAACGCGGTCATGAGGCCTCCACGCCGTCTCACCACGGCACCGCGAAGTGAGGACAAGACGACGAAGAATCGAGCGGGACTAGGGCATCAGCACCATCGGCACGCTGGAGGGCCCCACCTCCACCGTCGGCCGACAGAGCCGTCCGGACGCAATAGCAGGAGCACACCAGGCCCGTAGGCCCAAGGCCCAGCCGAGCCCTCGTGGGCCAGAAGCTCCCCGCCATACGCTGCTGCCAAGACGCCATCGGCGCCGACGCCCCAAGTCCGAGCCGCTCCTCCTCCTCACCGCGCCGCAGACAACGAGACCTTGCCGGGGGGCCATCCCCCAGGGGCCCAGATGGGGCCCGACGTGCCCGGATCTGGGCCGAGGGCGCGTCGACGGCCACCCGGCACCACCACGCCGCCCGCCGCCAAGGAGCGGCGCGTCTACCACGCTGCCGCCGCCGCCACGCAGGACCGCAGCCAAGCCGGGCTGCACCGCCGCCGCCTCCTGCCGGGAAGGGAGCACGTCTGTGCTGGGATCGAAAAACCGCCGCCGCCGGCCACACCAGCCAGCGCTGGGGCGCCGCCGACGGGGGGGGAAGATGGGGAAAGCGGGTCCCATGGCGAGGCGTGAGCTCGCCCGGCCACCTCCCGGGAGGCGGGCGAGGCGGCCTAGACGGAGGGAGGTAGGGCGGAAGGGGGCGGAGGCTGGGGCGGGCCGACGGCGGCGGCGGCAGGAGGGGCGGCGGCGGCGGGAGGAGCGGGGAACCCTAGCCCGCTCTCAGAATCTCTCTTTTCACTAGCAGAAGCCCTCGGCAGATAATTACCGCTAACTATGTCTTGACATGAGGAATTGGACAACTTCTGCAACTAGCTAGTGATGATTCCTTCAAAACAGAGGAAGTGTACTTGCCAAAAGGAAAAACAGCGCTCTCATGAAGAACAGGAAAAACAGAGGAAGAGTTCAATGAACGGAGCTTCACTGGGCTGGAATGACCTGTTCGGCCTAGAACTCTACAGAACATACAGTGCTGGGCTGGGCTGGGCCCAATCGACTGTGCACATCCTTTTACGGTCTGTGTGTAAATGCAAGCGTCCGCGGCTGCGTGCTCTGACTTGGTTTCATTAGTCAATCTATCAATGCAATGCAGCAATATGAATGAGTAAATCAGTAAATGAAAAGTGAAACTGCCTTTTCTCTTTTACTTAATCAGTGGGGGCTCATTCAGGCAGTGGCTAGTGCGCGAGGGCTCCTACGGTGGCACTACTGTCGCGGTTGGTCGCCGGATCTAGGAGGCTAGATCTGGGGCTTTGAAGGCGGTCGAAACAGTGCACAGGTTGTCGGGTGGATTTCTTAGAATGGATCCGGGTGAAAACTTGGTCTTCGGTCATTGGCTGGAGTCGGTGATGACGATGCTCTTATCATCGTTTCTTTCTTGAAGGCATCATCGAGGTGAAGCTCCCAACCCCACCCAATACCTCCGGGGGAAACCCTAGATCAGTTGATCGGATGACGGCGGCATTCATGTGTCGTTACCCCCTTGGGGGCGGCATTCTTGGAGATGCACTCGGGCTCGAGGGACCAGCGGATGGCAGCTGTGGTGGAGCGGTGTTTCTTTCTATATATTCATGGCGGCGGTTCTCGACGGCATGGAGCAGTGGAGGCTTGGCGTCAGATGTGTGGCGAGGGACACGCGCAGGAGGTCGATGTTGTCTGGCGTCGTGGTGGCGTCGATGGTAGAGAGGCCTGACAAGGTCGATGCATCAATACATGCTTTGAGGATGGATCAAGGGAAGATAAAGGTGACGGCCCTTTGCAGCGTGTGCGTGTGGTACTCACTGAGAGTGCGTCGGACCCGAGTGTTACCCAGTCCCGCCTATGTGGCTTGGATGGGACATCCGGCGTTATATGTTATGCTTTCGGGCGATGTCTGTTTGGTATTTGGCCCGGACATTCGGCACGCCTTCATCAAGGCGGTAGGAGTAGCGACAGGTGTCGTCTAGATGGTGGCCTCGGGCTTACTGTTGTATTACTTTGTAAGGTCTTTGTGAATAATAAATAATATGGCCGCATGCATCACCCAGATGCAGAGGCCGGGGGTGATTTCTCTTTTTTTAAAAAAACTTGTTCTTGAAGCTTTTCCTAGAAGATTAGTTTATGGTGGAAATATTGTAGCGATCTAGAAAACGTCTAGAAATGCCAACGAGGGGAAGAACCTATTTTGCAGACACGTCCGACGCCGTGCAATATCTCGCAGATGTTATATCTCGCTTATAGCGAGACTAACATACATTCTTGCTGAAGATTTTATCCCTAGTTTGTAGCTACTGGGCTGGCCTATTTTTGCCTCTTTTTTATCATTTGCTGGTTTCGATCAAGTTCGCTTCTTTCCTTCGTTCATTCGCTAGGTTATCTTTTTCGATTTTTTTGTTTCTTCAAAGAGTTTTTTGGGTTTTCTTTGTTTTTTCACCAGTTCTGTTTATTTCTTTCTCATTTTCATTGGTTTTATTTCTTTTTTCCTTTGTTTTTTCACTCTTTCTTGGTTTTTTATTGTTTTTCTTCTGCCTTCTTCGTTTCTTTCTTGGTTTTCACCTTTTTTATTTTTCTTGGTTTTTATTTGTACCCTTTCGGTTATGATTGGTTATGCTTATCGTTGTCAGTTTTCTTTGTTTCTTTCTTGGTTTTTATGAAATTATCTTCATATTTCTTTCTTTCCTTTGGTTTTCAATCAATACTTTTTGTATACGTGCAGATCATTTTTTAATACCCATTTAACATTTACTAAATACAAATTTAACATTTTTTAATACAAGGACAACATCTTTCTATACACATTATGAAGATTTTTTAAATGCTTGATTAATATTTTTCAAATACATGATTAATATGTTTTGAAAACATGGTCAATATTTTTTCTATACAAATTTTGAACATTCTTTTATTACGTGGTTAACATTTTTCCTATACTTATTCTAAATATTTTTTAAATGCTTAATTAACAGTTTTGAAATACAAAGTTAACATTTCTAATACATGGTCTACATTTTCTCTATACACATTGAACATTTTTCAAATGTGATTTTTCCAAACACAATATTTTTTAATACATGATGAACATTTTTCCCATACACTCCCTCCGTAAGCTAATATAAGAGTGTTTAGATCACTATTTTAGTTATCTAAACTCTCTTATATTAGTTTACAGAGCGAATACATTTACTATTTTTAACTATTTGATTAACATGTTTTAATACAATACAAGATTGATATTTTTATAATATATGGTTAACATTTTTCTATACACATTTAACGTTTTTTAATGCTTCATTAACATTTTTCGAATATTTGTTTATCATTTTTCAAATGCGTGATCAACATTTTTTAAACATGATAAATTTTTTTACACACATTTTATATTTTTTATACATGAGAAACATTTTCTCAGTACACATTTAAAAATTTCAAATGCTTGGTTCACATTTTTTTCAAATGTTTTTGTAATATATTTATCTTGAATATTTAGAAGTAAAAGAGAAAATTAAAAAAACGTGATAAAGATAGAAGGAAATTAGGCCATGGCCTCCCGTGCCTGGGCCGGGCGATCTGGCGCTCCCCTAACGTGGAGCTTCCCTACGTCACGCTATGAGACATAGGGGCGCCAACTATCTCTTGCGCTAAGCGGTGTGGTTTCTGGTCGATGAACCATGGGGTGCCCCTATGTATAAGCGAAATCAATAGTTAAGGGGTACCCTTGCAAATGTCAGTCCCACCTCTTCATAGGTTGACAATTGGCGAACTACATGTGCGTCACTTGTCCCATCTTGAAAGCTTTTTTTTTCATACATTCGTTTATTCAAAACGTTTTATTATCTCTTAAATTGTGCACCCATATCCTGAACCATTTTCACTGTTGAATTTATCACGCCGAAATCTTTGAAACTAGATCCCACGTTAATAGGTATTGTCGAACTTATTTTCACAAAAAACTGAAAGAAAGAAAAAATAGCGAGCCGATGTGCGGGGCATGCAACGCTAGGGTGATGCGCATCCCTGCTCCCCGATGCATGCTTTTGGGTCGGCCCATATGCGTGGCGTGGTGCCCCATTTTGTTTTTTCATTCAGCTATTCTTTTTTGTTTCTTTGTTGTTTTTTACTTCTTTAAAAGAAGATCAAGATATCAAAAACCCAAATTTCAAAAAATCTTCTAAATTTAAAAAAATCACAAAATTATCCGGTTTTTCTGTTTCCTTTTTTTTCATTCGGTTTTTTTGTTTTTCTTCTGCTTTCTTCATTTCTTTCTTGGTTTTTACCTCTTTTTCTGGTTTTTCTTGGTTTTTATTTGCCCCCTTCTCAGTTTTGATTAGTTTTTTTTTTGCTTTTTGTTCTTAGTTTATTTATTTGTTTCTTGGTTTTCATCAAATTGTTTTCATATTTTTTTTCATTTTTCATTTTACTGTTCATGAGGGAGCATTTGAGCTCAGGAGCAGATACTCCACGTCCCATGATGGTGCCATACAATGTCTACGTTATATACTACTCTCCGGCATCCTGCTACTTGGTGGTGGCCTTTGATTTCAAAGAAATGTCTGAGGCATGTGTACGTACAGAAAAATATAGCTTTTACAGAGTTACCTCATACAGTTGTTCCTTCTTGTCAAGACATGGAGAGGCTGACTAACTTCCCTAGCCCCTAGCCGCGCTAGCCGCTCCTAGCCCCTAGCCGCGCCGGTGGCCACTTCGGCCACGGCGGCGACCCACTGCCTCTCGCCGGCCGCCTCCCCGGCCCCGGCACCCCCCTCCGATGGACATCTCCCCTCCTTCCCCTTGCGGCCGGCAACCGGTGCCGCGCTGGTTGGCCTCTAGTCGCTCCTCTGCTGGATGTGGCTCCGTGGCGTCCTTCTACCGCCACGCCCTCCTTGCCTTCCCCGCCCTTTCCGCCGGCGACCTCCAGGTTGACCCTGCTCCGCCTCGTCGGCCCGGGCCGCGGTCGGAGGTCCACCCGTCACCCCGCCGCATGAGGAACCATGGCAGGCGGCCCGAGACCAACGCCGAAAACGTCCGCGGCAGCCTCGTCCCCGTCCGCGCCACCCCGATGCGCCCCCGCTCCCCGGCCACGGCTAGCGGCGAGTGCACCCGCTGTCTCTCCCCTGGCCACCCGTTCGTGGAGTGCCGCAAGGACATCCGCTACCGGCGGTGCAGGTTCTTCGGGCACAAGGCACGCGCTTGCACCGTGCCCCGTGCCTCCCTCCCCGGTCCTGGTCCGGCCAAGCGGCCGCACGCCGTGCCCCCCTCCCCGGCGCCTGGCTCGGACGGTTCCGGCCTCCCCCTGTCCTCCGGGCGGGCCTCACCGTCCCCGTCCCGGTTTCTTCCCCGCACCCCTCGGCGTCGTCCTCGGGCGCGGCTCCACCTTCACGGCACTCGTCCTCGCCCTCATTCGCGGCGCCGTCCCCACGGCCCTCATCGCAGCGACATCCTCCTCGGGCACGCCCACCATTATCTCTGGCCACCCCTCCCTCCGTCCCGCCACCGCGACGTGCTTCCTCCCCCGCTCCGCCGAGATCGACGCCGCTGAGACTGCGCTCCAGCGCGCCCTGGTGGCCACGGTGAAGGAAATATGCCCTAGAGACAATAAAAAAGTTATTATTTATTTCCTTATTTCATGATAAATGTTTATTATTCATGCTAGAATTGTATTAACCGGAAACTTGATACATGTGTGAATACATAGACAAACAAAGTGTCACTAGTATGCCTCTACTTGACTAGCTCGCTGATCAAAAATGGTTATGTTTCCTAGCCATAGACATGAGTTGTCATTTGATTAACGGGATCACATCATTAGAGAATGATGTGATTGACTTGACCCATTCCATTAGCTTAGCACATGATCGTTTTGTATGTTGCTATTGCTTTCTTCATGACTTATACATGTTCCTATGACTATGACGTTATGCAACTCCTGTTTACCGGAGGAACACTTTGCGTGCTACCAAACGTCACAATGTAACTGGGTGATTATAAAGGTGCTCTACATGTGTCTCCAAAGGTATTTGTTGGGTTGGCGTATTTCAAGATTAGGATTTGTCACTCCGATTGTCGGAGAGGTATCTCTAGGCCCACTCAGTAATACACATCACATAAGCCTTGCAAGCATTGCAACTAATGAGTTAGTTGTGGGATGATGTATTACGGAACGAGTAAGGAGACTTGTCAGTAACGAGATTGAACTAGGTATTGAGATACCGACAATCCAATCTCGGGCAAGTAACATACCGATGACAAAGGGAACAACGTATGTTGTTATGCGGTCTGACCGATAGAGATCTTCGTAGAATATGTGGGAGCCAATATGAGCATCCAGGTTCCGCTATTGGTTATTGACCAGAGACGTGTCTCGGTCATGTCTACATAGTTCTCGAACCCGTAGGGTCCGTATGCTTAAAGTTTCGATGACGGTTATATTATGAGTTTATGAGTTTTGATGCACCGAAGGTTGTTCGGAGTCCCGGATGTGATCACGGACATGAAGAGGAGGCTCAAAATGGTCGAGACATGAAGATTGATATATTGGAAGCCTATATTTGGATATCGGAAGTGTTCCGGGTGAAATCGGATTTTACCGGAGTACCGGAGGGGTTACCGGAACCCCTCGGGGGTTTAATGGGTCATAGTGGGCCTTAGTGGAGAAGAGGAGGGGCGGCCAGGGCAGGCCGCGCGCCCCTCGCCCTCTAGTCAGAATAGGACAAGGAGGGGGGGGCGCCCCCTTTCCTTCCCCTCTATCTCCTCCTTCCCTCCTTCTCCTAATCCAACAAGGAAGGGAGAAATTTGTACTCCCGGTGGGAGTAGGACTCCTCCTGGCGCGCCTGCTCCTGGCCGGCCGCACCTCCCCCCTTGCTCCTTTATATACAGGGGCATGGGGCACCCTAGAGACACAAGAATTGTTCATTGATCTTCTAGCCGTGTGCGGTGCCCCCTCCACCATAATCCACCTCGATAATATCGTAGCGGTGCTTAGGAGAAGCCCTGCGTCGGTAGAACATCATCATCGTCACCACGCTGTTGTGCTGACGAAGCTCTCCCTCAACACTCGGCTGGATCGGAGTTCGAGGGACGTCATCGAGCTGAACATGTGCTGAACTCGGAGGTGCCGTACGTTCGGTACTTGGATCGATCGGATCGTGAAGACGTACGACTACATCAACCGCGTTGTCATAACGCTTCCGCTTACGGTCTACGAGGATACGTAGACACACTCTCCTCGCTCGTTTCTATGCATCACCATGATCTTGCGTGTGCGGAATTTTTTTTAAATTACTACGTTCCCCAACAGTGTTATTAGAGCCAGGTTTTATGCGTTGATGTTATATGCATGAGTAGAACACAAGTGAGTTGTGGTCGATACAAGTCATACTACTTACCAGCATGTCATACTTTGGTTCGGCGGTATTGTTGGATGAAGCGGCCCGAACCGACATTACGCGTACGCTTACGCGAGACTGGTTCTACCGACGTGCTTTGCACACAAGTGGCTAGCGGGTGTCAGTGTCTCAAACTTTAGTTGTGAAGGAAATATGCCCTAGAGGCAATAATAAAGTTATTATTTATTTCCTCATATCATGATAAATGTTTATTATTCATGCTAGAATTGTATTAACCGGAAACATGATACATGTGTGAATACATAGACAAACTTAATGTCACTAGTATGCCTCTACTGGACTAGCTCATTAATCAAAGATGGTTATGTTTCCTAACCATAGACATGTGTTTTCATTTGATTAATGGGATCACATCATTAGGAGAATGATGTGATTGACTTGACCCATTCTATTAGCTTAGCACTTGATCGTTTAGTATGTTGCTATTGCTTTCTTCATGACTTATACAAGTGAAGGAAATATGCCCTAGAGGCAATAATAAAGTTATTATTTATTTCCTTATTTCATGATAAATGTTTATTTCATGCTAGACTTGACCCATTGTATTATTTCATGATAAATGTTTATTATTCATGCTAATAAATGTTTATTATTCATGCTATACTTGACCCATTGTATTATTTCATGATAAATGTTTATTATTCATGCTAATAAATGTTTATTATTCATGCTATACTTGACTAGCTCATTGATCAAAGATGGTTACGTTTCCTAACCATAGACAAAGAGTTGTTATTTGACTAACGGGATCACATCATTAGGAGAATGATGTGATTGACTTGACCCATTCCGTTAGCTTAGCACTTGATCGTTTAGTATGTTGCTATTGCTTTCTTCATGACTTATACATGTTCCTATGACTATGAGATTATGCAACTCCGGTTTACCGGAGGAACACTTTGTGTGCTACCAAACGTCACAACGTAACTGGGTGATTATAAAGGAGCTCTACAGGTGTCTCCAAAGGTACATGTTGGGTTGGCGTATTTTGAGATTAGGATTTGTCACTCCGATTGTCGGAGAGGTATCTCTGGGCCCTCTCGGTAATGCCCATCACTTAAGCCTTGCAAGCATTGCAACTAATTAGTTAGTTGCGAGATGATGTATTACGGAACGAGTAAAGAGACTTGCCGGTAACGAGATTGAACTAGGTATTAAGATACCGACGATCGAATCTCGGGGAAGTAACATACCGATGACAAAGGGAACAACGTATGGTGTTATGTGGTCTGACCGATAAAGATCTTCATAGAATATGTAGGAGCCAATATGAGCATCCAGGTTCCGCTATTGGTTATTGATCGGAGACGTGTCTTGGTCATGTCTACATTGTTCTCGAACCCGTAGGGTCCGCACGCTTAAGGTTTTGATGACAGTTATATTATGAGTTTATGAGTTTTGATGTACCGAAGGAGTTCGGAGTCCCGGATGAGATCGGGGACAAGACGAGGAGTCTTGAAATGGTCGAGACGTAAAGATCAATATATTGGACGACTATATTCGGACATCGGAAAGGTTCCGAGTGGTTCGGGTATTTTTCGGAGTACCGGGGAGTTACGGGAATACGGGGGAAGAAGTATATGGGCCTTATTGGGCTTTAGGGGAGAGGGAGAGGCAGGCCGCCCCCCCCATTGACTAGTCCGAATTGGACTAGGGGGAGGGGCGGCGCCCCCTCCTTCCTTCTCTTCCCTCTTCCCCTTCCTTGTCTCCTACTCCTACTACTTGGAAGGACTCCTAGTTGGACTAGGAAAGGGGGAATCCTACTCCCGGTGGGAGTAGGACTCCCCTAAGGCGCGCCATAGAGAGGGACGCCCTCCCCTCCTCCACTCCTTTATATACGGGGGCAGGGGGCACCCCATAGAAACACAAGTTGATCTTCGTGATCATTCCTTAGCCGTGTGCGGTGCCCCCCTCCACCATATTCCACCTCGGTCATATCGTAGCGGTGCTTAGGCGAAGCCCTGCATCGGTAGAACATCATCACCGTCACCATGCCGTTGTGCTGACGGAACTCATCCCCGAAACCCTGCTGGATCGGAGTCCGGGGATCGTCATCGAGCTGAACGTGTGCTGAACTCGGAGGTGCCGTACGTTTAGTGCTTGCATCGGTCGGATCGTGAAGACGTACGACTACATCAGCCGCGTTGTCATAACGCTTCCGCTTACGGTCTACGAGGGTACGTGGACAACACTCTCCCCTCTTGTTGCTATGCATCACCATGATCTTGTGTGTGCGTAGGAAATTTGTTGAAATTACTACGTTCCCCAACAGTGGCATCCGAGCCTAGGTTTTATGCGTTGATGTTATATGCACGAGTAGAACACAAGTGAGTTGTGGGCGATACAAGTCATACTGCTTACCAGCATGTCATACTTTGGTTGGCGGTATTGTTGGATGAAGCGGCCGGACCGACATTACGCAGACGCTTACGCGAGACTGGTTCTACCGACGTGCTTTGCACACAGGTGGCTGGTGGGTGTCAGTTTCTCCAACTTTAGTTGAACCGAATGTGGCTACGCCCGGTCCTTGCGAAGGTTAAAACAACACCAACTTGACGAACTATCGTTGTGGTTTTGATGCGTAGGTAAGAACGGTTCTTGCTAAGCCCAGTAGCAGCCACGTAAAACTTGCAACAACAAAGTAGAGGACGTCTAACTTGTTTTTGCAGGGCATGTTGTGATGTGATATGGTCAAGACGTGATGAGATATAAGTTGTTGTATAAGATGATCATGTTTTGTTGAAGTTATCGGCAACTGGCAGAAGCCTTACAGTTGTCTCTTTATGGCATAAGATGCAAGCGCCAAATAATTGCTTTACTTTATCGCTATGCGATAGCAATAGTTGCAAGAGCAATAGTTGGCGAGATGACCACGTGACGACACATTGATATAGATCAAGATGATGGAGATCATGGTGTCATGCCGGTGACGATAGAGATCATGCCGATACTTTGGAGATGGAGATCAAAGGCGCAAGATGATCATGGCCATATCATGTCACATATTTTGATTGCATGTGATGTTTATCTTTTATACATCTTATTTTGCTTAGTTCGACGGTAGCTTTATAAGATGATCTCTCACTAAATTTCAAGATAAAAGTGTTCTCCCTGAGTATGCATCGTTGCGAAAGTTCGTCGTGCCCAGACACCACATGATGATTGGGTGTGATAAGCTCTACGTCCATCTACAACGGGTGCAAGCCAGTTTTGCACACGCGGAATACTCAGGTTAAACTTGACGAGCCTAGCATATGCAGATATGGCCTCGGAACACTGAGACCGAAAGGTCGAGCGTGAATCTTATAGTAGATATGATCAACATAGTGATGTTCACCATTGAAAGCTACTCCATTTTACGTGATGATCGGTTATGGTTTAGTTGATTTGGATCACGTGATCACTTGAGATGATTAGAGGGATGTCTATCTAAGTGGGAGTTCTTAAGTAATATGATTAAATTGAACTTAAATTTATCATGAACTTAGTCCTGGTAGTATTAGCATATCTATGTTGTAGATCAATTGCTCGCGTTTAGCTCCCCTGTTTTATTTTTGGTATGTTCCTAGAGAAAACTAAGTTGAAAGATGTTAGTAGCAATGATGCGGATTGGATCCGTGATCTGAGGTTTATCCTCATTGCTGCACAGAAGAATTATTTCCTTGATGCACCGCTAGGTGACAGACCTATTGCAGGAGCAGATGCAGATGTTATGAACGTTTGGCTAGCTCAATATGATGACTACTTGATAGTTTAGTGCACCATGCTTAACGGCTAAGAATCGGGACTTCAAAGATGTTTTGAACGTCATGTACCATATGAGATGTTCCAGGAATTGAAGTTAACATTTCAAGCAAATACCCAAGTTGAGAGATAGGAAATCTTCAACAAGTTCTATAGATAAAAGATGGAGGAGAATCGCTCAACTAGTGAGCATGTGCTCAGATTGTCTGGGTACTACAATCGCTTGAATCAAGTGGGAGTTAATCATCCAGATAAGATAGTGATTGACAGAATTCTCTAGTCACCATCACCAAGTTAGTAGAACTTCGTGATGAACTATAATATGCAAGGGACAACAGAAACAATTCCCAAGCTCTTCGTGATGCTGAAATCGACGAAGGTAGAAATCAAGAAAAACATCAAGTGTTGATGGTTGACGAGACCACTAGTTTCAAGAAAAGGGCAAAAGGAAGAAGGGGAACTTCAAGAAGAACGGCAAGCAAGTTGCTGCTCAGGTGAAGAAGCCCAAGTCTGGTCCTAAGCCTGAGACTAAGTGCTTCTACTTCAAAGGGACTGGTCACTGGAAGCGAAACTACGCCAAGTATTTGGCGGATAAGAAGGATGGCAAAGTGAACAAAGGTATATTGGATATACATGTTATTGATGTGTATTTTACTAGTGTTTATAGCAACTCCTCGGCATTTGATACTGGTTCAGTTGCTAATAGTAGTAACTCGAAACGGGAGTTGCAGAATAAACAGAAAATAGTAAAAAAAGGCGAGGTGACGATGTGTGTTGGAAGTAGTTCCAAGATTGATATGATCATCATCGCACACTCCCTATACTTTTGGGATTAGTGTTGAAACTAAATAAGTGTTATTTGGTGTTTGCGTTGAGCATGAATATGATTTGATCATGTTTATTGCAATACGGTTATTCATTTAAGTTAGAGAACAATTGTTGTTCTGTTTACATGAATAAAACCTTCTATGGTCATACACACCAACGAAAGTGGTTTGTTGGATCTCGATAGTAGTGATACACATATTCATAATATTGAAGCCAAAAGATGCAAAGTTAATAATGATAGTGCAACTTATTTGTGGCACTGCCGTTTAAGTCATATTGGTATAAAGCGCATGAAGAAACTCCATGCTGATGGGATTTTGGAATCACTTGATGCTTGCGAGCCATGCCTCATGGGCAAGATGACTAAAACTCCGTTCTCCGAAACAATGGAGCGAGCAACTGACTTATTGGAAATAATACATACTGATGTATGTGATCCGATGAGTGTTAAGGCTCGCGGCGGGTATCGTTATTTTCTGACCTTCACAGATGATTTGAGCAGATATGCGTATATCTACTTAATGAAGCACAAGTCTAAAACATTTGAAAAGTTCAAAGAATTTCAGAGTGGAGTGGAGAATCATCGTAGCAAGAAAATAAAGTTTCTATGATCTGATCGTGGAGGAGAATATTTGAGTTATGAGTTTTGTTTACATTTGAAACAATGCGGAATAGTTTCGCAACTCACGCCACCTGGAACACGACCACGTAATGGTGTGTCCAAATGTCGTAATCATACTTTACTAGATATGGTGCGATCGATGATGTCTCTTAACAATTTACCGCTATCGTTTTGGGGTTATGCTTTAGAGACGGCCGCATTCACGTTAAATAGGGCACCATCAAAATCCGTTGAGACGACTCCTTATGAACTGTGGTTTGGCAAGAAACCAAAGTTGTCGTTTCTGAAAGTTTGGGGCTGTGATGCTTATGTGAAAATGCTTCAACCTGATAAGCTCGAACCCAAATCGGAAAAATGTGTCTTCATAGTATACCCAAAGGAGACAGTTGGGTACACCTTCTATCACAGATCCGAAGGCAAGATATTCGTTGCTGAGAATGGATCCTTTCTAGAGAAGGAGTTTCTCTTGAAAAAAGTGAGTGGGAGGAAAGTAGAACTTGATCAGGTAACTGTACCTGCTCCTTCATTGGAAAGTAGTTCATCACAGAAATTTGTTCCTGTGACTCCTACACCAATTAGTGAGGAAGCTAATGATGATGATCATGAAACTTCAGATCAAGTTGCTACTGAACCTCGTAGATCAACCAGAGTAAGATCCGCACCAGAGTGGTACGGTAATCCTTTTCTGGAAGTCATGCTGCTAGATCATGATGAACCTACGAACTATGAAGAAGTGATGGTGAGCCCAGATTCCGCAAAATGGCTTGAAGCCATGAAATCTGAGATGGGATCCATGTATGAGAACAAAGTATGGACTTTCGTTGACAAGCAATAGAGAATAAATGGATCTTCAAGAAGAAGACTGACGCTGATGGTAATGTTACTGTCTACAAAGCTTGACTTGTTGCAAAAAGGTTTTCGACAAGTTCAAGGGGTTGACTATGAAGAGACCTTCTCACCCGTAGCGATGCTTAAGTCTGTCCGAATCATGTTAGCGATTGCCGCATTTTATGATTATGAAATATGGCAGATGGATGTCAAAACTGCATTCCTGAATGGATTTCTGGAAGAAGAGTTGTATATGATGCAACCGGAAGGTTTTGTCGATCCTAAGGGAGCTAACAAAGTGTGCAAGCTCCAGCGATCCATTTATGGACTGGTGCAAGCCTCTCGGGGTTGGAATAAACGCTTTGATAGTGTGATCAAAGCATATGGTTTTATACAAACTTTTGGAGAAGCCTGTATTTACAAGAAAGTGAGTGGGAGCTATGTAGCATTTCTGATATTATATGTGGACGACATATTTGTTGATTGGAAATGATATAGAATTTCTGGATAGCATAAAAGGATACTTGAATAAAAGTTTTTCAATGAAAGACCTCGGTGAAGCTGCTTACATATTGGGCATCAAGATCTATAGAGATAGATCAAGACGCTTGATTGGAATTTCACAAAGCACATACCTTGATAAAGTTTTGAAAAAGTTCAAAATGGATCAGGCAAAGAAAGGATTCTTGCCTGTATTATAAGGTGTGAAATTGAGTAAGACTCAAAACCCGACCACGGCAGAAGATAGAAAGAGAATGAAAGTCATTCCCTATGCCTTGGCTATAGGTTCTATAAAGTATGCCATGCTGTGTACCAGATCTATTGTATACCCTACACTGATTTTGGCAAGGGAGTACAATAGTGATCTAGGAGTAAGATCACTAGACAACGGTCAATATTATCCTTAGTGGAATAAGGATATGTTTCTCGATTATGGAGGTGACAAAAGGTTCGTCGTAAAGAGTTATGTCGATGCAAGCTTTGACACCGATCTGGATGACTCTAAGTCTCGATCCTGATACATATTGAAAAGTGGGAGCAATTAGCTAGAGTAGCTCCTTGCATAGCATTGTTGACATAGAAATTTGCAAAATACTTACGGATCTGAATGTGGCAGACCTGTTGACTAAACTTCTCTCACAACCAAAACATGATCACACCGTAGAACTCTTCGAGTATTAATCACATAGCGATGTGAACTAGATTATTGACTCTAGTAAACCCTTTGGGTGTTGGTCACATGACGATGTGAACTATTGGTGTTAAATCACATGGCTATGTGAACTAGATTATTGACTCTAGTGCAAGTGGGAGACTGAAGGAAATATGCCCTAGAGGCAATAATAAAGTTATTATTTATTTTCTTATTTCATGATAAATCTTTATTATTCATGCTAGAATTGTATTAACCGGAAACATAATACATGTGTGAATATATAGACAAACAGAGTGTCACTAGTATGCCTCTACTTGACTAGCTCGTTGATCAAAGATGGTTACGTTTCCTAACCATAGTCAAAGAGTTGTTATTTGATTAACGGGATCACATCATTAGGAGAATGATGTGATTGACTTGACCCATTTTGTTAGCTTAGCACTCGATCGTTTAGTATGTTGTTATTGCTTTCTTCATGACTTATACATGTTCCTATGACTATGAGATTATGCAACTCCCGTTTACCGGAGGAACACTTTGTGTGCTACCAAACGTCACAACGTAACTGGGTGATTATAAAGGAGCTTTACAGGTGTCTCCAAAGGTACATGTTGGGTTGGCGTATTTCGAGATTAGGATTTGTCACTCCGATTGTCGGAGAGGTATCTCTGGGCCCTCTCGGTAATGCACATCACTTAAGCCTTGCAAGCATTGCAACTAATGAGTTAGTTGCGAGATGATGTATTACGGAACGAGTAAAGAGACTTGCCGGTAACGAGATTGAACTTGGTATTAAGATACCGACGATCGAATCTCGGGCAAGTAACATACCGATGACAAAGGGAACAACGTATGTTGTTATGCGGTCTGACCGATAAAGATCTTCGTAGAATATGTAGGAGCCAATATGTGCATCCAGTTTCCGTTATTGGTTATTGACCGGAGACGTGTCTCGGTCATGTCTACATTGTTCTCGAACCCGTAGGGTCCGCACGCTTAAGGTTTCGATGACAGTTATATTATGAGTTTATGAATTTTGATGTACCGAAAGAGTTCGGAGTCCCGGATGAGATCGGGGACATGACGAGGAGTTTCGAAATGGTCAAGACGTAAAGATCGATATATTGGACGACTATATTCGGACATCGGAAAGGTTCCGAGTGGTTCGGGTATTTTTCGGAGTACCGGGGAGTTACGGGAATACGGGGGAAGAAGTATATGGGCCTTATTGGGCTTTAGGGGAGAGGGAGAGGCAGGCCGCGCGCCCCCCCATTGACTAGTCCGAATTGGACTAGGGGGAGGGGCAGCGCCCCCTCCTTCCTTCTCTTCCCTCTTCCCCTTCCTTGTCTCCTACTCCTACTAATTGGAAGGACTCCTTGTTGGACTAGGAAAGGGGGAATCCTACTCCCGGTGGGAGTAGGACTCCCCTAGGGCGCGCCATAGAGAGGGCCGGCCCTCCCCTCCTCCACTCCTTTATATACGGGGGCAGGGGGCACCCCATAGAAACACAAGTTGATCTTCGTGATCGTTCCTTAGCCGTGTGTGGTGCCCCCTCCACCATATTCCTCCTCGGTCATATCGTAGCGGTGCTTAGGCAAAGCCCTGCGTCGGTAGAACATCATCATCGTCACCACGCCATCGTGCTGACGGAACTTATCCCCGACACCCTGCTGGATCGGAGTCCGGGGATCGTCATCGAGCTGAACGTGTGCTGAACTCGGAGGTGCCGTACGTTCGGTGCTTCGATCGGTCGGATTGTGAAGACGCACGACTACATCAACCGTGTTGTCATAACGCTTCCGCTTATGGTCTATGAGGGTACGTGGACAACACTCTCCCCTCTTGTTGCTATGCATCACCATGATCTTGCGTGTGCGTAGGATTTTTTTTGAAATTACTACGTTCCCCAACAACAAGTTCCTATAACTATGAGATTATGCAACTCCCGTTTACCGGAGGAACACTTTGTGTGCTACCAAACGTCACAACGTAACTGGGTGATTATAAAGGAGCTCTACAGGTGTCTCCAAAGGTTCATGTTGAGTTGGCGTATTTCGAGATTAGGTTTTGTCACTCCGATTGTCGGAGACGTATCTCTGAGCCCTCTAGGTAATGAACATCACAATATGCCTTGCAAGCAATGTAGCTAATGAGTTAGTTAAGGAATGATGCATTACGTAACGAGTAAAGAGACTTACCGGTAACGAGATTGAACTAGGTATTGAGATACCGACGATCGAATCTCGGGCAAGTAACATACCGATGACAAAGGGAACAATGTTTGTTGTTATTCGGTTTGACCGATAAAGATCTTCGTGGAATATGTAGGAGCCAATATGAGCATCCAGGTTCCGCTATTGGTTATTGACCGGAAACAGTACTAAGTCATGTCTAGATAGTTCTCGAACCCGTAGGGTCCGCACGCTTAAGGTTTTGATGGCAGTTATTTTATGAGTTTATATGTTTTGATGTACCGAAGATTGTTCGGAGTCCCAGATATGATCACGGACATGACGAGGAGTCTCGAAATGGTCGAGACATGAAGATTGATATATTGGATGACTATATTCGAACACCGGAAGTGTTCCGGAGAAGCTTCGGATAAAACCGGAGTGCCGGAAGGGTTATCGGAACCCCCGGTGGAACTAATGGGCCTCGATGGGCCTTAGTGGAGAGAGAGAGAGGGGCGGCCAGGGCACTCCGCGTGCCCCTTCCTCCTCTGGTCCGAATTGGACTAGGAGAGGGGGGGCGGCGCCCCCCTTTCCTTCTCCCTCTCCCTCACCTTCCTTCCCCCTCTCTCCCTTTAGGTGAAAACCTACTAGGACTTGGAGTCCTAGTAGGATTCCCCTCTTGGGGGCGCGCCATAGAGGGTCGGCCGGCCTCCTCCTTGCTCCTTTATATACGGGGGCAGGGGGGCACCCCAAAGAGACAACAATTGATCTCTTGATCTCTTAGCCGTGTGCGGTGCCCCCCTCCACCATAGTCCTCGATAATATTGTAGCAGTGCTTAGGCGAAGCCCTGCGACGGTAGAACATCAAGATCGTCACCACGCCGTCGTGCTGACGGAACTCTTCCCCGACACTTTGCTGGATCGGAGTCTAGGGAACGTCATCGAGCTGAACGTGTGCAAGAACTCGGAGGTGCCGTAGTTTTGGTGCTTGATCGGTCAGGCCGTGAAGACGTACGACTACATCAACCGCGTTGTTCTAACGCTTCCGCTTTTGGTCTACGAGGGTACATGGACAACACTCTCCCCTCTCGTTGCTATGCATCACCATGATCTTGCGTGTGTGTAGGATTTTTTTTGAAATTACTACGTTCCCCAACAGTGGCATTCGAGCCTGGTTTTATGCGTAGATGTTATATGCACGAGTAGAACACAAGTGAGTTGTGGGCGATACAAGTCATACTGCTTACCAGCATGTCATATTTGTTTCAGCGGTATTGTTGGACGAAGCGGCCCGGACCGACATTACGCGTACGCTTACGCGAGACTGGTTCTCCCGACGTGCTTTGCAGAAAGGTGGCTAGCGGGTGTCAGTTTCTCCAACTTTAGTTGAACCGAGTGTGGCTACGCCCGGTCCTTGTGAAGGTTAAAACAACACCAACTTGACAAACTATCGTTGTGGTTTTGATGCGTAGGTAAGAATTGTTCTTGCTAAGCCCGTAGCAGCCACGTAAAATTTGCAACAACAAAGTAGAGGATGTCTAACTTGTTTTTGCAGGGCATGTTGTGATGTGATATGGTCAAGACGTGATGCTATATTTTATTGTATGAGATGATTATGTTTTGTAACCGAAGTTATCGGCAACTAGAAGGAGCCATATGGTTGTCGCTTTATTGTATGAAATGCAAACGCCCTGTAATTGCTTGACTTTATCACTAAGCGGTAGCGATAGTCGTAGAAGCAATAGATGGTGTAACGACAACGATGCTACGATGGAGATCAAGGTGTCGCGCCGGTGATGATGGTGATCACGACGGTGCTTCGGAGATGGAGATCACAAGCACAAGATGATGATGGCCATATCATATCACTTATATTGATTGCATGTGATGTTTATCCTTTATGCATCTTATCTTGCTTTGATTGACGGTAGCATTTTACGATGATCTCTCACTAATTATCAAGAAGTGTTCTCCCTGAGTATGCACCGTTGTGAAAGTTCTTCGTGCTGAGACACCACATGATGATCGGGTGTGATAGGCTCTACGTTCAAATACAACGGGTGCAAAACAGTTGCACACGCGGAATACTCAGGTTAAACTTGACGAGCCTAGCATATACAGATATGGCCTCGGAACACGGAGACCGAAAGGTCACACGTGAATCATATAGTAGATATGATCAACATAGTGATGTTCACCATTGAAACTACTCCATCTCACGTGATGATCGGACATGGTTTAGTTGATTTGGATCACGTGATCACTTAGATGACTAGAGAAATGTCTGTCTAAGTGGGAGTTCGTAAGTAATATGATTAATTGAACTTAAATTTCTCATGTACTTAGTACCTGATAGTATTTTTGCTTGCCTATGTTTGTTGTAGATAGATGGCTCGTGCTGTTGTTCCGTTGAATTTTAATGCATTCGTTGAGAAAGCTTAGTTGAAAGATGATGGTGGCAGTTACACGGACTGGGTCCATAACTTGAGGATTATCCTCATTGCTGCACAGAAGAATTACGTCCTGGAAGCACTGCTAGGTGCCAGGCCTGCTGCAGATGCAACTGACGACGTTAAGAATGTCTGGCAGAGCAAAGCTGATGACTACTCGATAGTTCAGTGTGCCATGCTTTACGGCTTGGAACCGGGTCTTCAACGACGTTTTGAACGTCATGGAGCATATGAGATGTTCCAGGAGTTGAAGTTAATATTTCAAGAAAATGCCCGGATTGAGAGATATGAAGTCTCCAATAAGTTCTATAGCTGCAAGATGGAGGAGAATAGTTCTGTCAGTGAGCATATACTCAAGATGTCTGGGTATAATAATCACTTGATTCAACTAGGAGTTAATCTTCCGGATGATAGCGTCATTGACAGAATTCTCCAATCACTGCCACCAAGCTACAAGAGCTTCGTGATGAACTATAACATGGAAGGGATGGATAAGACGATTCCCGAGCTCTTCACAATGCTAAAGGCTGCGGAGGTAGAAATCAAGAAGGAGCATCAAGTGTTGATGGTCAACAAGACCACTAGTTTCAAGAAAAAGGGCAAAGGGAAGAAGAAGGGGAACTTCAAGAAGAACATCAAACAAGTTGCTGCTCAAGAGAAGAAACCCAAGTCTGGACCTAAGCCTGAAACTGAGTGCTTCTACTGCAAGCAAATTGGTCACTAGAAGCGGATTTGCCCCAAGTATTTGGCTGATAAGAAGGATGGCAAGGTGAACAAAGGTATATGTGATATACATGTTATTGATGTGTACCTTACTAATGCTCGCAGTAGCACCTGGGTATTTGATACTGGTTCTGTTGCTAATATTTGCAACTCGAAACAGTGACTACGGATTAAGCAAAGATTGGCTAAGGACGAGGTGACGATGCACGTAGGAAATGGTTCCAAAGTCGATATGACCGCGGTGGACACGCTACCTCTACATCTACCATCGAGATTAGTTTTAGACCTGAATAATTGTTATTTGGTGCCAGCGTTGAGCATGAACATTATATCTGAATCTTGTTTGATGCGAGACGGTTATTCATTTAAATCAGAGAATAATGGTTGTTCTATTTATATGAGTAATATCTTTTATGGTCATGCACCCTTGAAGAGTGGTCTATTTTTATTGAATCTCGATAGTAGTGATACACATATTCATAAAGTTGAAGCCAAAAGATGCAGAGTTGATAATGATAGTGCAACTTATTTGTGGCACTGCCGTTTGGTCATATTGGTGTAAAGCGCATGAAGAAACTCCATACTGATGGATTTCTGGAATCACTTGATTATGAATCACTTGGTACTTGCGAACCATGCCTCATGGGAAAGATGACTAAAACGCCGTTCTCCGGAACTATGGAGCGAGCAACCGATTTGTTGGAAATCATACATACTGATGTATGTGGTCCAATGAATATTGAGGCTCGCGGTGGGTATCGTTATTTTCTCACCTTCACAGATGATTTGAGCAGATATGGGTATATATACTTAATGAAACACAAGTCTGAAACATTTGAAAAGTTCAAAGAATTTCAGAGTGGAAAATCATCATAACAAGAAAATAAAATTCCTACGATCTGATCGTGGAGGAGAATATTTGAGTTACGAGTTTGGTTTACATTTGAAGCAATGCAGAATAGTTTCACAACTCACGCCACCTGGAACACCACAACGAAATGGTGTATCCGAACGTCGTAATCGTACTTTACTAGATATGGTGCAATCTATGATGTCTCTTACTGATTTACCGCTATCGTTTTGGGGTTATGCTTTAGAGACGGCCGCATTCACGTTAAATAGGGCACCATCAAAATGCGTTGAGACAACGCCTTATGAACTGTGGTTTGGAAAGAAACCAAAGTTGTCGTTTCTTAAAGTTTGGGGCTGCGATGCTTATGTGAAGAAACTTCAACCAGATAAGCTCGAACCTAAATCGGAGAAATGTGTCTTCATAGGATACCCAAAAGAGACTATTGGGTACACCTTCTATCATAGATCTGAGGGCAGGATTTTTGTTGCCAAATTCGGATCCTTTCTAGAGAAGGAGTTTCTCTCGAAAGAAGTGAGTGGGATGAAAGTAGAACTTGATGAGGTAACTGTACCTGCTCCTTTATTGGAAAGTAGTTCATCACAAGAACCGGTTCCTGTGACAACTACACCAATCAATGAGGAAGCTAATGATATTGATCATGAAACTTCAGATCAAGTTACTACCAAACTTCATAGGTCAACCAGAGTAAGATCCGCACCAGAGTGGTACGGTAATCCTGTTCTGGAAGTCATGTTACTTGACCATGGCGAGCCTACGAACTATGAGGAAGTGATGATGAGGCCAGATTCCGCAAAATGGCTTGAGGCCATAAAATATGAGATGGGATCCATGTATGAGAACAAAGTATGGACTTTGGTTGACTTGCCCAATGATCGGCAAGCCATTGAGAATAAATGGATCTTCAAGAAGAAGACTGACACTGATGGTAATGTAACTGTCTACAAAGCTCGACTTGTTGCGAAAGGTTTTCGACAAGTTCAAGGGGTTGACTACGATGAGACTTTCTCACCCGTAGCGATGCTTTAGTCTGTCCGAATCATGTTAGCAATTGCCGCATTTTATGATTATGAAATTTGGCAAATGGATGTCAAAACTGCATTCTTGAATGGATTTCTGGAAGAAGAGTTGTATATGATGCAACCGGAAGGTTTTATCGATACAAAAGATGCTAACAAAGTGTGCAAGCTCCAGCGATCCATTTATGGACTGGTGCAAGCCTCTCGGAGTTGGATTAAACGCTTTGATAGTGTGATCAAAGCATATGGTTTTATACAGACTTTCGGAGAAGCCTGTATTTAGAAGAAAGTGAGTGGGAGCTCTGTAGCATTTCTGATATTATATGTAGATGACATATTATTAATTGGAAATGATATAGAATTTCTGGATATCGTAAAAGGATACTTGAATAAAAGTTTTTCAATGAAAGACCTCGGTGAAGCTGCTTACATATTGGGCATCAAGATCTATAGAGATAGATCAAGACGCTTAATTGGACTTTCACAAAGCACATACCTTGATAAAGTTTTGAAAAAGTTCAAAATGGACCAGGCAAAGAAAGGGTTCTTGCCTGTATTACAAGGTGTGAAATTGAGTCAGACTTAGTGCCCGACCACAGCAGAAGATAGAGTGAAAATGAAAGATGTTCCCTATGCTTCAGCCATAGGCTCTATCATGTATGCAATGCTGTGTACTAGACCTGATGTATGCTTTAAGTTTAGCAGGGAGGTACCAAAGTAATCCAGGAGTGGATCACTAGACAGCGGTCAAGAATATCCTGAAATACCTGAAAAGGACTAAGGATATGTTTCTCGTTTATGGAGATGACAAAGAGCTAGTCGTAAATGGTTACGTCGATGCAAGATTTGACACTGATCCGGACGATTCTAAATCGCAAAACGGATACGTGTTTATATTGAACGGTGGAGCTGTCAGTTGGTGCAGTTCCAAACAAAGCGTCGTGGCGGGATGTACATGTGAAGTGGAGTACATAGCTGCTTCAGAAGCAGCAAATGAAGGAGTCTGGATGAAAGAGTTCATTTCCGATCTAGGTGTCATACCTAGTGCATCGGGACCAATGAAGATCTTCTGTGACAATACTGGTGCAATTGCATTAGCAAAGGAATCCAGATTTCAAAAGAGGACCAAGCACATCAAGAGACGCTTCAATTCCATCCGGGACCAAGTCCAGGTGGGAGTGATACGTCTCCAACGTATCTATAATTTTTGATTGTTCCATGCTACATTATCTACTGTTTTAGGCAATATTGGGCTTTATTTTCCACTTTTATATTACTTTTGGGACTAACCTATTAACCGGAGGCCCAACCCAGATTTGCTATTTTTTGCCTATTTCAATATTGCGAGGAAAAGGAATATCAAACAGAGTCAAAACGGAACGAAATCAACTGGAGAAGTTATTTTTGGAAGGAAACCCACTGGATAGACTTGGGCTCTATGCCAGGAGATACGGGAGGTGCTCAGGAGGATGGGGGGCGCGCCCCTGCCTCGTGGGGCCCCCGTAGCTCCACTGACGTACCCCCTACACCCATATATACCTACGTATCGAAAAACTTCCAGAACAGAGATTAGATTGGGAGTTCCGCCGCCGCAAAATCTCCAGAGCCACCAAAAACCAATCGAGACCCTGTTCTGGCACACCCTGCCGGAGGGGGGAACCCTCACCGGTGGCCATCTTCATCATCCCGGCGCTCTCCATGACGAGGAGGGAGTAGTTCACCCTCGGGGTTGAGGGTATGTACCAGTAGCTATGTGTTTGATCTCTCTCTCTCTCTCTCTCTCTCTCTCTCTCTCGTGTTCTTGATTTGGCACGATCTTGATGTATCGCAAGCTTTGCTATTATAGTTGGATCTTATGTTTCTTCTCCCCCTCTACTCTCTTGTAATGGATTGAGTTTTCCCATTTGAGTAATCTTATCAGTTTGAGTCTTTAAAGATTTGAGAACACTTGGTGTATGTCTTGCCGTGTGTATCTGTGGTGACAATGGGATCTCATGTGCCACTTGATGTATGTTTTGGTGATCAACTTGCGGGTTCCGCCCATGAAACTATGCATAGGGGTTGGCACACGTTTTCATCGTGATTCTCCAGTAGAAACTTTGGGGCACTCTTTGAGGTTCTATGTGTTGGTTTGAATAGATGAATTGAGATTGTGTGATGCATATCGTATAATCATGCCCACGGATACTTGAGGTGACATTGGAGTATCTAGGTGACATTAGGGTTTTGGTTGATTTGTATCTTAAGGTGTTATTCTAGTACGAACTCTAGGGCTGTTTGTGACACTTATAGGAATAGCCCAACGGATTGATTGGAAAAAATAACTTTGAGGTGGTTTCGTACCCTACCATAATCTCTTCGTTTGTTCTCCATTATTAGTGACTTTGGAGTGACTCTTTGTTGCATGTTGAAGGGATAGTTATGTGATCCAATTATGTTATTATTGTTGAGAGAACTTGCACTAGTGAAAGTATGAACCCTAGGCCTTGTTTCCTAGCATTGCAATACCGTTTGTGCTCACTTTTACCATCACTTACCTTGCTGTTTTTATTATTTCAGATTACAAATACCTTTATCTACCATCCATATTGCACTTGTATCACCATCTCTTCGCCAAACTAGTGCACCTGTACAATTTACCATTGTATTAGGTGTGTTGGGGACACAAGAGACTCTTTGTTATTTGGTTGCAGGGTTGCTTGAGAGAGACCATCTTCATCCTACGCCTCCCACGGATTGATAAACCTTAGGTCATCCACTTGAGCGAAATTTGCTACTGTCCTACAAACCTCTGCACTTGGAGGCCCAACAACGTCTACAAGAAGGTTGCGTAGTAGACATCAAGCCCTTTTCTGGCGCCGTTGCTGGGGAGGTGAGTGCTTGAATGTATATATTTAGATCTTGCAATCGAATCTTTTTGTTTCTTGTTTTATCACTAGTTTAGTTTATAAAAGAAAATTACAAAAAAGTGGAGTTAAGTTTGTCTCATATGCTTCATCTTTTTAATATCTTTCATGGGTTTGAAAAGGAAAATTGTGCTCTAGTGCTAGAAGAAGAATCTATAGAATGTTTGATACTAAATCTTTGAGTGATGAGCATGATTGTAATGTTGTTAGTATGAATTCCTTGAATATCCATGATGCTAATGATATGCAAAGCCACAAGCTTGGGGAAGCTATGTTTGATGAATATGATATATTTTGTCCCCCAAGCTTTGATGAGCAAATTTATTTTGATGATAGCATGCCTCCTATTTATGATGATTATATTGATGAAAGTGGGTTTGGAAGAGTGTCAACTTTATTTAGTGATGATTCCACTATTTCGGAAGAGGTTCCAATTGATTATGAGAACAAAGTTGCTATCTATGATGATTATTGTGATGACTTGTATGCTATTAGGAATAATGATAACCATGAAACTTGTCATCATGATTTTAGTTTTCAATTGGGTTATGCCTCACATGATAATTATTTTGTTGAGTTTGCCCCCACTATTCCGAATGAGAAGAATTTTGCTTATGTGGAGAGTAGTAAATTTTCTATGCTTGTAGATCATGAAAAGAATGCTTTAGGTGCTGGTTATATTATTGAATTCATTCATGATGCTACTGAAAATTATTATGAGGGAGGAATATATGCTTGTAGTAATTGCAATAATGTCAAGTTTCCTCTCTATGTGTTGAAAATCTTGAAGCTATGCTTGTGTTACCCTCCTATGCTAGTTGATTATTGTTCCCATCAGTTGTTTGCTCACAAAATCCCTATGCATAGGAAGTGGGTTAGACTTAAATGTGCTAGTCACATTCTTCATGATGCTCTCCTTATGTTTCAATTCTTATCTCTTATGTGAGCGTCATTGAAATCATCATGCCTAGCTAGGGGCGTTAAACGATAGCGCTTGTTGGGAGGCAACCCAATTTTATTTTAGTTTCTTGCTTTTTTGCTTATGTTTAGGAATAAATAATCCATCTATCTTCTGTTTAGATGTGGTTTTATGTTTTAATTACTGTTTGTGCCAAGTAGAACCTTTGGGAAGACTTGGGTGAAGTCTTTATGATCATGCTGTAAAAAACTGAAACTTTAGTGCTCACGAGATTAGCTTCAACATTTTACTGGAGAGTGCTATTTAGTTGATTATTTTTGCAGATGATTACTAGAAAAATTCCTCAGGTCAACCAATTTATTTTAGAATTTTTGGAATTCCAGAAGTTTGTGTTAGTTACAGATTACTACAGACTGTTCTGTTTTTGACAGATTCTGTTTTTCGTGTGTTGTTTGCTTATTTTGATGACTCTATGGCTAGTAAAATAGTTTATAAACCATAGAGAAGTTGGAATACAGTAGGTTTAACACCAATATAAATAAAGAATGAGTTCATTACAGTACCTTGAAGTGGTGTTTTGTTTTCTTTCGCCAACGGAGCTTACGAGTTTTCTGTTAAGTTGTGTGTTGTGAAGTTTTCAAGTTTTGGGTAAAGATTCGATGGAATATGGAATAAGGAGTGGAAAGAGCCTAAGCATGGGGATTCCCAAGGCACCCCAAGGTAATATTCAAGGACAACCAAGAGCCTAAGCTTGGGGATGCCCTGGATGGCATCCCCTCTTTCGTCTTCGTTCATCGGTAACTTTACTTGGAGCTATATTTTTATTCACCACATGATATGTGTTTTGCTTGGAGCGTCATTTTATTTTGTTAGTATTTGCTTGCTGTTATTTAGAATAATGTTTTGCATCTTTAGTTTCCATAAAAAAGTCAAGGATAGCCTTTGCCATGCTTATTTTGCTAGTATACATGTTGCTGTTTGAAAACAGAAAGTTTACCGCTGCTGCAGAAATTCCCTAGAAAAGTCAGAGAGTGGTATAATGTTGAATCTTTTTGAATATGGAGCTATGATAAATTTATTACAGTGGGAATTTTAGTTCATAATTTTTGGAGTCAGGGAAGTATTGATACTCTTGCATTCTTCACAGACTGTACTGTTTTGGCAGATTGCTGTTATGTTTGCATTGTTTGCATATGTTTGCTTGTTTAATGATTCTATTTGAGGATAGGAGTATTAAATATGCAGAGGAATTTAGTATGCAATGTTGAATAATAATCTAAGTGATTTGGTACAGTAGAAAATGATAAGGTTTTGCATTGGTTTACTAACCTATCTCACGAGTTCTTGTTGAGTTTGTTGTGAATGAAGCTTTTGATAAAAAGAGAAACCATGATATGAGAGGAATTAAGGAGACACAAAAGTTCAAGCTTGGGGATGCCCAAGGTACCCCAAGATAATATTTCAAGAAGTATCAAGAATCTAAGCTTGGGGATGCCCCGGTAGGCATCCCACCTTTCTTCTTCAACAACTATCGGTTAGTATCGGTTGAGCCTAAGTTTTTGCTTCTTCACATGAGTTGTGCTATCCTTGCAATGTAATTTTATTTTGTTTTACTTGATGTTTGAATACAATACCAAGATCTGAAATTATTAAATGGGGGAGTCTTCACATAGTTGCATAATTATTCGACTACTCATTGATCTTCACTTATATCTTTCGGAGTAGTTTGTCATTTGCTCTAGTGCTTCACTTATATCTTTTAGAGCATGGTGGTAGTTGTATTTTGAAGAAATATATGAACTCTCATGCTTCACTTATATTAGTGTGAGAGTCTTAAATAGCATGGTAATTTGCTTAAAATCCTAATATGCTAAGCATAAAAGATTTGTAAGAATTCTTATGAGTGTGTTGAATACTAAGAGAAGTTTATCTTCGATGATTGTTTTGAGATATGAAGATGATGATATTAGAGTCATGCTAGTTGAGTAGTTGTGAATTTGAGAAATACTTGTGTTAAAGTTTGTGATTCCCGTAGCATGCACGTATGGTGAACCGTTATGTGATGAAGTCGGAGCATGATTTATTTATTGATTGTCTTCCTTATGAGTGGCGGTCAGGGACGAGCGATGGTCTTTTCCTACCAATCTATCCCCCTAGGAGCATGCGCGTAATACTTTGCTTTGATAACGTCTAGATTTTTGCAATAAGTATATGAGTTCTTTATGACTAATGTTGAGTCCATGGATTATACACACTTTTTCCCATCCTTCCACCATTGCTAGCCTCTCTAATACCACGCACTTTTCGCCGGTATCATACACCCACCATATATCTTCCTCAAAACAGCCACCATACCTACCTATCATGGCATTTCCATAGCCATTCCGAGATATATTGCCATGCAACTTTCCACCGTTTCGTTTATTATGACACGCTCCATCATTGTCATATTGCTTGCATGATCATGTAGTTGACATTGTATTTGTGGCAAAGCCACCATTCATAATTATTTCATACATGTCACTCATGAGTCATTGCACATCCCGGTACACCGCCGGAGGCATTCATATAGAGTCATATTTTGTTCTAAGTATCAAGTTGTAATTCATGAGTTGTAAGTAAATAAAAGTGTGATGATCATCATTTTTAGAGCATTGTCCCGGTGAGGAAAGGATGATGGAGACTATGATTCCCCCACAAGTCGGGATGAGACTCCGGACGAAAAATAAATAAAAAATAAAAAAAGAGAAAATAGAGGCGATAAAAAAAAGGAGAAAAGGCCCAAATAAAAAAATAAATAAAATGAGAGAAAAAGAGAGAATTGACAATGTTACTATCCTTTTACCACACTTGTGCTTCAAAGTAGCACCATGATCTTCATGATAGAGAGTCTCCTATGTTGTCACTTTCCTATACTAGTGGGAATTTTTCATTATAGAACTTGGCTTGTATATTCCAATGATTGGCTTCCTCAAAATGCCCTAGGTCTTCGTGAGCAAGCGAGTTGGATGCACACCCACTTAGTTTCTTTTGATTGAGCTTTCATATACTTATAGCTCTAGTGCATCCGTTGCATGGCAATCTCTACTCACTCACATTGATATCTATTGATGGACATCTCCATAGCCCGTTGATACGCCTAGTTGATGTGAGACTATCTTCTCCCTTTTTGTCTTCTCCACAACCACCATTCTATTCCACATATAGTGCTATATCCATGGCTCACGCTCATGTATTGCGTGAAGATTGAAAAAGTTTTGAAAATGTTAAAGTATGAAACAATTGCTTGGCTTGTCATCGGGGTTGTGTATGATTTAAATACTTTGTGTGGTGAAGATAGAGCATAGCCAGACTATATGATTTTGTAGGGATAACTTTCTTTGGCCATGTTATTTTGAGAAGACATGATTGCTTAGTTAGTATGCTTGAAGTATTATTATTTTTATGTCAATATTAAACTTTTGCCTTGAATCTTTCGAATCTGAATATTCATACCACAATTAAGAAGAATTACATTGAAATTATGCGAACTAGCATTCCACATCAAAAATTATCTTCTTTTTATCATTTACCTACTCGAGGACGAGCAGGAATTAATCTTGGGGGTGCTTGATACGTCTCCAACGTATCTATAATTTTTGATTGCTCCATGCTATATTATCTACTGTTTTAGGCAATATTGGGCTTTACTTTCCACTTTTATATTACTTTTGGGACTAACCTATTAACCGGAGGCCCAGCCCAGATTTGCTGTTTTTTTGCCTATTTCAGTATTTCGAGGAAAAGGAATATCAAACGGAGTCAAAACGGAACGAAATCAACTGGAGAAGTTATTTCTAGAAGGAAAGCCACTGGATAGACTTGGGCTCTACGTCAGAAGATACGGGAGGTGCCCACGAGGGTGGGGGGCGCGCCCACCCCCCTAGGGCGCGCCCCCTGCCTCGTGGGGCCCCCGTAGCTCCACCGACGTACCCCCTGCACCCATATATACCTACGTATCGAAAAACTTCCAGAACAGAGATTAGATCAGGAGTTCCGCAGCCGCAAAACCTCCAGAGCCACCAAAAACCAATCAGGACCCTGTTTCGGCACCCTGGCGAAGGGGGGAACCCTCACCGGTGGCCATCTTCATCATCCCGGCGCTCTCCATGACGAGGAGGGAGTAGTTCACCCTCGGCGCTGAGGTTATGTACCATTAGCTATGTGTTTGATCTCTCTCTCTCTCTCGTGTTCTTGATTTGGCACGATCTTGATGTATCGCGAGCTTTGCTACTGTAGTTGGATCTTATGTTTCTTCTCCCCCTCTACTCTCTTGTAATGGATTGAGTTTTCCCCTTTGAGTAATCTTATCGGATTGAGTCTTTAAAGATTTGAGAACACTTGATGTATGTCTTGCCGTGTGTATCTGTGGTGACAATGGGATCTCACGTGCCACTTGATGTATGTTTTGGTGATCAACTTGCGGGTTCCGCCCATGAACCTATGCATAGGGGTTGGCACACGTTTTCGTCGTTATTCTCCGGTAGAAACTTTGGGGCACTCTTTGAGGTTCTATCTGTTGGTTTGAATAGATGAATTGAGATTGTGTGATGCATATCGTATAATCATGCCCACGGATACTTGAGGTGACATTGGAGTATCTAGGTGACATTAGGGTTTAGGTTGATTTGTATCTTAAGGTGTTATTCTAGTACGAACTCTAGGGCTGTTTGTGACACTTATAGGAATAGCCCAACGGATTGATTGGAAAGAATAACTTTGAGGTGGTTTTGTACCCTACCATAATCTCTTTGTTTGTTCTCCGCTATTAGTGACTTTGGAGTGACTCTTTGTTGCATGTTGAAGGGATAGTTATGTGATCCAATTATGTTATTATTGTTGAGAGAACTTGTACTAGTGAAAGTATGAACCCTAGGCCTTGTTTCCTAGCATTGCAATACCGTTTGTGCTCACTTTTACCATTAGTTACCTTGCTGTTTTTATTATTTCAGATTACAAATACCTTTATCTACCATCCATATTGCACTTGTATCACCATCTCTTTGCCGAACTAGTGCACCTATACAATTTACCATTGTATTGGGTGTGTTGGGGACACAAGAGACTCTTTTTTATTTGGTTGCAGGGTTGCTTGAGAGAGACCATCTTCATCCTACGCCTCCCACAGATTGATAAACCTTAGGTCATCCACTTGAGGGAAATTTGCTACTGTCCTACAAACCTCTGCACTTGGAGGCCCAACAACGTCTACAAGAAGAAGGTTGCGCAGTAGACATCAGGGAGACATAGAGATTTGCAAGATACATACATATCTGAATGTTGCAGACCCGTTGACTAAGCCTCTTCCACGAGCAAAACATGATCAGAACCAAGACTCTATGGGTGTTAGAATCATTACTGTGTAATCTAGATTATTGACTCTAGTGCAAGTGGGAGACTAAAGGAAATATGCCCTAGAGGCAATAATAAAGTTATTATTTATTTCCTCATATCATGATAAATGTTTATTATTCATGCCAGAATTGTATTAACCGGAAACATGATACATGTGTGAATACATAGACAAACTTAATGTCACTAGTATGCCTCTACTTGACTAGCTCATTAATCAAAGATGGTTATGTTTCCTAACCATAGACATGTGTTGTCATTTGATTAACGGGATCACATCATTAGGAGAATGATGTGATTGACTTGACCCATTCCGTTAGCTTAGCACTTGATCGTTTAGTATGTTGCTATTGCTTTCTTCATGACTTATACAAGTTCCTATAACTATGAGATTATGCAACTCCCGTTTACCAGAGGAACACTTTGTGTGCTACCAAACATCACAACGTAACAAGGTGATTATAAAGGAGCTCTACAGGTGTCTCCAAAGGTTCATGTTGAGTTGGCTTATTTCGAGATTAGGTCTTGTCACTCCGATTGTCAGAGAGGTATCTCTGGGCCCTCTCGGTAATGCACATCACAATAAGGCTTGCAAGCAATGTAGCTAATGAGTTAGTTATGGAGAGGTATCTCTGGGCCCTCTCGGTAATGCATTAAGTAACGAGTAAAGAGACTTGCCGGTAACAAGATTGAACTAGGTATTGAGATACCGACGATCGAATCTCGGGCAAGTAACATACCGATGACAAAGGGAACAATGTATGTTGTAATGCGGTTTGACCGATAAAGATCTTCGTGGAATATGTAGGAGCCAATATGAGCATCCAGGTTCTGCTATTGGTTATTGACCGGAAACAGTTCTAGGTCATGTCTACATACTTCTCGAATCCGTAGGGTCCGCACGCTTAAGGTTTCGATGACAGTTATATTATGAGTTTATATGTTTTGATATATCGAAGGTTGTTCGGAGTCCCGGATATGATCACGGACATGACGAGGAGTCTCGAAATGGTCGAGACATGAAGTTTGATATATTGGACGACTATATTCGGACACGGGAAGTGTTCCGGAGAAGTTTCGGATAAAACCGGAGTGCCGGAAGGGTTATCGGAACCCCCAGGGGAACTAATGAGCCTCGATGGGCCTTAGTGGAGAGAGAGAGGGGCGACCAGGGCAGGCCGCGTGCCCCCTCCCCCTCTGGTCCGAATTGGACTATGAGAGGGGGAGGGGGCGGCGCCCCCCTTTCCTTCTCCCTCTCCCTCTCCTTCCTCCCCCCTCTCCCTTTAGGTGGAAACCTACTAGGACTTGGTGTCCTAGTAGGGTTCCCTTCTTGGTGGCGCGCCATAGAGGGCCGGCCGGCCTCCCCCTTGATCCTTTATGTACGGGGGCAGGGGGCACCCCAAAGAGACAACACTTGATCTCTTGATCTCTTAGCCGTGTGCGGTGCCCCCCTCCACCATAGTCCTCGATAACATTGAAGCGGTGCTTAGGCGAAGCCCTGCGACGGTAGAACATCAAGATCGTCACCACGCCGTCATGCTGACGGAACTCTTCCCCGACACTTTGCTGGATCGGAGTCCGGGGAACGTCATCGAGCTGAACGTGTGCAAGAACTCGGAGGTGCCGTAGTTTCGGTGCTTGATCCGTCGGGCCCTGAAGACATACGACTACATCAACCGCGTTGTTCTAACGCTTCCTCTTTCGGTCTACGAGGGTACGTGGACAACACTCTCCCCTCTCGTTGCTATGCATCACCATGATCTTGCGTGTGCGTAGGAAATTTTTTGAAATTACTACGTTCCCCAACAAGTTGAACCGAGTGTGGCTACGCCTGGTCCTTGAGAAGGTTAAAACAGCAGTAACTTGATGAACTATCGTTGTGGTTTTGATGCGTAGGTAAGAACGATTCTTCCTCAGCCCGTAGCAGCCACGTAAAACTTGCAATAACAAAGTGGAGAACGTCTAACTTGTTTTTGCAGGGCATGTTGTGATGTGATATGGTCAAAACTTGATGAGATATAAGTTGTTGTATGAGATGATCATGTTTTGTTGAAGTTATCGGCAACTGGCAGAAGCCTTATGGTTGTCTCTTTGTTGCATAAGATGCAAGCGCCAAATAATTGCTTTACTTTATCGCCATGCGATAGCAATAGTTGCAAGAGCAATAGTTGGCCAGACGACCATGTGACGACACATTGATATAGATCAAGATGATGGGGATCATGGTGTCATGCCGGTGACAATGGAGATCATGACGGTACTTTGGAGATGGAGATCAAAGGCGCAAGATGACCATGGCCATATCATGTCTCATATTTTGATTGCAAATGATGTTTATCTGTTATGCATCTTATTTTGCTTAGTTCGACGGTAGCTTTATAAGATGCATCTTTTATACCTGAGTACGCACCGTTGCCAAAGTTCGTCGTGCCGAGACACCACGTGATGATTGGGTGTGATAAGCTCTACGTTCATCTACAACGGGTGTAAGACAGTTTTGCACACGCAGAAATACTCGGGTTAAACTTGACGAGCCTAGCATATGCAGATATGGCCTCGGAACACTGGAGACCGAAAGGTCGAGCGTGAATCATATAGTAGATATGATCAACATAGTGATGATCACCATTGAAAACTACTCCATCTCACGTGTGGATCGGACATGGTTTAGTTGATATGGATCACGTGATCACTTAGATGAATAGAGGGATGTCTATCTAAGTGGGAGTTCTTAAGTAATATGATTAATTGAACTTTAATTTATCATGAACTTAGTCCTGGTAGTATTAGCATATCTATGTTGTAAATCAATAGCTCACGATGTTGCTCCCCGTTTATTTTGATATGTTCCTTGAGAAAAACTATGTTGAAAAATGTTAGTAGCAATGATGCGGACTAGCTCCGTGATCTGAGGGTTATCCTCATTGCTGCACAGAGGTATTATGTCCTTGATGCACCGCTAGGTGACGGACCTATTGCATGAGCATATGCAGACATTATGAACGTTTAGCAAAGCTCAGAGTGATGACTACTTGATACACTAGTAGAAAAGGGGGCAATGGCCCAGGCCAGGTCAGCCCATTAGTCCCGGTTCAATCCAGAACCGGGACCAATGGGGGTATTTGCCCTGGTTCGTGAGCCCAGGGGGCCAGCCGGCCCACGTGGGCCATTGGTCCCGGTTCGTCCGGAACTTTTGGTCCCGGTTGGTGGGACGAACCGGGACCAATGGGCCTCGCTCCTGACCCACCACCATTGGTCCCAGTTGGTGGCACGAACCGGGACCAAAGGCATCCCTTTAGTCCCGGTTCATGCCACCAACCGGGACCAATGGTGGTGCCTATATATACCCCCTCGCGCAAGAGCAGAGCACACTGCTCTGTTTTTTCTGGCCGAGGGGGAGAGGGCTTGGTGGTGCTCTAGCTCACCTCCTATGCACACAAGGTGTTCGATGGAATGCCCGAGCCACACTACTTATGGTTTCTCCTCTCCAAGCTCGACTGCGAAGCTCCATTTTCCTCAATATTTGTCTAGGTTTAGCGGTCCGTCACGCCCGTCCCGTCTTCACCAAATCGATCACCGCGCCGATCTCATCGCCGGCACCACCGGGTGAGCCTCTTGTTCTTATCTTCTTTACGAAAGGAAAAATATTCTTACTTGTATGTTTAGATAGATACTTGTATTATTTTCTTACATTTATTATTGCATCTTATATAGTGCGATGGTTTTGGTATCCGCCCCCGTCGGCCCTCGTCCTGTGTATGATTCGGATGTGGTATATATTATCTTTTCATAAATATTGGTTCATTCATTGTTTATGAAAATTATGCCGACCAACATGACATAGATTTTATTTATCTAGGAGGTTGTTGAACCGGAAATTCCAACCGACCCTATTGTCGAGGGGTTAAATTTAGTTGAAGAAGAAAACAATTTCTTGAAGGAAAAAATAAAAAAACTTGAGGAGGAGAAGGTGATATTGGAGTTGCATGTTGCGGATGTCGTCAATGATCAGAAGATCAAGATGGATGCAATGCGCTTGAAGATTAGAAAGATTAGAAAATATGCCATTCATACCGAGGCTTGGTATCATTATGTCGTTGGATCAGTTGTTACCTTGGTTGCGATTATGATCGCATTTGTTTTCGCATTGAAATGTTTTACATAGTTTCAATGTATGGTTTAGTTAATTTAGATGCTCTGGAGAGCTTTATGTTGTTAGATGGGAACTATGTATGTACTTTGGTTTTTATGTGATGATGAACTTCTATTAGTTTGGTCACTTAATTATCTATTCATGATGTTCTGTAATGATTTTTGACACACTTAATTATATATAATGCACGCAGATGAACCAACAAAGGATGTACAGTGACAGACACACCTCCGAGTACACTAAGGGCGTGCATGATTTTCTTGAAGTGGCTGAGGCAAACAAGCAGAATGGTTTTATGTGTTGTCCATGCCCTATATGTGGGAATACAAAGTCTTACTCTGACCGGAAAATCCTTCACACCCACCTACTTTACAAGGGTTTCATGCCACACTATAATGTTTGGACGAGGCACGGAGAAATAGGGGTTATGATGGAAGACGGCGAAGAAGAATAGTACGATGACAACTATGTGCCCCTGAATACGGTGATGCTACTGAACATCAAGAGGAACCAGACGATGTGCACGATGGTGCTGCAACGGGCGAAGCTACTGAAGATCAAGAGGAACCAGACGATGTGCCCGATGATGATGATCTCCGCCGGGTCATTGTCTATGCAAGGACGCAATGCGAAAGTCAAAAGGAGAAGCTGAAGTGCTGCAGTGGAAGGCAGAGAATGCTGTGCGTGATAAAGGATTTGAGATGCTACTGAAAATAATGAAGAAGAAGCTTCCAAAGGATAACGAATTGCCCGACAGTACATACGCAGCAAAGAAGGTCATATGCCCTCTAGGATTGGAGGTGGAGAAGATACATGCATGCCCTAATGACTGCATCCTCTACCGCGGTGCATACAAGGATCTGAACGCATGCCCGATACGCGGTGCATTGCGGTATAAGATCGACGAGATGACCTGGTGATGTTGTGGCGAGCCTCCCGGGAAGAGGGTTCTGCGAAGGTGATGTGGTATGCTCCTATAATACCACGTTTGAAACGTCTGTTCGAAGCGGAGAGCATGCCAAGTTGATGCGATGGCACAGTGAGGACCGTAAGAAAGGCGGGAAGTTGAGAGCACCTTGCGACGGGTCGCAGTGGAGAAAAATCGAGAGAAATCTTGGGATGAGTTTGCAAAGGACCCAAGGGCGTATGGTTTGCTTTAAGCGCGGATGGCATTAATCCTTTCGGGGAGCAGAGCAACAATCACAGCACCTGGCCCGTGACTCTATCTATGTATAACCTTCCTCCTTGGATGTGCATGAAGCGGAAGTTCAATATGATGCCAGTTCTCATCCAAGGCCCTAAGCAACCCGGCAACGACATTGATGTGTACCTAAGGCCATTAGTTGAAGAACTTTTACAGCAGTGGTATGGAAACGGTGTACGTACGTGGCATGAGCACAAAAAGGAGGAATTTGACCTAAAGGCGTTGCTGTTCGTGACCATCAACGATTGGCCCGCTCTCAGTAACCTTTCAGGATAGACAAACAAGGGATACCACACATGCACGCACTATTTACTTGACACCGATAGTATATACCTGGGAATCTGCAGGAAGAATGTGTACCTGGGCCATCGTCGATTTCTTCTGACCAACCATCAATGTGAAAAGAAAGGCAAGCATTTCAAAGGCGAGGCAGATCACCGGAAGAAGCCCGCCATGCATACCGGTGATCACGTACTTGCTATGGTCAATGATTTACACGTAATCTTTGGAAAAGGTCTCGGCGGAGTAGCTGTTCTGAATGACGCTGAGAATCACGCACCCATGTGGAAGAAGAAATCTATATTTTGGGACCTACCCTACTGGAAAGACCTAGAGGTCCGCTCTTCGATCGACGTGATGCACGTGACGAAGAACCTTTGCGTGAACCTGCTAGGCTTCTTGGGCATGTATGGGAAGACAAAAGATACACCTGAGGCACGGGTGGACCTGGAACGCTTGCACAAAAAAGAGGGCATGCCTCCGAAGCAGTATGAAGGTCTTGCCAGCTACGCTCTTACGAAAGATGAGAAATAAATCTTCTTTGAATGCATGCTCAGTATGAAGGTCCCGACTGGCTTCTCGTCTAATATAAAGGGAATAATAAATATGCGGAGAAAAGTTCCGAACCTAAAGTCTCATGATCGCCACATGATTATGACGCAATCGCTTCCGGTTGCATTGAGGGGCTTCTACCGAAAAGCGTCACGATTAGCCATTGTGAAGCTATGTGCATTCCTCAATGCAATCTCTCAGAAGGTGATCGATCCCGAAATCGTACCAACGCTAAGGAGTGATGTGGCGCAATGTCTTGTCAGTTTCGAGCTGGTGTTCCCACCATCCTTCTTCAATATAATGACGCACGTCCTAGTTCATCTAGTCGACGAGATTGTCATTCTGGGGCCCGTATTTCTACACAATATGTACCCCTTTGAGAGGTTCATGGGAGTCCTAAAGAAATATGTTCGTAACCGCGCTAGGCCAGAAGGAAGCATCTCCATGGGCCATCAAACAGAGGATGTCATCAGGTTTTGTGTTCACTTCTTTCCTGGCCTTAAGAAGATAGGTCTCCATAAATCGTGGTATGAGGGGAGACTAACTGGAAAAGGCACGCTTGGAAGGGACTCAATAATATGCAAGGGCGGATATTCTTGGTCTCAAGCACACTACAGCTTCTCTGAGAACTCTACCTTGGTGACCCGTATGTCGATGAACACAAGAACGATCTGCGCCCAAACACCCGAGCAAAGGCGACGATTGGATTACATGTGAATACATCGGGACTTTCAGCAGTTGGTTGGAAACACGTCTCAGAGGTGACAACACTGTTTGTGATGAGCTGTACTTGTTGTCCAGGGGACCATCTTCGACTGTAATGATTTGGAAAGGATACGAGATAAATGGGAATACGTTTTACACAATTGACCAAGATCAAAAGAGCACCAACCAAAACAGCGGTGTCCGCTTTGATGCAGCAACCGACAGGGGAAAGGACACATATTATGGTTACATAGTAGACATATGTGAACTTGACTACGGAGTAGATTTTAAGGTCCCTTTGTTTAAGTGCAAGTGGGTCAATCTTTTAGGAGGCGGGGTACAGGTAGACCCACAGTACGGAATGACAACAGTGGATCTGAAAAATCTTGGGTACACTGACGAACCGTTCGTCCTAGCCAATGATGCGGCACAGGTTATCTATGTGAAGGACATGTCTACCAGACCGAGGAAAAGAAAAGATAAGGAAGCGAATACATCATACGATGAGCCAAAGCGCCACATAGTTCTTTCGGGAAAAAGGACATCACAGGAGTGGAGGGAAAGGCAGACATGTCTCAAGAGTATGAAAAGTTTCATGAAATTCCTCCTTCAAAGTCAAGGCTGACCCAAGCATCCCGATAAACGATGAAGATTATCCATGGTTCTGGCGCAATAAACAAATGACACAAGCGAAGAAAAAGTGAAGACTTTCTCCATAACTATTATGATGATACCATGCCAACTTTGTAATGCATTTAGTATGATACCATTGTCCGTTTTGTACATGCACATGCTATGCCAACTTTTTGAGTTCATTTGAAAACTATAAATTTCAAAGAATTTAAATTTTAACTATTCAAATTTGAAAACTAACTAATGGCACTAACAGAAAGTTTATAATTTTGCTGACCTAAAAGCAAAAAGAATTAAAAAATAAAGCAAAAAACCAAAAGAAAATAAATAATGCAGAAAACAAAACAAAAAAACTGGAAAAAATAAAAATAGCAACAATAAGTATTTTGTTGTAAGTAGAAACAAAATAAAATGAATAAAGCAACAAAGAAAAGAAAAAAAGTGTTTTCAAATTTGAAAACTAATGGCACTAACAGAAAGTCTATAATTTTTCTAAAACTAAAAGCAAAAAGAATTACAAAATAAAGCAAAAAAAAGAAAATAAATAATGCAGAAAAAAAAACAAAAAACTGGAAAAAAACTAAATAAAGCAACAAATAAAACAAAAAAAAATAAAAAAAGCGCCACCTACTGGCCCCCACGGCCTGAATACTACTAGAAACCCTACCATGGGCTAGGATTCAGGCCCGCGGGAGGCCCAGTAGGCCCACAGGCACAGATTGCAGGGTTAGGCCCGAAAGCCTCCTTTAGAGAGGAGCTCGAGAGGGAAGGCACACCGCACCTTATAAACAGGTGCGCCTCCGTCTCAACTAGCGCGGTGGGACTAAATATTTGGGTTCGGGGCAGCACAGGCCTTTGGTCCCGGTTGGTGGCACCAACCGGGGCTAAAGGATGCATTAGTCCCGGTTGGTGCTACGACCCGGGACTAATGCCCCCCTTTAGTCCCGGTTGGTGCCACCAACCGGGACCAAAGGCCGCCGCTTCCCGCCCTTTGGGCTGCGGAAAAGAGGCCTTTGGTCCCGGTTCGTGGCACCAACTGGGACTAAAGGGGGGCATTAGTCCCGGTTTGTGCCACCAACCGGGACCAAAGCTCTGTCTACATATACAACACTTGTCAAAATTTTCATTCAGTTCCTCATTCTCCCCGCCGCCGACGCCGCCGTCTGCCCCGATGCCCTTCTCCTCGTTGCCGTTGCCCGCGCCCGTCGTTGCCGCCCCATCGCCGCGCGCGCGCCGCGCCGACGCCGTCGCCGCTTCCCGCCGCCGACACCGTCACCGCCGCCCTCGATGCCATCTGCCCGACGCCTGCTCCTCGTCGCCGTCGCGCCGCGCGTCGTCGTCGCCCGTCGCCACCAGCCTTCGCCGTCCTCGCCTTAACGCTGTCGCTGCTGCGCCGCCCGACGCCATCGCCGCCGCCCTTGACGCCATCTGCCCGACGCCTGCGCTGCTCCCCTTTGTGAGCACCTTCCTCGCGCCCCTGCCTTGCCTCGCTCCCGCGCCACTGCCCTGCCCCGCCGGCGCCACCCCTGCGGCCATGCCCCTCTGCCCCGCCGGCACCACCATGTTTTTTTTCATATGTTGCAATATGTTTTTTTATTTTCATTAGTTTATTTTTTTGTTCATATGTGATGTATATGTGTATGTGGCTATAATGTATATGTGTATGTGATGTATGTGGCTAGAATTTGCTCAATATATATATATATATGCAAAAGTTTTAGAAAAAGAAGGATAGGAAAGAAGACGAGGAGAGGAAAAGAAAATAGAAAAGTTTTATATATGCAAAAGTTACAATTTTGGAAAAGTTTTTGTTCATAGAAAGTTTTTTGTTCATATATAGAAAGTTACAATTTTAGAAAAGTTTTATATATGCAAAAGTTACAATTTTAGAAAAAGAAGGATAGGAAAGAAGAAAATAAGAAGAGGAAAGAAAGAAGAAGAGGAGAGGAAAAGAAGAGGAGAAATAAATAAGAAGAATAAAAAAGAAGAAAAAGAAGATGAGAAGAAGAAAGGAATAGCGGAGAGGAAGAGAAAACAGAATATTCTATTTTCTCTTCTTCTCCGCTATTCCTTTCTTCTTCTCCTCTTTGTTTTCTTCTTTTTTTCTTCGATCTTCTCCTCTAGCTATTCCTTTATTCTTCTTCTTCTTCTTAATTTTTATCGGGAACGAGGGTGTCGAGGATCGCCGAGGGTTTGAGGGTCGGGAACTAGGGTAGAGGGTCGAGAGTCGTTAAGGGGTCAAGGGTCGAGGGTTTTAGGGTCGAGGGTTCGAGGGTTCTATAGGGCCGAGGGATCGAGGGTCGAGGGTTCGAGGGGTCGAGGATCGCCGAGGGGTCGAGAGAGGTTTCCTATTGTCAAAGTATTGAAGAAATCCATGGCTTCATAGCCGGAAGTAACCAGGGCATGATGGTACGAAGTCCTCCAAAGTTATTCTGGAATGGAGTCCCGGATAGGATAATTTGCCTTTCTGTATGAATTTCAGCAAAGGCCTTCCAAATAACGATATTTGGAAGGTTCTTGCTGAACTTTGTACCAAAAAGCGAATTATCCTATCCGGGACTCCGTTCCAAAATAACTTTGGAGAGCTTCGTACCATCATGCACCTGTTACTTTCGCCTAATGATGAAGACATGGTTTTGTTGAATCCTTTGACACTAGGCAACCTCCCGACCCCTCGGCGATCCTTGCTACGTCTTGAGCTAGTGTTGGTTTTCCCCGAAGAGGAGGGGGTGATGCAGCATAGTAGCGTAAGTATTTCCCTCAGTTTTTGAGAACCAAGGTATCAATCCAGTAGGAGGTCACGCGCAAGTCCCTCGTACCTGCACAACATGATAGCAACTCGCAACCAATGCTTAGGGGTTGTCAATCCCTTCACGGTCACTTACGAGAGTGAGATCTGATAAAGATAATATTTTTGGTATTTTTGGTATAAAGATGCAAAGTAAAAAGTAAAAGCAAAACAAGTAAAATAAAGTATGGAGATTGATATGATGAGAATAGACCCGGGGGCCATAGGTTTCACTAGTGGCTTCTCTCAAGAGCATAAGTATTCTACGGTGGGTGAACAAATTACTGTTGAGCAATTGATAGAATTGAGCATAGTTATGAGGTTATTTAGGTATGATCATGTATATAGGCATCACGTCCGTGACAAGTAGACCGACTCCTGCCTGCATCTACTACTATTACTCCACTCATCGACCGCTATCCAGCATGCATCTAGAGTATTAAGTTAAAAACAGAGTAACGCCTTAAGCAAGATGACATCATGTAGAGGAATAAATACATGCAATATGATAGATACCCCATCTTGTTATCCTCGATGGCAACAATACAATACGTGCCTTGCAACTCTTTCTGTCACTGAGTAAGGACACCGCAAGATTGAACCCAAAGCTAAGCACTTCTCCCATTGCAAGAACTACCAATCTAGTTGGCCAAACCAAACGGATAATTCGAAGACACTTGCAAAGATAACTCAATCATACATAAAAGAATTCAGAGAAGATTCAAATATTATTCATAGATAAGCTGGATCATAAACCCACAATTCATCGATCTCAACAAACACATCGCAAAAAGAAGATTACATCAAATAGATCTCCACGAGAGAGGGGGAGAACATTGTATTGAGATCCAAAAAGAGAGAAGAAGCCATCTAGCTACTAGCTATGGACCTGAAGGTCTGAAGTAAACTACTCACACTTCATCGGAGGGGCTATGGTGTTGATGTAGAAGCCCTCCGTGGTGGATGCCCTCTCCGGCGGAGCTCCGGAACAGGCCCCAAGATAGGATCTCGTGGATACAGGAAGTTACGGCGGTGGAATTAGGTTTTGGATCCGTATCTGGTCTAATGGGGGTACGTAGGTATATATAGGAGGAAGGAGCACGTCGGTGGAGCTCCGAGGGGCCCAGGAGGCAGGGGCGCGCCCAGGGGGCGCCCTCCACCCTCGTGACCTCCCTGGAAACTTCTTGGAGTAGGGTCCAAAATTCCTGGATCACGTTCGGTGAGAAGATCACGTTCCCGAAGGTTTCATTCCGTTTGGAGTCCGTTTGATATTCTGTTTCCTCGAAATACTGAAATAGGCAAAAAAACAGCAATTATGGGTTGGGCCTCCGGTTAATAGGTTAGTCCCAAAAATAATATAAAAGTGGAAAATAAAGCCCAATATAGTCCAAAACAGTAGATAAAGTAGCATGGAGCAATCAAAAATTATAGATACGTTGGAGACGTATCAATCCTCGACCCCTTGACCCTCGACCGCTCGGCGATCCACGACCCTCTACCCTACCGCAGGCGTCGATTCCCACGTCACTTGATGTATGTATGGAGTGATATTGATGGATGTTTGTTCATATATAATGTAGATGTCTATGTATGTATGGAATGATATCGATGGATGTATGTTATCGTGGTCGAGGGTCGTCGAACATGAGAGGAAGAAGAGGATAAAAAAAGAAGAGGAAGAAGAAGAAAAAAAAGAGGAGAAGAAAGAATAGAGGAGTTCTTCTCCTCTATTCTTTCTTCTCCTCATTTTTTTCTTCTTCTTCCTCTTTTTTTTTATCGGGAACGAGGGTCATCGAGGGTCGCCGAGCGGTAGAGGAAACCCTAATTAAATATATGGCAAGTGAAGCGTTGTCGAGGCCACCCGAAACCCTAGAGAAGCAGCGTCGAGGCCACTAATTAATATGATTCCTTATTGTGATTGGCTAGCTAGTTCTACGTTTGCCACTAATATATCCATATCTGTCATGTTTGAATAATAATTGCCATGTTGTAAATATTTGTAGAAACTATGGACACCCCGCCCCGAGACGAAGCACAAGAAGTGTTGTTGAGGGACATAATCGCAGAAGGAACTGATGCCGTCTGCTCGTTGATGTTTCTCAACGACACCGATGGTCTGGAAGGAGAGGGTGAAGAAGTAGCTGGCTATGATTACGATGGCTCCGATGACCCAATGCCGGTGCAAGAAGGAGAGGGTGAAGAAGTAGACCGTGAGGACGGCTCCGATGATCACCGAACTGAGTCCGGCCAGGTATATATATTAGTTAAGCCTGTGCTGCCTAGCTAATTGATGCATTCATTGTTTTGGTATGTACACATATTAATTAACTCTCGTCTTTCTTTCTTTTTTCTAGCCCTCTGGATCGAGCACAACTTCGGTAAAGAGACAATGACCGAAGAAAAAGTTGAGCTCGGATGAAAGGTTTGAGATCATAGAAATCACGCGCGACGGCCAACCGATTGAACCAATCCGGACAAAGAAGGCATTTGTTGCTCAGTGCGGGGTTCTGCTTAGGGACAAGATCCCGATCAGCATCCAGCAATGGTATAAGCCTAATAATGAAGACCCTGAGGTGTCTTATGCAATGATCTGCAGAAAAATGATCTTTGGACTGAGCTGAAGTCAAATTTCACCCTACCGCCAGAGGATGATCCGGAGAAGCCAGTTATAGAGCCATTAATCAAGTCTTTTGCTCTTAAGAAGATGGCAGACCTATTCAGGAATTGGAAGAAAGACCTGAATAAATTTGTCGATAAGAAAGAGACACCAGAATTCAAGAGCAAATATGAGAAGATCAGAGATGACTGGCCCGCATTTGTGGCCCACAAGACATTGGAAAAGAGTAAAAAGATGTCAGCGAGAAACAAGCAAAATGCTGCGAAGAAGAAGCTTCACCATCGCACGGGGTCAGGTGGCTACCTCATAGCCCGGCCTAAGTTGGCCAAGGCTAAGAATGATCTGCTTGATAAAGGGATCAAACCAGAGACAATGAACTGGCCAGACCGTTGCCGGACATGGTTCTTCGGGGCTGGCGGAACCTTGGACCCTATATCAGGGAAGTGCATTTGGATGGACGATCAATTGGACATACCGGTCAAGAGGCTTCAACAATATATCGAAGCAGCGCAGCAAGGGACGTTCGTTCCAGACAGGGAGAAGGACGAGCTCACAATGGCCCTCAGGAATCCTGAGCACCCTGGACGGACACGAGGCACGCTAGGCTCCGTTTCCTGGAAGGCTGGGTTTCCGGACGCAGGGGCTTACAAAACCCAGGAGAGGAGGAAGAAACTAGAGCAGAGCCAACTGCAGGCGCTGCACGAAAGGGTAATGGGGCTATAGGAACGAGAAGCACAACGGAGCAAACGACCTGTCGAAGCTTCCCCCGAAGTTACCCCGCCATCTCAGCGGAGAAGCAGGGTGGCTTCCACCGAGCTGCTTCAGCCGGAGCATGCCTTGACGGCTCCTGCCAGCTATCCCGTGGATGCTATCACGGAGTCTCAAAATTGCCACCTTATGGCGGAATGGAGCAATTTGAAGGACAAGGCGGCTGTTGGCTCTGATTATCCTACTGAACCCGGCACAACTTTTCACTGCCGGCCGATTCCAGAAGGATATGCTAGGGTGATGGTGGATGAAATAGCGGAGGGATTTGAGGACCTCTGGCTTGACCACCCTACCGGTGAAGGGGAGACTAGGCTAGGTTCTGCTCTGAAGACTCCATGCCTATGGCGGAAGGATCTCCTCAACCTTCCGAACTGGACGCCTCCGCCTCCTCCTCCTCCTCCGGCGAGTCAGGGCACTCCGCCTCCTCCACCGCCTCCTCCTCCGGCGAGTGACGATCAGGGCACTCGGCCGGCTCCTTATCCGGCGCGTGGCGGCATTCCGCCTCGTTCTCCGCCTGCGCCGGCGCGCCCGAGTAGCCAGCCTCCTCCTTCTCCGCCTCGTCAGCAAGGCCGGAAGAGACCCGCCGCCGCTCCGGCTGCTCCGGCGCGTCGTAGTCCTTCTCCTCCGCCTCATAAGCAAGCAAAGAAGACATCCGCTCCATCTGCTCTGCTGGCGTCTAGCAGTACAACCAAAGGCGGGAGGAGAAACAGATTCGGTCCTTCTCTGAAGACTCCAGAGAAGTTACCGTATGAGAGGACCGAGGAGGAAAACGCAAAGATCGCGTAGACCGAAGTGGATGACTGGTTTGCAGGGTTGATAGCAAAGAGACGTCCACCTCCGGAGGAGAAGGTAGATCCGGTGAAAGCGAAGCGCACTCTGGCTGCCCTAACAAAACCACCCAAATCTCCGCCGAAAGGCAACTATGAGCACATTATTGGAAAGGCATTTGCCGAAGCGGAGAGGTCGGGAAGTACTAAAAGTGATCAAAGGATGAAAGAATGACGAGCTGGGAAACAAATTGCCCAGCTCGACGAACAAGCGAAGCAATCGTGCCCCCCGCTCAAGGTGCCTGCTAGCGACATCGTCGATCCGAGGATGGTGCCCGGTTATGGCAATCCTGCAGATTACCTGCCCGACGATGTACATTATGATTTCTTGGAGGTGCAGATACAAAGATACGAGTACGGGAAGCCTCTCGTCAAAGATGAAAGATCTCTATCAACGATGATGCGAAGATTGCATGATTGGTACATGAAAACCTGCAGAGAGTCTGCGGGGAGGAGTACTTTGTATGTGAGAGTTAAAAGGAGCATGACCTCGTTGGAATTGAACTGTTGCCTATGCCATTTGAGGAGTTCTATCAGTTTTCAATCAATTGGCCCTCGATAAAGCAACGGTCACTGCTCATTGTCTGTAAGTAGTACTACTACATCATTAAGTCTCTCTATATAACTCAGCTCTTTCATTGCATGTATTTATAATTATCCTCACTATATTATGCAGATTGAAGATCGCGAATTGAAGAAAAGACAAGTGGGTGATATTGGGTTCATTAACACATATCTCATAGATGCAAGCGAGGTTGAATTTCATGCCAAAATACCGAGGCCAACTTGCTACGATCGTTGGAAATAAATGAACACAAAGATATAATACTCTTTCCTTACAACTTCAAGTGAGTGTTCTTGTCTTGTAGCATATTCGGTTTCCTTATTAGTCCAGGTTATAGTAGCGTAATATTGATGAGTTATGCATGCGCTTGAGTACCACTATATTCTCCTAGAGATTAAGCTTGAGCAGGAGTAGTAACTGTCTTAGACTCCAAACGAAAAGATCCTAAGGAGTATGCGGACATGACTGAAATGCTCGAGAAGTAAGTTAAATCGATCATTATCCACCATATCAGCAACTTTATGCATTTCTGATATCAAGTAATTGTTTTCTTTGTATGGCAGGGTTTGGAGAAAATTCACCAAAAAAACTCCGCGACTGCCGAAGAAGCTGCAATTTAGACACCCGAAAGTAAGTACCATAGTAGCATATTTCACGCATCTCCTAGTGATTCAAGGCTAGTTTCATCAATACCATTTAGCATGCTTGCTAATTATCAGTTTGATTGACCTCTATTTCTTGTAAAGTGGTTGTGGCAGGAACAAGGGAATGATTTCTGTGGATACTACATTTGCGAGTCCATCCGCCACACGACCTGTGAGCGGGGCTACTCTGACAAACAATATGAAGTGCGTAAATAACAATATTCACAATTTTATTTTATTACCATCATTTGTGTTGAGTTTCATTCATTCATATATATATATGTATTGACCCCCTTCTTAAAATTAGATGTTTCGGATGCGGGATGAACTCCTAGCACCAGATCATTTGCGAGCAATTCAAGAGGAATTGGCGGCATTCTTTCTTGACCACGTGATCGCTGAAGACAGAGAATACTATGTGGACCACGCGTCCCTATGTTAGGAGATTATATTTGTAAAAGATAATTATTGTATATATGTAGCTGGTTGTGTCGGATAGATATACAAGAACTTGTTGTTCGACCAATCTCTCGGAGAAGGAGAGGTGGTCGATATCACTTCTCTCTGTATGCATATATGTTCATGACGATCTTCTGTTTCCTTCGTTTGCTTACTAGCTAGCTAGCGTGTCTAGCTATACGTATGTATAGTACGTAGCATCGACCAAGCACGGACAAAAGAGAGGACACTTCTCTCTATTAATTAGCTAGCTAAAACAATATATGAAACACCAAAATTAACCCCCCAAAACCCCCAAACCCCCCCCCCCCCTTTATAAAAAAACAAAAACCCCAGCCACAGAAATGCTGACGCGTGGATGCCTATTGGTCCCGGTTGCTGCCACCAACCGGGACCAAAGGTCCTCTTGCCTGGGCTCAGGGGACAGGCCACGTGGAGGCCCATCTGTCCCGGTTCTGGATTAAACCGGGACTAAAGGGCCAGGGCATTAGTACCGACCCTTTAGTCTCGGTTCATGAACCGGGACTAAAGGCCCTCACCAACCGGGACAATAGGCCCCTTTTCTACTAGTGATAGTTTAGTGCACCATGGTTTACGGCTTAGAAGCGGGACTTCAAAAATGTTTTGAACGCTATGGAGCATATAAGATGTTCCAAGAGTTGAAATTGGTATTTCATACTCATGCCTGTGTCGAAAGATATGAGACCTCTGACAGTACTTTGCCTAAAAGATGGAGGAGACTAGCTCAACCAGTGAGCATGTGCTCAGATTGTCTGGGTACTACAATTGCTTGAATCAAGTGGGAGTTAATCTTCCAGATAAGATAGTAATTAACAAAGTTCTCTAGTCACTATCACCAAGTTACTAGAACTTCATGATGAACTATAATATGCAAGGGATGACGAAAATAATTCCCGATCTCTTTGCGATGCTGAAATCGGTGAAGGTAGAAATCAAGAAATAACATCAAGTGTTGATGGTTGACAAAGACCACTAGTTTCAAGAAAAGGGCAAAGTGAAGAAGGGGAACTTCAAGAAGAACGGCAAGCAAGTTGCTGCTCAAGTGAAGAAGCCCAAGTCTGGAACTAAGCCTGAAACTGAGTACTTCTACTGCAAAGGGACTGGTCACTAGAAGCGGAACTGCCCTAAGTGTTTGGCGGATAAGAAGGATGGCAAAGTGAACAAAAGTATATTTTATGTACATGTTATTGATGTGTACTCTACTAGTGTTTATAGCAACCCCTCGGTATTTGATACTGGTTCAGTTGCTAAGAGTAGTAACTCGAAACGGGAGTTGCAAAATAAACAGAGACTAGTTAAGGGTGAAGTGATGATGTGTGTTGGAAGTGGTTCCAAGTTTGATGTGATCATCATCGCACACTCCCTATACTTTCGAGATTAGTGTTGAACCTAAATAAGTGTTATTTGGTGTTTGCGTTGAGCATCAATATGATCTGATCATGTTTATTGCAATACGGTTATTCATTTAAGTTAAACTAGCACATATGCCCGTGCGTTGCAACGGGGAGATAATTGTTTTTGCAACAAGCGGCGAAAAAATATAATTGGTGTGTTCATAAAAAATGATCTCCACGGCGCTGGGTGACAGAGCGAGGAGCTGCAGTCTTCCCACGGGTCATGTTTGGCCCGTGAGATCTTAATAGTGGTGGGGCTAGTCAACGTGGCGGCGACCATCCAACTTGCACCTTTTTTTCCTCTAGGTCGACCTCCGTCTCGGAGTTGTGGTTCCGTCTTCATTTGGTTGCTGGGCGGCGGGCGACCTTCGAGGCACGGTTACTTCGACCACTTTGTCCTACGACGACGTAACCGGATAGATTACTAATTGCAGCACATAAATTATGTTTCATTAGCATAAGCTAGTCATCACCCCGTGCACCTGCACGGTCTAGATATGATAGGAATGCATAATTACGTACACAATTATAGTACGAATTCTAGATATCATACTACTGGACAAATGCTTTATTATTCAAATAATTATAAAAAGATACAAATGTATTTGTAGGCTTTAAGGTTGTAATGAGCGCATCAATTTTTTCATTTTGTTGTGCACTGCCATTTTTTCTCTCAATGAATCCTTCCTATCATAGTACACGTCTTTGAAAATTTTATGCCACCTACTAAGTGATAGTGTATGGAGAAAGTATGTACTATTTCGATCCTTATGGCTAGATACACATCTTCCTGACCTAGAAATTAATAATTTTAAATTTAATCCACATGGTAGCTTGTATAACACAGCTCAACAAAAGTTGAGAGAAACGTGCATAGACACACTCTTTGCTAAACAAAATTGGAAGCCTCGAGGCATATGAGGCATGCACCCGCATTTTTTTTCCAAAGATGATGTATATAGTGTTAGAGATATATTTGTGTTATATGTATTTGATAGTTTAGGATTCCTACCTTATCTCTAGGAGAGGCGTCCTGCCCTCCAAGTCTTGTACTCAATATATACTCGCCGTCGAGGCTTGATAATACATCCATCATATTCCGCACCAAATCCCTTTCTCCCTTCTAACATGGTATCTATCGCAAGTCGATCCTAAACCCTAGCCACCGCCGCTTCCGCACCTGCGCGCCGCCCCCGGGGCGGTCGGCCTCCATGACCGCCGCCGGGGGCCGCGCCGCCCGTACCTAGGGTTCGTCCGCCGGTCGTGTTGGCCGGCTGCCCTAGAGAGTCTTTTTTTCCCGATCCTTTGATCCGGGTTTTCTCTCTCTCGCCGGTCGCCTTGATCGGCGTCTACTTTTTGGTTTTCCGGTCTATGTGATCCGGTTTGCGTCGCCCGCCGCCGCCGTCGACCCCCGCGCCTCTACTCCAACATCGGCGTCGATTTCACCGGCTGCTTCGTCATCAACCGCGCGGCAAGGCTGGACGCGCCGCCCAAGGGATGCCTTCGTGCGTCGCTGCCGGCCGCTCGTCCGCGCGGTCTCCATCCCGGTCTGTCTTCGTCGTCATCGCCCGGGACATCACCGACAACATCGCCATCAACTCCGATCTGCGCGTCGTCCCCGCCATGGCGCATACAGCGGCGCCGTCGGTCTGATCAACCGATCACGCGCCTGTCTTCGCCAAGCACGTCCCCGAGCACGCGCCTACCGCCCGTCGAGCCACGAGTTGCCATCGCGTCGTCCCTACGGACCGCTGCGTTGCCGCCGAGGTCTTCCGTCGGCTGCCCGACCACGCGCCGCTACGCCCGCGCGCCTTTACGGGCGGTCGCGTCGCGGAACGTGGTCCACGTTGCCGCCCCGAGATCCTCCCACCGGCTACCCCTGTAGCCGCCGCCACCTCCGTGTCACCCCTTAGGGTTATCACGTCGCGGCACGCGGTCCACGCCGCCTCCCGACGGGCCATCGCCCTCGGCTAGTGGTTCTCCACGCGGCTGCCCTGACCTGCGAGCCTCCGCTACACCGCCTCTTCGGGCTGTAAAGCTGCGGCATGCGGTCACCGCCGCCGCCTGAGGCCGTCCCCGCGGTTGCACCGACCTGCGAGCCGCCGCTACACCACCTCTTCGAGCTGTAGCACTGCGGAACACGGTCCCCGCCGCCGCCCCGAGGTCTTCCCGCCGTCACCCCGGCCCGCCGCCGCCTGCTTCGCCCGCCGGGCGTAGCGCCCTGCCCACAGTCCGTCGCCGTTACAGCGCGTCGACCTCCGTGGTATCGCCGCGCCGTCTCCTTGGCGCTGAACGCCACCGTCCGCGCCGGTCGCCACACTGTCGGGGTTCTTCGCCTACTTGAAAGCGCCGCCGCGCTCCTAACCTAGCTGCCGCCGCCGCCGTCGAGCGCGCGCGGTCGCTCTTCTTTAACCGCGCGCGCGCTTTTCCGTAGCCGCCGCCGCCCGTCCACCCCCTTCGTCTTCGTCCAAGCACCAGCCCGTCACCAGCGTCGCCGTCATCTACCCCGACCACTTCGTCTACTCCGACCACCATTGGTGACATCGGCCCTGCGCCGATAGACACCGCAATTGTCGTCGAGTTCTTCTCTGCTGGCCCCTCCAACTTCTCCGACATGGCGTACAGCTCGTGCAGGTCCCTCATCTACGCATGCCCGGTGCTGGCAACACCGATGCATGCCTTCATCCACGACGTGCCCCCGGGCCTGGCAAGCCTAGTCGGTAACCGCCAACCGTCATCGCTCGTCTCACGCATGCCGGTGCTGGCAACACCGGTGCGTGCCTTCGTCCACTATGTGTCCCCGGGCTTGGCAAACCCGTCGCGACGCGTCGTCAACAACATCTTCTTCCCGGCGCACCACTACTTCGACACCCTTGCGCCCATGCTAACTCGGCGCCCCCTTGCGCCTGCGGCTCCACGGCGACTTCCTCGACACCGGCCACCTCGACATCGACATCGACCACGGCATTCTTCGCACGGCTACCTCGACCACGGCTACACCATCCTACGCTCTCGGCTACATCGACATCGGAACAAAGGGCTATCATCCGCTTGAGCAACTCGTCGGCTTCCTCTACAGTCAATGCGTCCGCGACGCGACACCACGCTCCCGCTAGGACTGCGGGGGGATGTCAGTCCATCAGCTGCTATTCTCTCCAGTCTGACCGTCCGCGACGCTCATGTTGTTCGCAACGCTACCGCTACGACTGCGGGGGGATGTTAGAGATATATTTGTGTTACATGTATTTGGTAGTTTAGGATTCCTACCTTATCTCTAGGAGAGGCGTCTTGCCCTCCAAGTCTTGTACTCAATATATACTCGCCCTCGAGGCTTGATAATACATCCATCATATTCCGCACCAAATCCCTTTCTCCCTTCTAACATACAGCAATAGTAAGTAAAGAATTAAATAAAGTAAATTATTAGAAGTGGTAGCATGTGTTCTTCAATGATAATTCCAATGACTACTGCATAGGTGGATTATGTATGTCATTTGGTTCGGATTCCACTGGCTAAGGTCGTATTGCTTTGCACGTCGACATATATGTATTTCCACTACTACAATGCTACTTTATTATTTACATAATCTGCATTTCTTCTTAATACATTGTTTTTTTTCCAAGTTTTCTTCCTAATACATTGGGTAGCGCTCCTCCACTAACTTGGAAAAAACAATGATGTACTTATCTATGTAGTATCCAATTTAGCAGTATAGCATTTCATAATAATTGTAAAAGCATGTCTATAAATTTTAAGATTAATGTAGGCAATTATGAAATATTCCTATTTGAAATACTCAAAATTCCAGCTTTGCCAACCCCAAGCACAAAAAGTAATGACATTAATTTAATTCATATTTATTAAAAAAAATTATGTTATGTTATAATAAGGTGATCTCGCTTAGGAAATTGATGACCTTTACGGTGGTGCTATTTGGGAGCCATTACAAAGAGATTTTGTAAGTTTATTTCTTATTTGTTTTATCTTGGCTTGTCTTTTTGTATGATGAGATTGAAATTTATTTTTCAATTATACATAGACTCCCGTCTACTTCTGTACGGCGTTTAAAAAAACTTATATATACACTATGTTTTTTCAACTTGAGGCTTGACGATTCTTTATTTTTACGTGTCCAGATTTTTTTCAAGGAAACATGCGTGTTTCTTTGGAATCTCCAATGTGGATCTTTTTTAATGAGAGGGGTTACTTCTTTTGATGTGTCCTTTTTCCCTATCATGAGAGAAGCCACGACCAACTAAAAATAGAAAGAGACGCCATGGTGTTCTTTTTTGTGTGCATGCTTTCGGGATGGGTGACTTTTCTAGACATGCCGACGTTAAAAAAAAAAGACTTTTCTAGACATGCCTACGTGGGTGTTGAGGTCTTTTTTTCTTGTACTGTACGTGTGGGCTGATATATTTTGTGTCCGAGCTTGCACGAAGGGTGTTTTTTAGATGTGTGTACGTGGGTGTTTAGGACTCCTTTTCTTTTTTTTACCTTGACGCGTGAGGAGTTCTTTTCTTGTACACATGGATTTGTCCTCTTTATGTACGTACTGTTTCTTTTTAAAGAAAATAAGGTAGTATCTGTTAATAGATCTAGACCTTTAAATTTAAAATCTAATGGCTAAATTAATCTTGCTTATGTGGATTAACGTGGAGGCTCGTATGGTGCCTCCAATTAGTAAATATAAGATAAGATATAAGATAGTGCATAAAACCAGTATGAATGTCCCATGATCATTATCAGGGTTTATTCTCTTCAACTATTTTTACACGTACGTGCCCATAAATTTTATTAATTAGAGCAAAATCAGCATATTCTCTTTTATTAGCACGTGCCCGCAATTTTTTCCCATTATAGCCAACGAGCATGGCACGTGCAAGTTATCTCCATCATATTGTCTTTTATTGGCAAGTTCTCTCGTTCTGCTCATAATTCTCGGAACAACCTCCTAATTCTCACATAACCTCCTTATTTCGAGACAACTTATGGACATATAAAAACTGGTGTTATTTAGTATAAAATTTCAAGATGAGACTGTTCCTATAGAAATTGCAAGCTAGCTGAGTTGGTTTTATCCGTGGTTACAATAGGGAAGGTTCATAGTTCAATCCCCTCGCGCCCCTCTTTTTGGCTGCTCGTCCGTCCGACAGAAAAAGAAATGTGTGGTAGGTCAACTTTGGCCCACTTGGGGGATAACCGAATAATATGGGGAGCTACGTGTGGAATGGACAAAACAAAATCTATACACATATTTTTTTTCTTTTCTTAGGGCAGCCGTGTGGGAGTTACTATATGACGCTAGTTGCGTCAAATAGCGCGTGGCACGCACAACAGTTCGCGTCTGGGTCAGCCAACTGGCAGGCACCGAAATAACCTGTATTTGCAAGGCATGAGCTATAATCCAAAAAACGACGTGTGGAACACTGAAACACATGACCTTAAAGACAGGACCACGTGCCGCTAGCGACGGCAACAAACGCCTCTACTAACCAATGCCCAGCGTGAATATTTAAGAACATATTGCAACATTGGATATAAAATACTTTATGAATTTTTGTAAATATGAATTGCCGAATATTCTTCGAAACATGAGCATTTTTTGAAATTACGAACAATGTTTTTAATATTCCGTCCATTTTATAAAAAGCATGCTTTTTTTAAAATAACATCATTTTTTGAAGACAAAAACCTTTTATCAAAACCCAAACATTTTTTAATTTGTGACCGGCTTTTGAAAACGGGACATGTTTTCAGATTCAAAACAAAATGTGTTCTTAAACTTAGACATTATTTTGATTTTGTGGACATTTTACTAAAAGAATAATATATTTCATTATTCGAATATTTTTTAAAATATTTTTTTAATCACAATCAATTTTGGAATATTTCTTAGTATGAAAAAAAATCGGAACGAGAAAATGAATTAATTTTCCAAATATTTTTGAAAATGCGACCGCAATATTCTAATTCGAATATATTTCGAAAATTTTACAAAAAATATTTTTTTTGAAAATTTTGAATTACAAGATAAGGTAAAAATAAAAATAAATTTGGACGGCAAAGCAAAACGGGCCAGCCCAGTCTTGGGTGCCCCTTGCGAACTCAAACTATCTACTGCCCAGGGCGAGAAATAGGCTTTTTGAAGCTACATGGGCAGGCAAATAATTGGGCTGGCTTTACTGGGCCACATCATATGCGGGCCGAGTACGAAATTCGTCATTGCTAAAAATACAGATGGACGCACAAAAATTTAGTACCACCTCGGATAAAAAAATAAATTTTGACGGTGAACGGATGAAAAATTGGTGAAACGCACCTTGCTTTATTAGTAGGTATAGATAATAATTGTTGTTCTATTTACATGAATAAAACCTTCTATGGTCGTACACTCAATGAAAATGGTTTGCTGGATCTCGATCGTAGTGATACACATATTCGTAATATTGAAGCTAAAAGATGCAAAGTTAATAATGATAGTGCAACTTATTTGTGGCACTGTCGTTTAGGTCATATTGGTGTAAAGTGCATGAAGAAACTCCATGTTGATGGGATTTTGGAATCACTTGATTATGAATCACTTGATGCTTGTGAACCATGCCTTATGGGAAAGATGACTAAGACTCCGTTCTCTGGAACAATGGAGCGATCAACTGGCTTATTGGAAATAATACATACTGATTTATGCGATCCGATGAGTACTGAGGCTCGTGGCGGGTACCGTTATTTTCTCACCTTCACAGATGATTTGAGCAGATATGGGTATATCTACTTGATAAAACATGTCTGAAACATTTGAAAAGTTCAAAGATTTTTAGAGTGAAGTGGAAAATCATCTTAACAAGAAAATAAAGTTTTCTGTGATTTGATCGTGGAGAGGAATATTTGAGTTACGAGTTTGGCCTTCAGTTGAAACAATGTGGAATAGTTTCACAAACTCATGCTACCCGGAACACCACAGCATAATGGTGTGTCCGAACATCATAACCGTACTTTATTAGATATGGTGCAATCTATAATGTCTCTTACCGATTTACAACTATCATTTTGGGGTTATGCATTAGAGACAGCTGCATTCACATTAAAAAAGGCACCATCTAAATCTGTTGAGATGACACCGTATGAACTGTGGTTTAGCAAGAAACCTAAGCTCACGTTTCTTAAAGTTTGGAGTTGCGATGCTTATGTAAAAAAGTTTCAACATGATAAGCTTGAACCCAAATCGGAGAAGTGCGTCTTCATAGGATACCCAAAATGTTGGGTACACCTTCTATCACAGATCCGAAGGCAAAACCTTTGTTGCTAAGAATGGATCCTTTCTAGAGAAGGAGTTTCTCTTGAAAGAAGTGAGTGGGAGGAAAGTAGAACTTGATAAGGTAATTGTACCTTCTCCCGAATTGGAAAGTAGTTCATCACAGAAATCAGTTCCAGTGATGCCTACACCGATTAGTGAGGAAGCTAATGATGATGATCATGAAACTTCAGATCAAGTTACTACCGAACCTCATAGGTCAGCCAGAGTAAGGTCCGCACCAGAGTGGTACGGTAATCCTATTCTGGAGTTCATGTTACTTGACCATGACGAACCTACGAACTATGAGGAAGCGACAATGAGCCCAGATTCCACGAAATGGCTTGAGGCCATGAAATCTGAGATGGCATCCATGTATGAGAACAAAGTCTTTGGTTGACTTGTCCGATGATTGGCAAGCCATAGAAAATAAATGGATCTTCAAGAAGAATACGGACGATGATAGTAGTGTTACTATCTACAAAGCTCGACTTGTCGTAAAAGTTTTTGACAACTTCAAGGTGTTGACTATGATGAGATTATCTCACTCGTAGTGATGCTTAAAGTCTGTCCGAATCATGTTAGCAATTGCCACATTTTATGAAATCTGGCAAATGGATAACAAAAATGTATTCTTTAATGGATTTATTAAAGAAGAGTTGTATATGATGCAACCGAAATGTTTTGTCAATCCTAAAGGTGCTAACAAAATGTACAAGCTCCAGCGATCCATCTATGGACTGGTGCAAGCATCTCGGAGTTGGAATATACGCTTTGATAAGTTGATGAAAGCATATAGTTTTATACAGACTTGTGGTGAAGCCTGTATTTACAAGAAAGTGAGTGGGAGCACTACAACATTTCTGATAAGTATATGTGAATGACATATTGTTGAACAGAAATAATGTAGAATTTTCTGTAAAGCATAACAGAGTATTTGAAATGAGTTTTTCAAAGAAAGACCTCGGTGAAGCTGCTTACATATTGAGCATCATGATCTATAGAGATAGATCAAGAAGCTTGATAAGATTTTTTCAGCAAGTAAAAACCTTGACAAGATTTTGAAGTAGTTCAAAATGGAACAGTCAAGGGAGTTCTTGCCTGTGTTACAAGGTGTGAAGTTGAGTGAAGACTCAAAACCCGACCACGGCAGAAAATAGAAAGAGAACAAAAATTCATTTCCTATGCCTCAGTCATAGGTTCCATAAAGTATGATATGCTGTGTACCAGACCTATTGTGTACCTCACCATGAGTTTGGCAAGAGGGTACAATAGTGATCTAGGAGTAGATCACTAGACAACGGTCAAAATTATCCTTAGTGGAATAAGGATATATTTCTCGGTTATGGAGGTGATAATTCATCGTAAAGAGTTACGTTGATGCAAGCTTTTACACCGATCCAGATGACTCTGCGTCTCAATCTGGATACATATTGAAAGTGGGAGCAATTAGCTAGAGTAGCTCCGTGCAGAACATTGTTGACATGGAACATTTGCAAAATACATACGGATCTGAATGTGGCAGACCCGTTGACTAAACTTCTCTCACAAGCAAAACATGATCACACCTTAGTACTCTTTGGGTGTTAATCACATGGCGATGTGAACTAGATTATTGACTCTAGTAAACCTTTTGGGTGTTGGTCACATGACGTTGTGAACTATGGGTGTTAATTACATGGTGATGTAAACTATTTATGTTAAATCACATGGCGATGTGAACTAGATTATTGACTCTAGTGCAAGTGGGAGACTAAAGGAAATATGCCCTAGAGGCAATAATAAAGTTATTATTTATTTCCTTATTTCATGATAAATTTTTATTATTCATGCTAGAATTGTAATAACCAGAAACTTGATACATGTGTGAATACATAGACAAACAAAGTGTCACTAGTTTGCCTCTACTTGACTAGCTCGCTAATCAAAAATGGTTATGTTTCCTAGCCATAGACATGGGTTGTCATTTGATTAACGGGATCACATCATTAGAGAATGATGTGATTGACTTGACCCATTCCGTTAGCTTAGCACCTGATCGTTTAGTATGTTGCTATTGCTTTCTTCAGGACTTATACATGTTCCTATGACTATGAGATTATGCAACTCCCCTTTATCGAGGAACACTTTGTGTGCTACCAAACGTCACAACGTAAATGGGTGATTATAAAGGTGCTCTACATGTGTCTCCAAAGGTACTTGTTGGGTTGGCGTATTTCGAGATTAGGATTTGTCACTCCGATTGTCGGAGAGGTATCTCTGGGCCCACTCAGTAATGCACATCACTTAAGCCTTGCAAGCATTGCAACTAAGGAGTTAGTTGCGGGACGATGTATTACGGAATGAGTAAAGAGACTTGTTAGTAACGAGATTGAACTAGGTATTGAGATACCGACGATCGAATCTCGGGCAAGTAACATACAGATGACAAAGGGAACAACGTATGTTGTTATGCGGTCTGACCGATAGAGATCTTCTAGAATATGTGGGAGCCAATATGAGCATCCAGGTTCCGCTATTGGTTATTGACCGGAGACGTGTCTCGGTTATGTCTACATAGTTCTCGAACCCGTAGGGTCCGCACGCTTAAAGTTTCGATGACGGTTATATTATGAGTTTATGAGTTTTTGATGTACCGAAGGTTGTTCGGAGTCCCGGATGTGATCACGGACATGATGAGGAGTCTCGAAATGGTCGATACATGAAGATTGATATACTGGAAGCCTATATTTGGATATCAGAAGTGTTCCGGGTGAAATCGGATTTTACTGGAGTACCGGAGGGGTTACCGGAACCCTCAGGGGGTTTAATGGGCCATAGTGGGCCTTAGTGGAGAAGAGGAGGGGCAGCCAGGGCAAGTCGCGCGCCCCCTCCCCCTCTAGTCCGAATTGGACAAGGAGGGGGGCGGCACCCCCCTTTCCTTCCTCTCTCCCTCCTCCTTCCCCCTTCTCATACTCCAACTAGGAAAGGAGGGAGTCCTACTCCTGGTGGGAGTAGGACTCCTCCCTGGCGTGCCTCCTCCTAGCCGGCCGCCTCTCCCCCTTGCTCCTTTATATACGGGGATAGGGGAGCACCTCTAGACACGACAATTGATCTTAGCCGTGTGCGGTGCCCCCCTCCACCATAGTCCACCTCGATAATATCGTAGCGGTGCTTAGGCGAAGCCCTGTGTCGGTGTCAAAACCGGCGGATCTCGGGTAGAGGGTCCCGAACTGTGCATCTAAGGCGGATGGTAACAGGAGGCGGGGGACACGATGTTTACCCAGGTTCGGGCCCTCTCGATGGAGGTAATACCCTACTTCCTGCTTGATTGATCTTGATGATATGACTATTACAAGAGTTGATCTACCACAAGATCGTAGAGGCTAAACCCTAGAAGCTAGCCTATGGTATAATTGTTCTTGTCCTACGGACTAAAACCCTCCGGTTTATATAGACACCGGAGGGGGCTAGGGTTACATAGAGTCGGTTACAAGGAAGGAGATCTACATATTCGTATTGCCAAGCTTGCCTTCCACGCCAAGGAGAGTCCCATCCGGACATGGGATGAAGTCTTCAATCTTGTATCTTCATACTCCAACAGTCCGGCCAAAGGATATAGTCCGGCTGTCCGGATACCCCCTAATCCAGGACTCCCTCAGTAGCCCCTGAACCAGGCTTCAATGACGACGAGTCCGGCGCGCAGTTTGTCTTCGGCGTTGCAAGGCGGGTTCCTCCTTCGAATCTCGGGCAAGTAACATACAAATGACAAAGGGAACAACGTATGTTGTTATGCAGTCTGACCGATAGAGATCTTCGTAGAATATGTGGGAGCCAATATGAGCATCCAGGTTCCGCTATTGGTTATTGACCGGAGACGTGTCTCGGTCATGTCTACATAGTTCTCGAACCCGTAGGGTCCGCACGCTTAAAGTTTCGATGACGGTTATATTATGAGTTTATGAGTTTTTGATGTACCGAAGGTTGTTCGGAGTCCCGGATGTGATCATGGACATGATGAGGAGTCTCGAAATAGTCGATACATGAAGATTGATATATTAGAAGCATATATTTGGATAACAGAAGTGTTTTGGGTGAAATCGGATTTTACTGGAGTACCAGAGGGGTTACCGGAACCCTCCGGGGGTTTAATGGGCCATAGTGGGCCTTAGTGGAGAAGAGGAGGGGCGGCCAGGGCAGGCCACGCACCCTCTTCCACTCTAGTCCGAATAGGACAAGGAGGAGGAGGGGCGGCGCACCCTCAACACTCGGCTGGATTGGAGTTCGAGGGACGTCATCGAGCTGAACGTGTGCTGAACTAGGAGGTGTCGTACGTTCGGTACTTGGATCGATCGGATCGTGAAGACGTATGACTACATCAACCGCGTTGTCATAACGCTTCCGCTTATAGTCTATGAGTTTATGTAGGCACACTCTCCCCGCTCGTTGCTATGCATCACTATGATCTTGCGTGTGCGTAGGAATTTTTTTGAAATTACTACGTTCCCCAACACACGGTTGCCGGCCACCGCACCGGAGTCTCCTGCACCGATGTCACGGGGCTTGTTAGCGGGCGCTTCGACATCCCCGCCGACGAGTTCTCGGTCCACCGACACGGCCCGGCGCAATTCTTGCTCCGGTTCAGGAACATGGAGGACCGCACCCGTGTGGCCGCGGGCGTTGCTCGTTGGTCGCGGTTCCATCACCTCATGCATCCCTGGTGCCGCCTCGCCGGTGCCCGAGAGGTTTCTCTCTGCTTCAAGGTTGACTTGGAGATCTCCGGCATCCTAGAGCACGGGTGGCACTGCTCGTCCGCTGTGACTCTGCTCGTGCCATTCTACAAGGTTGACGAGCTCGCCCCCGAGACCCGCAGCGACGCTGACATGTTCGTGTTGTAGCTATCTGCCGGGACTCCCAACCCCGATGCGATCCCTCGGACATCCAACATCTACCTCCCGGAGCAAGACGCGGTGCTCCCTGATGCCAACCCCGACGTCGCCGAGCGCTTCGCGTTGGCGGTCCTGCGTTATCCAGTGACCATCCACGTGACGCGCTCCACGGACTTCCGCCTGCCAGCTCCGCCGCCGCCACCACCGCCCCACTCCGACGACGGCAACCCTTTGATGTGCCTCCATCGCCGCCGTGCCCTGCCGCCTAGCCGTGTCACCAGGACTTTCCGCATCGTTCCAGAAACTGTGGTGATGCGCGCCATCCTCGCCCTAGCCCTAGCAACTCCGGTGCCGGTCCGTGTTCTCGTCATCGACGCCACCCCCCGCCGATTGGCACGGGATCCTTGGCGTCCATCCGATGCATGCTGACGCACCTCCCCGGGCCCATGCAAAAAGCCGCTTTGGCTCGGCAAAAAGCCGCCTTGACCACCGCTTGGACGGCGCGACCCGGTCTCCCGCCTTGACCGTGCCCATGCAGCCCGCTCCCGCACCGCTACTGCTGACATACTGGCCCCACCAGGATTTGGATGGATCTTCCTCCCTTGGCCACACAGCTCGCGAGGCTTCCAGGACCCACTAGTAGAAAAAACCCCATCAATCCCGGTTGGTAAGGGCCTTTTATCCTGGTTCCTGAACCAGGACTAAAGGGTCGTTACTAATGCCCTGGCCCTTTAGTCCCGGTTCAGTCCAGAACCGGGATAGATCAAACCTCCGTAACCGGGCAGCAGCCAGCGAGGGGCCTTTGGTCCCGGTTGGTGGTACTAACCGGAACCAATAGGCATCCACGCGTCAGCATTTCAGTGGCTTGGGTTTTTTTTTGGAAGGGGGGGGGGGGTTGGGGGTTTTGGGGGTTAATTTAGGTGTTTCATATATTGTGTTAGTTAGCTAATTAATAGGGAGAAGTGTCCTCTCTTATCTCCGAGCTTGGTCGATGCTACGTACTATATACATAGAGAGGCCCTCGACACGCTAGCAAGTAAGAAAATGAAGGAAACCATTAAGTACAAAAGTTCATCATGCATACCGAGAGAAGTGATCGATCGACCTCTCCTTCTCCGAGAGATTGGTCGAACAACAAGTTTTCGTATTATCTATCCGACGCTACTGGCTACATACATATACAATATTTAAGGTCTCTTACAATCCCCTAGCATTTGAAATCAACTTCCACATGGTATTCTCCGGCTTTACTGATGACGTGGTCAAGAAAGAATCTCGCCAATTCCTCTTGAATTGCTTTCATGCGATCTTGTGGTAGGAGTTCATTCCGCATCTGCCACTTCTAATTTGAAGAAGGGGGTTAATACATATATATGAATGAAACTCAACAGAAATGGTGGTGTAATAAAATGAAATTGTGAATATTATTGCTTACACACTTCATATTGTCTTTAGATGAACTCGCACACGTAGTATCCACACAAATTATTCCGTTCTTCCTGCCACAAGCACTTTACGAGAAATAGAGGTCAATCAAACTGATAATGAAGCATTATAAATGGCATCGATGAAAGTATAGCTATAGAATCAACGGGAGATGCGCGCAACTAGCTAGCTATATAGTAGTACTTACTTTCGAGTATGTATATCGCAGCTCCTTCGGCAGTCCCGGAGCTTCTGCGGTGAACTGTTTTCAAACCCTGCAAGACAAAGAAAAAATTATTATTACTTGAGATATCAGGAAATGAATAAAAAGTTGCCGATATGGTGCGATAATGATCAATTGAACTTACTTGTTGAGCAATTTAGTCATGTCCGCATAGGTTTCGGGATCTTTTCGTCTCGAGTCTAAGACGGTTACTAGTCCCCGCTCAACCTTAATCTCCAGAAGAACATAGTGGAAGCTGCGCACACATGCATAACTCATCAATTACATTACTATAACCTCGCTCGAGTAATAAGGGAAACCGAATATGCACACGACAGTAACACTCACTTGAAGTTGTAAGGAAAGAGTATGGTATCTTTGTTTTGATTTTTGATCAACGATTGTAGCAAGTTGGCCTCGGCCTCTTTGACGTGCTTTTTGACATGAATTTCATCTATGATATTTGTGTTAATGAACCCAATATCATACATTTCTTGTTTTCTGCACTCGACGATCTTCAATCTGCATAATATAGTGAGGATAATTAATTATAAATACATGCAATGAAAGAGCTGAGCTATATATAGAGACTTAATGACAGAAATAGTACTTACAGACAGTAGCAAAAGAACGTTAACTTATCGAGGTCCTTTTGATTGAAGAACTCGAAGAACTCCTCAAATGGAACAGTCAACAGATCAGTTCCAACGAGGTTGTGCTCCTCTTTAATGTTCAGATACAAAGTATTCGACCCCCCAGACTCTCTGCAGGTTTCATGTACCAATTATGGAATCTTTGCATCATCGTTGTTAGAGATTTTTCATCTTTGACGAGAGGCTTCCCGTACTCGTATCTGTGTTCATCCACCTCCATGAAATCAGGAAGTTGATAGTCAGGCAGGTAATCCGCAAGATTGCCATAACCGGCCACCGTCCCCGGAGCATTAGCGACGATGTCGCCGCTAGACACATTGAGCGGGGCGCACGATTGATTTGCTTGTTCGCCGAGCTGGACAAATTTTTTCGCAGCTGCTCGTTCTTTTGACCTTTGATGTCTGACAGTACTTCCCGACCTCCCGCCTCTGGCTATACTGCTAGACGCCAGAGCGGACGGAGCGGCTGCAGCGTCTGCCTTCTTTCGTGCTTGCTTACGAGGCGGAGGAGAAGTACTATGATGCGCCGGAGCAGCCGGGGCGGCGGCGGGTCTCTTCCGCCCTTGCTGGCGAGGCGGAGAAGGAGGAGGCTGCTGGCTGCTCGGGCTTGGCCAAGCAGAAGCGGAGAAGGAGGCGGAGTGCCGCCACGCGCTGGAGAAAGAGGCCGACTGCCCTGATCGTCACTCCCCGGAAGGAGGCGGTGGAGGAGGCGGAGTGCCCTGACTCGCCGGAGGAGGAGGCGGTGGAGGAGGCAGAGTGCCCTTACTCGCCGGAGGAGGAGGAGGAGGCGTCCAGTTCGGAAGCTTGATGAACTCCTTCCGCCGAGTCTCCCCTTCACCGGTAGGGTGGTTAAGCTGGAGCTCCTCAAATCCCTCTGTTATTTCGTCCACCGTCACCTAGCATATCCTTCTGGAATCAGACGACAGTGAAAAGTTGCGCCGGGTTCAGAAGGTCGAACTTGGCCGACAGCCGCCTTGACTTTTAAGTTCTGCCATTGCACCATAAGGTGGCAATTTTGAGACTCCGTGATAAAATCCACGGGGTAGCTAGCGGGAGCCGTCAAGACATGCTCCGGCTGAAGCAGCTCGGTGGAAGTCACGCCGCTTCTTCGCTGAGATGGCGGGGTAGCTTCGGGGGAAGCTTCGGCAGGTCATTTGCTACGATCTGCTTCTCGTTCCTCTAGCCCTTGTACCCTTTTGTGCAGCGCCTGAAGTTGGCTCTGCTCCAGTTTCTTTCTCCTCTCCTTGGTTTTGTAACGCCCTGTGTCCGGAAAACCAACCTTCCATGGAATGGAGCCTGGCGTGCCCGTCCAGGGTGCTCAGGATTCCCGAGGGCCATTGTGAGCTCGTCCTTCTCCCTGTCTGGAACGAACGTCCCTTGCTGCGCTGCATCGATATAGTGCTGAAGCCTCTTGACTGGTATTTTCAATTGCTTGTCCGTTCAACGGCACTTCCCTAATACAGGGTCCAAGGTTCCGCCAGCCCCGAAGAACCAAGTCCGGCAAAGGTTTGGCCAGTTCATTGTCTCTGGTTTGATCCCTTTATCAAGCAGATCATTCTCAGCCTTGGACCACTTAGGTCGGGCTTTGAGGTAGCCACCTGACCCCGTGCGATGGTGAAACTTCTTCTTCGCAACATTTTGTTGTTTGTCGCCGACATCTTCCTACTCTTTTTCGATGTCTTGTGGGCCACAAATGCGGGCCAGTGATCTCTGATCTTCTCATATTTGCCGATGAATTCTGGTGTCTCTTCTTTGTCGACTAACTTGTTTAGCTCTTTCCTCCACCTCCAGAATAGGCTTGCCATCTTCTTAAGAGCACAAGACTTGATTAATTTCTCTTTAACTAGCTTCTCCGGACCCTCCTCTGGTGGTAGGGTGAACTTTGCCTTCAGCTCAGAATCCAAAGATCATCTTTCTGCATATCATTGACATAAGACACCTCATGGTCTTCCTCAGGCTTATACCATTGGTGGATCCTGATCGGGATCTTGTCCCTAACCAGAACCCCGCACTGAGCAGCAAATGCGTTCTTTGTCCGGATGGGTTCAATCGGTTCACCGTCGGGCGCGATTGCTGTGATCTCAAACCTTTCGTCCGAGCTCAACTTTTTCTTCGGGCCTCGTCTCCTTACCGAAGTTGTGCTCGATCCGGAGGGCTAGAAAAAGGAAGAAAGACGAGAGTTAATTAACATGTGTACATATACCAAAACAATGAATGCATCAATTAACTAGTCAGCATGGGCTTACACTAGTAGAAAAAGGGTCAAATGTGAAGCACATTAGTGCCGGTTTGTATTAGAGCCGGCACTAATGTATACATTAGTGCCGGTTCCAACGGCTAGCCGGGCCGCTCTCATTAGTACCGGTTCGTGGCTAACCTTTAGCACCGGTTCATGCCACGAACCGGTACTAATGAGGGTGGTGGCAGGATGTTGTCAGTCTGGGCCCCCTCCAGCACCTTTAGTACCGGTTCGTGCCACGAACCGGTACTATAGGTCCTCTGCATATAAACCCTTCGTCCCAGCTCGCTCTGTTCTTCCCCTTTTCCCTCTCCTCTCCTCTGTTCTTCCCCTTCCTCGAGCTCCTCACAAATTTTGCCCAAAATTTGTCAAGATTTGAAGGCCCCATCCATTCAAATGATCACAAAGGTTAGCAACTTTGTCCTTTCATCTCTCATTGCTAGATTAGCTCTTGCAATGCTTTATATAGTTACTAATTTGTGAGTTTAGTAATTTGGGAGGAAATATATATATGTGCTAGTATTTGATTTATATGCAATTTGAGGTCAAAAATAACACTTAGTTTACATATGTAGGTGTGGTTTACTTAGTGCCTTCTAAATCTCCGTCGTAACCACCGTCGATCGCCCACACCGTCCGTCACGGCACCACCTTGTGGTGAGCCTCTTGTTCATGTAATTTTATATAAAAATTGATGTTTGTGTGATTTGGATATATAGTTAATCATGTAATAATTATCTTACCCGTGACGTTGTTTGTTATACATAGTGCCATGGTTTTGATATCCGTCCCGTCGGCCCTCGTCCTTGTTATGATTCGGATGTGGTATATTCTCTTTTAAAACTATTAGTTGCATTTCGTGTTTATGACAAATTATGCCCATCAAGTTGACATAGATATTTTTATCTAGGAGGTATGTGAACCGAAATTCCAACCGACCCTATTGTCGAGAGGTTAAATTTAGTTGAAAGAAAGCGAGTACTTGAAAGAAAAATTGAAAAGAATTCAGGGGAGAAGATGGAATTGGAGTTGCATGTTGCCGATGTAAATCGATGATCACAAGATCAAGATGGAGAAAATGCGCTTGAAGAATAGAAAGATTAGAAAATATGCCATCGATAGTGAGGCTTGGTATCATTATTTGTTGGATCAATTGTTACCTTAGTTGCGATCTTGATCGCATTTGTTGTTGCATTTAAATGCTTTAGCTAGAGAGTTATTTGTTTGTTGCATTTAAGTGTTGTATGAACTTTATGTATGAACTTGTATTAATTTGGTCTATTTGGTGTTGTGTAATGAAGATGAGCCGCAATGGATGTACGATGACCGATGCTCACCCAAGTTCGTTGAGGGCGTGCATACTTTTCGCGGGCGGCTGAGGCAAACAAGCGGGCGGATGGTTTTATGCCTTGTCCATGTGGTGTCTGTAAGAATGGTCACAATTACTCTCGTCAAGAACCATTCACGTCCACTATTTAAGTCGGTTTCATGCCCCACTATAATGTTTGGACCAAGCACGGAGAAATAGGGGTTATGATGGAAGACAATGAAGAAGAAGAGGACGACGACAGCTATCCTGGCCATGGGTTCCCTGAATACGATGATACAACAATGGGGAAGAAGTAATGCGGAAGAAGCTGAGCGGCAATGCGGGAAGAAGTGAAGAAGAGGCATCGATGAGCCCGTTGATGATCTAGGTCGGGCCATTGCCGATGCAAAGAGAAGCTGTGCAAGTGATTTGTTGAAGAAGAAGTTGCGGTGCATGTTAGAGGATCACAAAAATTGTTGTACCCAATTGCGTAGGTGACAAAAAAAGCTGGGCACCACACTTGGAATTGCTGCAATGGAAGGTAGAGAATGGTGTATCGACAAGGGATTTGGAAAGTTCTTGGTAATGATAAAGGATATGCTTCCAAAGGACAACGAATTGCCCGAGAGTGCGTCTGAAGCAAAGAAGGCTGTCGCCCTCTAGGGTTAGAGGTGCAAAAGATACATGCATGCCCTAATGATTGCATCCTGTACGCGGTGAGTACGAGGATTTGAGCGCTTGTGCGGTATGTGGTGCATTGCGCTATAAGATCAGCCGCGATGAGCCTGGTGATGTCGAGGGCGGCGCCCGGAAGAAGATTCTGCCAAGGTGATGTGGTATTCTCCTATAATACCACGGTTGAAACGTTGTTCCAAAACAAAGAGCATGCCAAGGCGATGAGATGGCACAAAGAAGACCGTAAGAAAGAAGGAAAGTTGAGAGTACCCACGACGGGTCGTGAGTGGAGAAAAATCGAAAGAAAGTACGGGAAGGAGTTTGCGGATGACGCAAGGGCGTATGGTTTGGTCTAAGCGCAGATGGCATTAATCCTTTTGGGGAGCAGAGCAGCAACCATAGCACTGGCCTGTGACTCTATGTTTGTATAACCTTCCTCCTTGGTTGTGCATGAAGCGGAAGTTCATTATGATGCCGTGCTCATCCAAGGCCCTAAGCAACCCGGCAACGACATTGATGTGTACCTAAGGCCATTAGTTGAAGAACTCTTACAGGCTGTGGAATGGAGCAGGCGTGCGTCGTGGGATGAGCACATGGGGAAGAATTTGACCTCAAAGGCGTTGCTGTTCGTGACCATCAATGATTGGCCTGCTCTCGGTAACCTTCGAGACAGACAAACAAGGGATACCGCGGATGCACGCACTGTTTGGATGATACCGACGATATATATTTGAATAGTTGTAAGAAGAATGTGTACAGGACATCGTCGATTTCTTTCGGCAAGGCATCCGTAAGAAAGAAAGGCAAGCATTTCAAAGGTGAGGCGGATCACGGACGAAGCCTCGCCATCTTCATTGGTGCTGATGTACATGATATGGTCAAGGATTTGAAGGTGATATTTGGAAAGGGTCTGGCGGACAACCTGTTCGAAGGACGCGGACGGACGCGCACCCATGTGGAAGAAGAAATCTATATTTTGGGACCTGCCATATTGGAAAGACCTAGAGGTCCGCTCCGCAATCGACGTGATGCGTCACGAAGAATCTTTTGCGTGACCTGCTTGGCTTTTTGGGCGTGTATGGGAAGACAAAAGATACACCGAGGCACGGAGGACCAGCAACGTATGCACGGAGAAGATGGCATACATCGAGGTCATGCAAGCTACGCTCTTACCAAAGAAGAGAAGGAAATCTTCTTTGAATGCCTCGCCATTAAGGTACCGTCGGCTTCGTCGAATATAAAGGGAATAATAAACATGGCAGAGAAAAAGTTCCGAACCTAAAGTCTCATGAGCGCCACGTGATTATGGCGCAACCGCTTCCGGTTGCATTGAGGGGCTTCTACGGAAAGCGTTCGATTAGCCATTGTGAAGCTATGTGCATGTCTCAATGCAATCTCTCGAAGGTAATCGATCCGAAATCATACCAAGGTTATAGAATGATTTGGTGCAATGTCTTGTCGGTTTCGAGTTGGTGTTCCCACCATCCTTCTTCAACATCATGACGCACGTCCTAGTTCACCTATCTTGAAGAGATTAACGTTTTGGGTCTGTATTTCTACACAATATGTTCCCCTTTGAAAGGTTCATGGGAGTCTTAAATAAATATGTTCATAACCGTGCTAGGCCGAAGGAAGCATCTCCAAGGGCCATCAAAATGAGGAGGTCATTGAGTTTTGTATTGACTTTATTCGACCTTAAGCCGATTGGTGTTCTGAATCACGGCATAAGGGCAGCATGGATGGAAAAGGCACGCTAGGAGGGGAACAAATAATATGTATGGACGGACATTCTCTCTTTGAAGCACACTACACAGTTCTCTGAATTCCACCTTGGTGGCTCCGTATATGGATGAACACAAGAATTTGCTACGCTCCAAACACCGGAGCGGTCTCGATGAGTGGATTACACGTGAACAAACGAGAAGTTTCGCCAATTGGTTGCGAACACGTACCATGCATGCCACCTCTATTGAAGATGACCTGTACTTGCTGTCCTAGTTACCATCTTAGAATATAATGACTTTCAAAGGGTACGAGATAAATGGTAATACATTTTACGATTGCCCAAGATAAGAAGAGCACCAACCAAAACAGTGGTGTCGCTTTGATGCACGAAACCAAGGCGGAAAGGAAACATATTGTGGTTATATACAGGACATATGGGAACTTGACTATCGGCGTGGTTTAAAGGTCCCTTTGTTTGGTGCAAATGGGTCAATATGACACGAGGCGGGTAACGGAAGACCCGCGATGCGGAATGACAACAGTGGATCTCAACAATCTTGCGTGATGCGAGACAACCATTCGTCCTAGCCAATGATGTGGCACAGGTTTTCTATGTGAAGGACATGTCTACCAAGCCAAGAAAAAGAAAAGATAAGGAAGCGAATGCATCGTACGATGAGCCAAAGCGGCACATAGTTCTTTCTGGGAAGAGAAACATCGTGGGAGTGGATGACAAGACAGACAAGTTAGAAGATTATGAAAAGTTTGATGAAATTGCTCCATTCACAGTGAATATTGACCCGAGCATCCCGTTAAATGATGAAGATTTTCCATGGTTACGGCGCAAAGGGACACACTTGAAGAAAAAGTTTCACACCCAAAGATCTAGGATGTGATCGGCTTCACTATCATCACTTTCTTTCGTGTTTCACACCCAGGAGGGAATGTCTGTAATAGTTAGGGTTGTTATGTGTTTTGGCATTTGAAAGCGAAGAAATTTTATGTGCAAACAAATTCTTTTCATGCATTTACTGATTTTTTCCAGCTAAATGACCCTGAAATTGAAAAGCAATTCAAATGAACTCAGAAAAGGTTGAAAGATGGCATGGTATCATAATTTCATATAAATAGCATGTGCAAGAAAGTAGAGAGGGTTACGACAAAACTGGATGCACTTCGTGTACAAAATGGACAATCTCTTTCAAGTATCGGGGTTTCAACGAAAACTGAACTGTTACAAAGGCATTTCATTTTTAAATAACCTAAGCATTACTAAATTGAATATAATGATAAAACACACTAATATTGAACATAAGAAAAAGAATCACTGGAAAAACTTTTTCAAAGTTAAGTTATTCACAAACTAGTGATTCACATAAATTTCAAATAATTCAAAATTTAAACTATTCAAATTTAAATAATGATAAAACACACTAATATTGAACATAAGAGAAAGTTTGTAATTTTTGTAACTAAAGCAAAAATATTCACAAAGAAACTCTAAATACAACAAAAACAACTCAAAAATAAATAAACAAAAAAAATAAAGCAAAAAAATAAAGAAAAAAAAAAGCCCCCTCTTTGGGCCAAAGCGGCTGCTGCATCGACCAGCGACACAACTTTTCATTGGGCGGGATGCAGGCCCATAAAGGCCCAAGAGGCCCACAAGGCGAGGAGGACAGTAGGCCCAGTGGGCTGACTAGGAGAGGAGCTCGAGAGAGCTACCATGCTTGCGTGGCTTATAAACCGGTCACGGTAGCCCCTCGACTAGCGAGGTGGGACTAAACTTCCGCACCGCTTGGCCTGGTCCAAAACAGACCTTTAGTACGGTTGGTGGCACCACCGGTACTAAAGGTGCCTTCTATATAACTAAACACTTCAAAATTTGGCTCCAACGGTACTTCTCATCTCCCTCTGCTTTCTTCCTTCAGTTTTCCTCTGCCGCCGCCGCCGCCCGACCCGCCGATCGTCGCCGCCGCGTCGTCGCCGCCGCCCGCCGCCCCGTCCTGTCCCGTCGGCCGCCCCGTCCCGTCGTCGCCGCTCCGCCGTTATCGCCGCCGTCGCGTCGCCTCGCCGCCGCCGCCGTCGTCGCTGCCCGTCGTCGCCGCCGTCGCCGCCGTCGTCGTGCCGCCCGTCGTCGCCGTCGTCCCGTCGCCGTCGCCTGCTGCCATGTCGCCTCTCGCTTAGCCGGCACACACACACACACACATACATTGTTAGAATTGTTAGAATTGTTAGAAATGTTTGAAATTGTTAGATTTGTTAGAAATGTTTGAAATTGTAGAAATTTTTCTGTTTTTAGAAATAGTTAGAAATGTTAGAATTGTTAGATTTGTTAGAAATGTTTGAAATTGTAGAAAATTTTCTGTTTTTAGTTATAGAAATATATAGTTATAAAAAGTTAGAATTGTTAGAAATTTTTCTGTTTTTAGTTATAGAAATAGTTATAAAAATGTTAGTTATATATATAGAAATGTTATAATTTTTTCTGTTTTTAGTTCTAAAATATTAGAAATGTTATAGAAATGTTAGTTATATATAGCATTGTTAGAAATGTTATAGAAATGTTAGTTATATATATAGAAATGTTAGAAATTTTAGTTATCAAAATCCAATCATTAAAAAATGTTACTTTTTGCGGGTATAGCTAGTATTTGTTCTCGACGATGCCGGCCCGCATCCTCGCCGTCGACCCGTCATGACGACGACGCCCAGCCGACCCATGTCCGGACTGGGCTCACTGGCTGGCATTGGAGGTGCTGCTTGGAGGGCGCGCCGCTTGACGAGAACCCGACCGCGGGTCGATCGTCGACCACGATCTCGTTTGGTGGCGTTCGCGTGGGCCACATTTCGGTGCGGAGGACCCGGCCCGCCGGAGGTGGTGCGTCGCCGTGTCGAGGGAGGAGGGCGAGCACGTCCATCGCTACATGGTTGCGTTAGAGGCGGCAGTTCTCCAATACGTGGCGATATCTTTGGGGATCTCACTTCAGCTATGATCTGTGAGGTTCCTTCTCTTTGGGTGTCCACCGCCTGCACCGGAGGAACCGCGAGTGTCCTAGATTCTTCGTAGTATTCGATCTTTATTAGCTAATAGCCAGTGATGTAATTTTCTATATTATATATTATTCGAGGCGATGTATTCGAGATTATATCTATTATTCGGACGATGTATTGAGATTATATCTATTATTGAGACGATGTATTGAGATTATATCTATTATTCGGACGATGTATTGAGATTATATCTATTATTGAGATTTGAATACTAAATTGTTTTATATTTCTTTTGGATTAGTTAAACAAAAGCTATGGCGGACAATACCGAGAGAGAGAGAGAGAGAACAGACCATGTTCGATATGATCTGTCAGGCAGATGATAATCAAAATGAAGAAGATTATGATGGCTCAATTTCTAAACAACACCGGAGAGGGTGATATGATATTCGATCACGATCGGGCTGATGAAGTCATGAATGATTATGACGATGACGAAGAACATGATCTGAAACAACAAACACCGACGAGGTATATATATATTTATATAAGCATGCATGATGGTGATCATCACATGTTTTAAATGTCTTGAAGATATATTAACGAATCGATCTTTGTTCTTTCAGCCATCGGATCGAGCAAATCTTGAAAAATGACAAAGCGAGGCCCGAACAAAAAGTTGAAGATGGCGTAAAGTACAATATCGAGGCATGCGACCGTCTTGGCAAACCAATAGCGCCTAAGAAGATTGCGAACAAGTTAGTTCGTCGGTGCGGAGTTCTTGTGAAGGACCAACTCCCGATCAAACTTCAAGAATGGAGGCGCCAAAGACAAAGCCACGCCCAGATGTTACTTATGTCGACAAGAATCAAAAGATCTGCTTTGGGATACTCTCATGGAACATTTCACCCTACGGATCATTTCACGAAGCGAGATGTGGAGAAACTCAAAGAGGCTGCTCTTAAGATGATGGCGAATGCATTCAAGAACTACAAGAATGGTGAATGGAACAAATACGTCTCGCGGAGGAAGGAAGACTCCAGTATTCAAGGGAACACCGGAGAACCAACGTGATCATTGGGCGATTTCGTGAAATTCAAGGATTCGGAATTAGCTAAGGGCGGTCGAGAATAAACAAGAAGAATGCCGAAAAGAAGGATAAGTTCCATAAGCTGGGGCCGGTGGCTATGCGGTGGCAATGCCTAAGTGGGATAAGTCGAGAAAGAGATGGAGGATGCAGGTGTCACTCCGGTTACTAAGAGCTGGCCCCCAGTCGGGACTTGGTTCTATGCGCATGGGGGAGTTGGACGGGAGGCAGGAAAAGTTTCGACGAGGCAAGTCTGAATGGTGCCGACGATGCGATACTTGTTGCAATAGAAGAAGCACGAACGGGGTGTTCAGCCCAACAGAGAGAACGACGAGCTTACGCGTGCCTCGGGAAATCTGAACACTCGGGAAGAACACGAGGCAAGGGCGTTATTCCGTGGTATGAGGGGTTTTCAGACTGGAACACCGACTACAGAACCCGTGCGAGAAAGAAGATTGCGGAGGAGAAGAAGAGGAAGATGGAGGAGGAGCAGAGGAGGCGGGACTATGAACGCCTACAAGGCCTAGAAGCAAGTCAAGCGGAATTGGCAGTCAAATTCCAGCGGCAGCAGGAGCAGATCGACTCACTTACCCATCAAAGGGGGTCTCAACAGCTGCAGCAGCTAGCGGATGATCCAGCATTGGATAGCACCGGCCCATCCATGCCGAGAAGCAGCGTGGGATCCGTCCCGGACGACCCAATGCTGGGTAGATACCCCGTGGATGACTGAAGGAAATATGCCCTAGAGGCAATAATAAAGTTATTATTTATTTCCTTATTTCATGATAAATGTTTATCATTCATGCTAGAATTGTATTAACCGGAAACATGATACATGTGTGAATGCATAGACAAACAATATGTCACTAGTATGCCTCTACTAGACTAGCTTGTTAATCAAAGATGGTTATGTTTCCTAACCATGAACAAAGAGTTGTTATTTGATTAATAAGGTCACATCATTAGTAGAATGATCGATTGACATGACCCATTCCATGAGCTTAGCACACGATCGTTTAGTATGTTGCTACTGCTTTTATCCATGACATATACATGTTCCTGTAACTATGAGATTATGCAACTCCGTTTACGGAGGAACACTTTGGTGCTACCAAAGCGTCCTGGCGAATCGGGTGATTATAAAGGAGTACTACAGGTGTCTCCAAAGGCAGATGTTGGGTTGGCGTATTTGAGATTAGGTTTTGTCACTCCGATTGTCGGAGAGGTATCTCTGGGCCCTCTCGGTAATGCACATCACTTAAGCCTTGCAAGCATTACAACTAATGAGTTAGTTGCGAGATGATGTATTACGGAACGAGTAAAGAGACTTGCCGATAACGAGATTGAACTAGGTATTGGATACCGACGATCGAATCTCGGGCAAGTAACATACCGATGACAAAGGAACAACGTATGTTGTTATGCGGTCTCGACCGATAAAGATCTTCGTAGAATATGTAGGAACCAATATGGGCATCCAGGTCCCGCTATTGGTTATTGACCGAGGCGTGTCTCGGTCATGTCTACATTGTTCTCGAACCGTAGGGTCCGCACGCTTAAGGTTTCGATGACATTTATATTATGAGTTTATGAGTTTTGATGTACCGAAGGAGTTCGAGTCCCGGATGAGATCGGGGACATGACGAGGAGTCTCGAAATGGTCGAGACGTAAAGATCGATATATTGGACGACTATATTTGGAGTTCGGAAGGTTCGAGTCATTGGGTAATTATCGGAGTACTGGGAGAGTTACGGAATTCGCCGGGAGAAGTATTGGGCCTTATGGGCCATAGGGAAAAAGAGAGGGCTGCCCTAGGCAGGCTGCGCGCCCCCCTGCCCTAGTCCGAATGGGCTAGGAGAGGCCGCACCCCCTCCTTCCTTTCCTTCTCTCTTCCCTTCCTAGTCTCCTACTCCTAATACATGGAAGGATCCTAGTTGGACTAGGAAGGGGAATCCTACTCCCGATGGGAGTAGGACTCCCTATGCGCGCCTCCTCCTAGGCGGCCTCCTCCTCCCTCCCTCCTTTATATACGGGGCAGGGGCACCCCATGGACACACAAGTATTGATCTACGGATCGTTCCTTAGCCGTGTGCGGTGCCCCCCTCCACCATATTCCACCTCGGTCATACCGTCGCGAAGCTTAGGCGAAGCCCTGCGCCGGTGAAACATCAAGATCGTCACCACGCCGTCGTCTTGTGGAACTCTCCTCGACACTCGGCTGGATCGGAGTACGAGGGGCGTCATCGAGCTGTACGTGTGTCAAGAACTCGGGGCGCCGGATGTAACGGCGCGGGATCGGTCGGATCGCGAGGAGAACGTCGACTACTTCCTCTCGTTGTGATCGCTTCGCTTGGTCTCACGAGGGTGCGTAGACAACACTCTCCCTCTCGTTGCTATGCATCACCATGATCTTGCGTGTGCGTGGGAAAATTTTTGAAATTACTCGTTCCCCAACAAGTGGCATCCGAGCCTAGGTTTTTATGGTTTGATGTTTTGCACGAGTAGAACACAAGTGAGTTGTGGGCGATACAAGTCATACTACCTACCAGCATGTCATACTTTGGTTCAGCGGTATTGTGAGATGAAGCGGCCCGGACCGACATTACGCCAGACGCTTACGCGAGACTGGTTTCACCGCCACGAGCACTCGTTGCTTAAAGGTGACTGGTGGGTGCTGTCTCTCTCACTTTAGTTGAACCGAGTGTGGCTCGCCGGTCCTTGAGAAGGTTAAAAGCGGAGTCTATTTGACGAAATATCGTTGTGGTTTTGATGCGTGGGTGAGACTGGTTCTTGCTTAAGCCCGTAGCAGCCACGTAAAATTTGCAACAACAAAGTAGAGGACGTCTAACTTGTTTTTGCAGGGCATGTTGTGATGTGATATGGTCAAGACGTGATGCTATATTTTATTGTATGAGATGATCATGTTTTGTAACGAAGTTATCGGCAATGGCAGGAGCCATATGGTTGTCGCTTTATTGTATGCAATGCAATGCATACTGTAATGCTTTACTTTATCACTAAGCGGTAGAGATAGTCGTAGAAGCATAAGATTGGCGAGGCGACAACGATGCTATGATGGAGATCAAGGTGTCGCTACGGTGGCGATGGTGATCATGGTGGTGCTGCGGAGATGGAGATCACGAAGCACAAGATGATGATGACCATATCATATCACTTATATTGATTTGCATGTGATGTTTATCTTTTATGCATCTTATCTTGCTTTGATTGACGGTAGCATTATAAGATGATCTCTCACTAAATTATCAAGAAGTGTTCTCCCTGAGTATGCACCGTTGCCAAAGTTCGTCGTGCCCAGACACCACGTGATGATCGGGTGTGATAAGCTCTCGTCCATCTACAACGGGTGCAAGCCAGTTTTGCACACGAGAATACTCGGGTTATACTTGCGAGCCTAGCATATGCAGATATGGCCTCGGAACACGGAGACCGAAAGGTCGGCGTGAATCATATAGTAGATATGATCAACATAAGATGTTCACCATTGAAAACTACTCCATCTCACGTGATGATCGGTTATGGTTTAGTTGAATTTGGATCACGTGATCACTTAGAGGATTAGAGGGATGTCTATCTAAGTGGGAGTTCTTTAGTAATATGATTAATTGAACTTAAATTTATCATGAAGTTAGTCCTGGTAGTATTTTGCAAATTATGTTGTAGATCAATAGCTCGCGTTGTTGCTTTCATATGTTTATTTTCATATGTTCCTAGAGAAAATTGCGTTGAAAAATGTTAGTAGCAATGATGCGGATTGGATCCGTGATCGAGGTTTATCCTCATTCTTTGCGCAGAAGAATTATGTCCTTGATGCACCGCTAGGTGACGGACTTATTGCAGGAGCGGATGCGGGCGTTATGAGCGTTTGGCTAGCTCAATATGATGACTACTTGATAGTTTTGTGCACCATGCTTTATGGCTTAGAATCGGGACTTCAAAGATGTTTTGAACATCATGGACCATATGAGATGTTCCAGGAATTGAAGTGAATATTTCAAACAAATACCCGAGTTGAGAGATATGAAGTCTTCAACAAGTTCTATAGCTAAAAGATGGAGGAGAATCGCTCAACTAGTGAGCATGTGCTCAGATTGTCCGGGTACTTCAATCGCTTGAATCAAGTGGGAGTTAATCTTCCAGATAAGATAGTGATTGACAGAATTCTCTAGTCACCATCACCAAGTTAGTAGAACTTCATGATGAACTATAGTATGCAAGGGATGATGAAAATGATTCCCGAGTTTTTCATGATGATGAAATCGATGAAGGTAGAAATCAAGAAAGAACATCAAGTGTTGATGGTTAACAAGACCACTAGTTTCAAGAAAAGGGCAAAGGGATAGAAGGGAACTTCAAGAAGAACGGCAAGCAAGTTGCTACTCAAGTGAAGAAGCCCAAGTCTGGACCGAAGCCTGAGACTAAGTGCTTCTACTGCAAAGGGACTGGTCACTGGAAGCAGAACTACCCCAAGTATTTGGCGGATAAGAAGGATGGCAAAGTAAACAAAAGTATATTTGATATACATGTTATTGATGTGTACTTTACTAGTGTTTATATCAACCCCTCGGTATTTGGTACTGGTTCGGTTGCTAAGAGTAGTAACTCAAGCGGAGTTGCGTAGAATAAGCGAAACTAGTTAAGGGTGAAGTGATGATGTGTGTTGAAAATAGTTTTCAAGATTGATATGATCATCATCGCACACTCCCTATACTTTCGGGATTAGTGTTGAACCTAAATAAATGTTATTTGGTGTTTGCGTTGAGCATGAATATGATTTGATCGTGTTTATTGCAAAACGGTTATTCATTTAAGTAAGAGAATAAACTGTTGTTCATTTACATGAATAAAACCTTATATGGTTACACGCCCAATGAAAATAGTTCATTGGATCTCGATAGTAGTGATACACATATTCATAATGTTGAAACCAAAAGATGCAGAGTTGATAATGATAGTGCAACTTATTTGTGGTACTTGCCGTTTAGGTCATATCGGTGTAAAGCGCATGAAGAAACTCCATCTTGATGGACTTTTGGAGTCACTTGATTATGAATCACTTGGCACTTGCGAACCGTGCCTCATGGGCAAGATGACTAAAACCCGTTCTCGGTACTATGGAGAGCAACAGATTTGTTGGAAATCATACATACCGATGTATGTGGTCCGATGAATGTTGAGGTTCGTGGCGGATATCGTTATTTTCTCACCTTCATAGATGACTTAAGCAGATATGGGTATATCTACTTGATGAAACATAAGTCTGAAATAGTTGAAAGGTTCAAAGAATTTCAGAGTAAAGTGGAAAAATCATCGTAACAAGAAAATAAAGTTTCTGTGATCTGATCACGGAGACAAATATTTGAGTTACGAGTTTGGTCTTCAATTAAAACAATGTGGAATAGTTTCACAAATTCATGCCACCTGGAACACCACAACATAATGGTGTGTCCGAACGTCATAACCGTACTTTATTGGATATAGTACAATCTATGATGTTTCTTACCGATTTACCAATATTGTTTTGGGATCATGCATTAGAGACAGTTGCATTCACGTTAAATAGGGCACCATCTAAATCCGTTGAGACGACACTATATGAACTGTGGTTTAGCAAGAAACCAAAGTTGTCGTTTCTTAAAGTTTGGGGCTGCGATGCTTATGTGAAAAAGTTTCATCCTGATAAGCTCGAACCCAAATCGGAGAAGTGCGTCTTCATAGAATACCCAAAGGAAATTGTTGGGTACACCTTCTATCACAGATCCGAAGGCAAGATATTCGTTGCTTAAGATGGATCCTTTCTAGAGAAGGAGTTTCTCTCGAAAGAAGTGAGTGGGAGGAAAGTAGAACTTGATAAGGTAATTGTACCTTCTCCATTACTTGAAAGTAGTTTGTCGGAAACCGGTTTCGAGACATCTACACCAAGTAGTGAGGAAGTTGATGATGTTGATCATGAAACTCCAGATCAAGTTACTACAGAACCTCGTAGATCAACCAGAGTAAAATCCGCACAGAGTGGTACGGTAATCCTATTCTGGAAATCATGCTACTAGATCATGATGAACCTACGAACTATGAAGAAGCGATGATGAGCCCAGATTCGTGAAATGGCTTGAGGCCATGAAATCTGAGATGAGATCCATGTATGAGAACAAAGTGTGAACTTTGATGGATTTGCCCGATGATCGGCAAACCATAGAAAATAAATGGATCTTCAAGAGGAAGACGGACGTTGATAGTAGTGTTACTATCTACAAAGCTCGACTTGTTGCAAAAGGTTTTCGACAAAGTTCAAGATGTTGACTACAATGAGATTTTCTCAAGCGTAGCGATGCTTAAGTCTGTCCGAATCATGTTAGCAATTGCCACAATTTATGAAATTTTGCAAATGGATGTAAAACTGCATTCTGAATGGTTTTCGGAGGAAGAGTTGTATATGATGCAACCGAAGTTTTTTTCGATCCAAAGGAGCTAACAAAGTGTGCAAGCTCCAGCGATCCATCTATGGGCTGGTGCAAGCATCTCGGAGTTGGAATACACGCTTTGATAAGTTGATCAAAGCATATAGTTTTATACAGACATGTGGTGAAGCCTGTATTTACAAGAAAGTGAGTGGGAGCACTACAGCATTTCTGATAAGTATATGTGAATGACATATTCTTGATCGGAAATAATGTGGAATTATTCTGCAAAGCATAAAGGAGTGTTTGAAAGGAGTTTTTCAAAGAAAGACCTCGGTGAAGCTACTTGCATATTGAGCATTAAGATCTATAGAGATAGATCAAGACGCTTGATAAGCTTTTTTTTCAATGAGTGCATACCTTGACAAGATTTTGAAGTAGTTCAAAATGGAACAGTCAAAGAAAGAGTTCTTGACTGTGTTACAAGGTGTGAAATTGAGTAAGACTCAAAACCCGACCACGGCAGAAGATAGAAAGAGAATGAAAGTCATTCCCTATGCCTTGGCCATAGGTTCTATAAAGTATGCCATGTTGTATACCAGATCTATTGTATACCCTGCACTGATTTTGGCAAGGGAGTACAATAGTGATCTAGGAGTAGATCACTGGACAGCGGTCAAAATTATCCTTAGTAGAATAAGGATATGTTTCTCGATTATGGAAGTGACAAAAGGTTCGTCGTAAAGGGTTACGTCGATGCAAGTTTTGACACTGATCTGGATGACTCTAAGTCTCGATCTAGATACATATTGAAAGTGGGAGCAATTAGCTAGAGTAGCTTCATGCAGAGCATTGTAGACATAGAAAATTGCAAAATACATAACGGATCTGAATGTGAAAGACCCGTTGACTAAACTTCTCTCACGAGCAAAACATGATCATACCTTTGAACTCTTTGGGTGTTAATCACATAGCGATGTGAACTAGATTATTGACTCTAGTAAACCCTTTGGGTGTTGGTCACATGACGATGTGAACTATGGGTGTTAATCATATGATGATATGATTATTGGTGTTCAATCACATGGCGATGTGAACTAGATTATTGACTCTAGTGCAAGTGGGAGACTGAAGGAAATATGCCCTAGAGGCAATAATAAAGTTATTATTTATTTCCTTATTTCATGATAAATGTTTATCATTCATGCTAGAATTGTATTAACCGGAAACATGATACATGTGTGAATGCATAGACAAACAATATGTCACTAGTATGCCTCTACTAGACTAGCTTGTTAATCAAAGATGGTTATGTTTCCTAACCATGAACAAAGAGTTGTTATTTGATTAATAAGGTCACCTCATTAGTAGAATGATCTGATTGACATGACCCATTCCATGAGCTTAGCACACGATCGTTTAGTATGTTGCTACTGCTTTTATCCATGACATATACATGTTCCTGTAACTATGAGATTATGCAACTCCGTTTACGGAGGAACACTTTGGTGCTACCAAAGCGTCACAACGAATGGGTGATTATAAAGGAGTACTACAGGTGTCTCCAAAGGCAGATGTTGGGTTGGCGTATTTCGAGATTAGGTTTTGTCACTCCGATTGTCGGAGAGGTATCTCTGGGCCCTCTCGGTAATGCACATCACTTAAGCCTTGCAAGCATTACAACTAATGAGTTAGTTGTGAGATGATGTATTACGGAACGAGTAAAGAGACTTGCCGATAACGAGATTGAACTAGGTATTGGATACCGACGATCGAATCTCGGGCAAGTAACATACCGATGACAAAGGGAACAACGTATGTTGTTATGCGGTCGACCGATAAAGATCTTCGTAGAATATGTAGGAACCAATATGGGCATCCAGGTCCGCTATTGGTTATTGACCGAGGCGTGTCTCGGTCATGTCTACATTGTTCTCGAACCGTAGGGTCCATGCGCTTAAGGTTTCGATGACAGTTATATTATGAGTTTATGAGTTTTGATGTACCGAAGGAGTTCGGAGTCCCGGATGAGATCGGGGACATGACGAGGAGTCTCGAAATGGTCGAGACGTAAAGATCGATATATTGGACGACTATATTCGGAGTTCGGAAAGGTTCCGAGTCATTCGGGTAATTATCGAAGTACCGGAGAGTTACGGGAATTCGCCGGGGAGAAGTATTGGGCCTTATGGGCCATAGGGAAAAAGAGAGGGCTGCCCTAGGCAGGGGCGCGCCTCCCCTTGCCCTAGTCCGAATTGGGCTAGGGGGAGGGGCCGCACCCCCTCCTTCCTTTCCTTCTCTCTTCCCCTTCCTAGTCTCCTACTCCTAATACATGGAAGGATCCCTAGTTGGACTAGGAAAGGGGGAATCCTACTCCCGGTGGGAGTAGGACTCCCTATGGCGCGCCTCCTCCTAGGCCGGCCTCCTCCTCCCTCCCTCCTTTATATACGGGGGCAGGGGGCACCCCATGGACACACAAGTATTGATCTACGGATCGTTCCTTAGCCGTGTGCGGTGCCCCCCTCCACCATATTCCACCTCGGTCATACCGTCGCGAAGCTTAGGCGAAGCCCTGCGCCGGTGAAACATCAAGATCGTCACCACGCCGTCGTCTTGTGGAACTCTCCCTCGACACTCGGCTGGATCGGAGTCGAGGGGCGTCATCGAGCTGTACGTGTGTCAAGAACTTCGGGGCGCCGAATGCTTGGCGCGGGATCGGTCGGATCGCGAGGAGAACGTCGACTACTTCCTCTACGTTGTGATCGCTTCGCTTGGGTCTACGAGGGTACGTAGACAACACTCTCCCCTCTCGTTGCTATGCATCACCATGATCTTGCGTGTGCGTAGGAAATTTTTTGAAATTACTACGTTCCCCAACAATGACATCACGGAGAACACTAACTGCGAGCTACACTACAAAATGAAGAACATATCCATGAAGGTGGCGGACAGCTCTGCTTTCACAAATCCCCCCGAGGCAACCTTCCATGGCAACCCGATTACAGCGGGCTATGCTCGTGTCGTGGTTGATGATGTGCTGGACCCATATTTGGGGCTACAGCTTGACATTGCTGGAGGTGACGGCGAGCGCTTTCTCGGAGAGGCCAAACATCGTATCATCCTATGGAAATAGGATTGCATCATCTTTCCAAGGCCACCCACACCGGGTCACCCGAGTCCTCGTCGAAGTCCGCCACCGAGTCAGCAGACTCCCGCTCCTCCAAGTCCGGCAAAGTGTCAGGACAATCCTCCTCCTCCAAGTCCGGCAAAGTGTCGGGACAATCCTCCAAGTCCGCCATGCAAGCCGGGCACCGTCGAGGCCACACCCTGCTCCAAGTCCGGCACAACCTCAGGCCAATCCTCCTCCTCGTCCAACTCCATGTCGGCCATCTCCGCCGCCTCAGCAATCGCAGAGACACCCCGCAGCTCAGTGCGTAACAGACGAGTCGAGGTAGTACAATGGAAGTACAGGCGGAGGCAAGTGGTATAAATATGGTCCAAGCTCAAGCCTCTTCCGCAGAGGTCTTATGACAAGTCCGAGGAGGAAATCACAGCCATATCAAGGCCGAGGTGGAAGCCCATTTTGCACCGAAACCGCCACCGCCGCCAAGGGAGAAAGTGCCTGAGGAAACGATTGACCACTTCATTCGTATGGCTCAACCACCAGCTTCCAAGCCTGTTGACACAGACTATGAGCGTCACATCAGGAAGTTAAATCGAGCACGTCTACAAAGGAGGCGAGCACGTCTACATCGGGATCGAGCAAACAAGAAGCAGCTGCCAAAAAATGCGGGAAAACCATTCCCCAGCTGGGAGAACAGGCGGCGCAATCGATCCCCTCGCTTCTTGTGCCAACAACAGGTGACAGTACGCGCCCCCAATATTATTGTGGGCAAACAGTGCATGTTCCCGAGGTGGGCAATGTGGTAATAACGGATGAGCATATAATGCAGGCTGAAGTTCTCAACATCACTGTTGGACAACTCCTCGAGATCGAACCCATGCCTTTGCTTAGAGAGGATGAAGTAAAACGGCAATATGTCCGGGGCCAACCTTTGGTCGCGCCAGACAAGGTCAAGAAACTCCCAACGAGAATGTATGAATTGCATCAATGGTACATGAACATGACCAAGATTTCAGATCGAGTGTCCCTCATGGTGAATGTCAAGGAGGACCATTACTACCATGAGAAAGCTGGGTCCGTTGAGTATGTAGAACTGTTTCAGTTATACAATAAGGAAGCACTCGACAAATCTATAAATCGGTTGCTATTGTGCGTTAGTGATTTCTTTCTATAATTTAAGTCTCAAGCTAGCTGTAGTGATCCTTTTGAGATCAATCATTACCTGTAATTATCCTCACTATATACTTTTACGTGGTATTATGCAGGATGAAGATATATGAAATGAAAAAGGTGGGCGCTATGGCATTGGGTTCATTGACCCAAACACCGTTAATGAATTCACATGGAACATAAATGAACACCATGCAAAGGAAGTAGAAAGCAGCATGCTAGAGTTCTTGAAGCGCCTCAAATACAATGAAGATATACTACTTCCTTACCACTTTGGGTGAGTCACACTGTCTTGTACTACAAATTCTCTGCTTTTGCCTACTAGCTATAGCTACATGTTTTTGCTAACATATGCCCGCTTAATTAAGACATGTAAGCGTGTGTGCATATGCAGATTTCACTGGGTCTTGTGTATCCTTAAAGTTGGCCTTGAACAGTTGAAATCTTGGACTCACTAGTCTCAAAAAACTGACTTTAACATCTTGTATGGGATAGTCAACAGGTAATTTCAATCATTATTAACTATATATCTCGGCCTATTTAGTTCGTCATTTCATGATATGAACTATTTAATAACCCCTTTATTCATTTTCTTTGTCGGCGGGTAGGGCTTGGGCAAGATTCATCAGCGTCACGCCCGGCGAATGGAAACAAAAGCTTGAATGGTTTCGACCCAAGGTAAGTAATTAAGTAGTACTAGCTAGCTAGCTAGCTAGCTAGCTGCCATCTCTTTAATTATCATGCTTGATTAATTTTTATCTGATCAAATTCCATTCTCGTAAAGGCCCTGAAGCAGGCGCAGGATACTGATCCGTGTGCATTCTGCGTTTGCGAGAATATTCGCATGATGGCGTCCGAAAGGAGCAGATCTCAAAGACAGCAATGGGTACGCTTGTCAGAACACTATTCACAATTTTACACCATTATCGATATCTAGCTAGTCACACAACTAATACACATGCATATTGATCTCCTTCTTAACAGTTCAAAGAGGTGCGGAGAAGCTCATAGAAACGAGCGCGTAGAAGCACTTCAAGAGGAAATAGCGGGATTTTTGCTCGACGAGGTCATAAATCCGAATGGAGAATTCTATTACCCGCTACCGCCCCAATGAAAACCACTTTCAATTGTCATCGTGCTCCGAAGGCACCAATTAGACTGGCTCCGAAGGCAACATTCATATGTAGGAGAAATTGTATATATCTGTACATGTGTGTATGTGTGAATTAATTAATATGGTGGTTTAATTTGTGAGACATTGATGAGATATATATATATGCATGATTGGTTCTACTAGAAATTATATATATATGCATAACGTGTACAATGTGTAGTATCGTAAAATACCAGCAAACGAAAAAGAATTAAAATGGAAACACAAAATTAAATGAAAAAGAAATCATAAAACTAAAACCCACCAAACCTTATAGTACGGTTGGTGTTACCAACCGGTACTAAAGGCCTCGAAGCCACGGGCTAGCTAGTGCCACGTGGTAAGCTCTTTAGCACCGGTTCGTGCTGAACCGGTGCTAAAGGGGGGGGCCTTTAGTGACCACTAATTAGTGCCGGTTATGTAACCGGCACTATAGGGCCTTACGAACCGGTGCTAATGCCCGGTTCTGCACTAGTGTTAACTAATATATATATACCTGGCCGGACTCGGTTCGGTCACCGGAGCAGTCAACACGGTCTCCTTCTTGTACCTCCATTGGGTCACCGGAGCCATCATGAACATAGCCCTCTTCTTGTACCAGCATTAATGGGCCGGAGCCATCATGAACATAGCCCTCTTCTTCACCCAGTCCTTCCTGACCATCGGTGTCGTTGAGAAATGGTGCAACGACATCACTTCCTTGTGCGATTATGTCCCCCAACATAGCTTCGGTTGCTTCGTCTCGGGAGTGCTCCATAGTTTCTACAAATATTTACAACATGTCAATTATTATTCAAACATGGTACAGATGGATATATATTAGTGGCAAACGTAGAACTAGCTAGCTAATCACAATAAGGAATCGTATTAATTAGTGGCCTCAACGCTGCTTCTCTAGGGTTTGGGGTGGCCTCGAGAACGCTTCAAGGAGGGGGTAATATCGAGAGCGCTTCGGGGAGGGGGTATATCGACCCCTTCCCCATGTGTTGAAGTTATCGGGAGGGGTTTATATCGACAACGACGACATACGTACATGGGAAAATAATATTATTAGGGAGGGGGTATATCGACCCCCCCCCACGTGTTGAAGTTATCGAGAGGGGGTATATCGACCCCCCCACGTGTTGAAGTTATCGGGAGGGGGTATATAGCCCCCCCCCCACGTTTGAAGTTATTGGGAGGGGTATATCGACCCCCCCTCGTGTTGAAGTTATCGGGAGGGGGTATATCGACCCCCCACGTGTTGAAGTTATCGGGAGTTTATATTGACACGACATACGTACATGAGAATAATATTATCCGGGAGGGGGTATATCGACCCCCCCACGTGTTGAAGTTACCGGGAGGGGTATATGGACGACGACGGACCCGATAAAACATAAGAAAACAAAGAAGAAATAAAAAGAGGAGAAGAAGAAAGGAATAGAGGAGAAGATCGAAGAAAAAAGGAAAAAAAAAGAGGAAAAAAAGAGGAGAAGAAAAATAGAAACTTAGGATTTTTTCTTCTTCTCCTCTATTCCTTTCTTCTTCTCCTTCCTTTCTTCCTCTCCTCTTCTTCTCCTCTTCCTTTCTTCCTCCTCTTCTTCTCCTTTTCCTCTTCTTATTTTCCTTTTCCTCTCCTAAATATATAAAACTTTTCTAAAAATGAAACTAACCTAAAATGTACTAAATCAGAGAACATATATAGATAATCCTTTTCTAAATATATAGATCTAACTTTTGCATATATGAACATATATACACAGAGAACATATAAACATATATACATTTTTATAAAAAAGCAAAACACAAATCATCATATATATGAAAAAAAATCTGAAAAGAAGCAATATACACAATACATATACTCACATATATACATATATATAATCTGAAAAAAACAAGCATGTAATATAAGAAAAAACAGGGGAGGGGCGCCGGCTGGACCAACGGAGGGGCAGGGGCGCGGGTTCGGCGGCGAGGACGGCAACGGGGCAGGGGGCGGGCGTTCGCGGCGAGGACGGCGACGGGCCTTCGCGACGGCGGGCGAGGAAGGGGCGAGGCAGGGCGACGGCGACGACGGGCGGGCTACATGGCGACGCTGCAGCGGCAGGGCGGCGAGCGAGCAGCGTCGCGGCGAGGGCACGGGCGACGGCGAAGCGGCGGCGACGGTGACCTCGAGCGGCTAGGGGAGGCGACGACGACGTCGGGCAGGGGCCGACGTCGAGGAGCAGTGCAGCAGCCTGGCAGCATTGGAGAGAAGAATGACGGGTGGGGGCAATTTCCCAAGTGTTTGGTTATATAGGAAAGGCTTTGGTCCCGGTTCGTGGCACAAACCGGGACCAATGCTCCCCTTTAGTCCCGGTTGGTGCCACCAACCGGGACCAAAGGCCTTTTCAGCAGCCCAAAGGGCGGAAGCGGCGGCCTTTGGTCGGTTGGTGGCACCAACCGACTAAAGGGGCATTGATCCCGGTTTGTGCCACGAACCGGTAACAACGAACCCCTTTAGTCCCGGTTGGTGGCACCAACTAGGACCAAAGGCTTTGTGCTGGAACTGGCGCGGTGCGGTGGGATATTTAATCCCACCTCGCTAGCCGAGAGGGCTCGACAGTGGTTTATAAGCGCTGTTGTGCTGACCACTTCGAGCTCCTCTCAAATGCAGGCTTACGGGCCTAAAGCAACTTATCAGCCTGTGGGCCTACTGGGCCTCCTGCGGGCCTGAATCCTGGCCCATGGTAGGGTTTCTAGTCGTATTCAGGCCGTGGGGGCCCAGTTGGAGGCACTTTTTTGTTTTTTTGTTTTCTTTACTTATTGTTGCTATTTTTATTTTTTTTCCAGTTTTTTGTTTTGTTTTCTGCATTATTTATTTTCTTTTGTTTTTTTCTTTATTTTTTATTTCTTTTTTGCTTTTAGTTTTAGAAAAATTATAAACTTTCTGTTAGTGCCATTAGTTTTCAAATTTGAAAACACTTTTTTTGTTTTCTTTGTTGCTTTATTTATTTTATTTTGTTTCAATTTACAGCAAAATACTTACTGTTGCTATTTTTATTTTGTTTCCAGTTTTTTGTTTTGTTTTCTGCATTATTTATTTTCTTTTGTTTTTTGCATTATTTATTTTGCTTTTGAATTATTTATTTATTTTCGTGCGTGGAACCAGGACCAAAAGGTCCAGATGAACCGGGACCAATGGCCCACGTGGCTGCCCTCTTGAGAGTGTTCTTGGTGAGAACATAGTTGACAAGGAGCGAACCGGGATTAATGGTATTACGAGGGCCGAACCATAAGACATTAAAGCATTTCAAATGAACACTGAAAAAGTTGAAAGTTGCATGGTATCATAATTTCACCCACATAGCATGTGCATGTACAAAACGGATAATGGTATCATACTCGTCTGTTACAAAGTTGGCATGGTATCATCATAATAGTTGCGGGAGAAAGTCTTCACTTTTTCTTCACTTGTCATTTGCTTATTGCGCCGTAACCATGGATAATCTTCATCGTTTATCAGGATGCTGGGGTCAGCCTTGACTTTCAAGGGAGGAATTTCATGAAACTTTTCATAATCTTCAGACATGTCTGTCTTGCCCTCCACTCCCACGATGTCCCTTTATCCTGAAAGAACTATGTGGCACTTTGGCTCATCGTATGATGTACTAGATCGTCGAAGGCGCGCGTTGCCGCGCCCATCTGTTTTGTCAATAGGTTGATAGGAATTTCCATAAACATAAGGTGACAAGAGGTAAACATAATTGAAATATAAACTATTGAAAATTGTAAAATAGGCTTAAAAAGTTGTTTGGCAAAAGTTTCTTTTGTCTTGAAAGGGACAATACTATGTATAACCAAAACGATGATAATACTAAGCTGGACATGTTATACACATTTTAGTTTTATGTACACAATGTATGTGTGGCCACTTCTATCTGATGGCTACTTTCAAATGAAAATGTTTTTTTTTAATTTAATAGCCTCTTGCTTCAACTTATACTCGTCATTGGACTACTATGAGTATACTCGAAAACACATTTATAAATTAATAGCCTTGATCAAGGAGCAACAGCTAACCTTCACTTAATAGAGTAACCACATTAACCTGAAGGAAACCGCAAGAGTTATATAACTTCAGGAAATGGTGAAACATCAATGCACGGATTAACTCGGCCAAATCCCTTGGATGGAAGCTATGCTTTTTTGTGAGTGATACAGTACACACTTCATGACATGTCAAATAATTGTTGAACCTGAGATTCAAACTTGAATTGCTTTGTACGAACAAAATAACACAGTATGCATCTCTGATAAATGAACATCATAATAATTTCCACACTGAAAGAAAACTACACACCTTAAAAAACCCACACATGATTATTCTTGTATCAGAAAAACTAAAGGTTTATACAAATGATCCACATTTGGATGCTAATGTCATCTTGGATTGACTCGCGTCTTTTCCTATGTCTTGCAAGTTGCAACTGTCCCTGCGGAGATGTGTGCAGTGTATCTGGTAAAATCATTTGTAGCCAAAAGACAAATAACTTATTAAATAGAGTATACAACATTCATGGGATTAAAATGCAAGAAGGTGCATAAATAAAGTATCCAATATGCACCGAAGTTCATGCAATGCTTTAGAGGTAAATCTTAACTGAAATGAGAATAAATAAGCATCGCTTGACCTTTTGGCAGATGACAACCTATATTATCTTTCTTCAACTCTTACTTGGTTTGGTATTTAGTTCAACGCCTACAAAGCCACAGGCAACTGTACTTTCGCAGATATTCACAAGCACTTGAAAATTAAGAAAACATGCATGTGATGTGAGCGTATACATGTAGTAGTTTCTAAAGAGCACTCTTTTTGTAAGAAAGCTTCTGAATAACCTATGGTTTTCTAAATTTCTAATAAGAGGTAGATCTATAATACTGCCCCAGGAAGAAATTTGTGGTTCTTGATCGATCGATGGACCAAAAGTAAAATTACTAAATCAACAGTTCAGTTTATAGGTAATGTATTTACTGCAGTACCCATGCATCATCCACATAAGCTGAACATAAGTTTTACTACGAATGATAGAAGTAAATCTGAAAGAACTCCCAGTTGGTACCATCACCAAAATATAGAAATTTTACAACTAAACACTAACTGATCATCTTCCATCCCAAGAAGATGAGTCCGCATGAAACTTTGTACCTAGTTGTAAACTCTCTTTGACTTGACCTGTACAGAAACAAAAGAAAAATTAGAAGAAGATGGATGGGGATTGAGATGGAGTTGATCAGCAAAAAAAGACATACCTAGAATAAACTTAATTTCACACCCTCAGTTTTTCCCTTACCTCCCTTGCCGTTGATCTCCTCTCTACCATCAGCAGTAGCGCCGTTGCTTGTGTCCTTGTGATGCTGCAATGAGTCCTCCCCTTTCTTTGAGAGGACCATCCGCGCCCGCATCCGACTCTGTCGCATCAAATTGTGATCTGACTGTCAAGCTTGTGGTCCTTCACTTATATTTCTTAAGAAAGAAATTCTACAACTATATCATCCCAATAGTGTTTCTAGTGAGCTTAGAAAACAGACTTTACTTATTTCTTAAGCGAGAAAGTCTACAACTATATCATCCCAATAGTGTTTCTAGTGAGCTTAGAAAAGAGAAATACAGATAGAGAAGGACACTGCGAGCAGAGACAACAATATAAAATACAACACAACTACACAAGCATGAAAAAAATGATCTGCCGATGAATTACCTGAGTCCCAAAGTGGTTTGCAAACCTAAATTTATCTACAGCTCCAATTCTCCAAATGACCCGACAGAGGAAATTCATGATTAGATGTTGTGCAGGGAGGGTAACAGAAGATGCCACGGGACAGAGGAGGAGAGGAGTTTCTGCTCAGTGGCGTTTAGAGGTAGGGGAAGGGGAGATGGACGTGGGTGTCACTCACCTGCATCAGGTGATGGTGAGGCCGAGGGCGGCGAGACAACGTCCCGGGGAGGGATGCAGGGAGTCGAGGTCGAAGAAGACGCAATTGAGGTCGCGGGAGAGTTGGAGATTTGCAGTGGTGTCCGATCAGTCGACGATGATAGGAGCTGCGAGACCGGAGAACATGGCGGCGGCGGCGGTGGCGGCGAGGTTAGGTCGCGCGTGAGAGAGTCTCCCCAGCCTCACGCGAGGGACAAAAAGAGTGTTGTTTTGTTTTGGATTGCATGCCTGGAGACTGTTACAGGCCCAGTAGGCCCAATTTAATCCGAGAAGCTGAAAAATGCCACCAGAGTAGCGGCCCAAGAAGGGTTAGCGCTCGTTAGGATCGAACGAAGCAACTCGGGGTGGGATTAAGAGACAATCGGATGGCTGAAAACGCCCTTAAGTGACGATCCAATGGATACAAATGCTAATGGCCTGAGAGGGCAGGAAAGGTGCTCAGTTATAATGTATTTAAATTCGCTTCCTTATCTTTTCTTTTTCTCGGTCTGGTAGACATGTCCTTCACATAGATAACCTGTGCCACATCATTGGCTAGGACGAACAGTTCGTCAGTGTACCCAAGATTTTTCAGATCCACTGTTGTCATTCCGTACTGTGGGTCTACCTGTACCCCGCCTCCTGACAGATTGACCCAATTGCATTTAAACAAAGGGGCCTTAAAATCTACTCCGTAGTCAAGTTCCCATATGTCCACTATGTAACCATAATATGTGTCATTTCCCCTCTCGGTGGCTGCATCAAAGCGGACACCGCTGTTTTGGTTGGTGCTCTTTTGATCTTGGTCGATCGTGTAAAATGTATTCCCATTTATCTCATATCCTTTCCAAATCATTACAGTCGAAGATGGTCCCCTGGACAACAAGTACAGCTCATCACAAACAGTGTTGTCACCTCTGAGACGTGTTTCCAACCAACTGCTGAAAGTCCTAATGTGTTCACATGTAATCCAGTCGTCGCACTGCTCCGGGTGTTTGGAGCGCAGACTGTTCTTGTGTTCATCGACATACGGGTCACCAAGGTAGAGTTACGTAGAAGCTGTGAAGCGTGCTTGAGACCAAGAATATCCGTCCCTCGCATATTATTGAGTCCCTTCCAAGCGTGCCTTTTCGATCGATCTCCCCTCATACCGCGATTTAGGGAGACCTATCTTCTTAAGGCCAGAATGAAGTCAACACAAAACCCAATGACATCCTCTGTTTGATGGCCCATGGAGATGTTTCCTTCTGGCCTAGCGCGGTTACGGACATATTTCTTTAGGACTCCCATGAACCTCTCAAAGAGGAACATATTATGTAGAAATACGGGCCCCAGAATGGCAATCTCGTCGACTAGATGAACTAGGACGTGCGTCATGATATAGAAGAAGGATGGTGGGAACACCAGCTCGAAACTGACAAGACATTACGTCACATCACTGCTTAGCGTTGGTACGATTTCTGGATCGATCACCTTCTGAGATATTGCATTGAGGAATGCACATAGCTTCACAATGGCTAATCGGACGTTTTCCGGTAGAAGCCCCCTCAATGCAATCGGAAGCAGTTGCGTCATAATCACATGGCAGTCATGAGACTTTAGGTTCTGGAACTTTTTCTCTGGCATATTTATTATTCCCTTTATATTCGACGAGAAGCCAGTCGGGACCTTCATCTCGACGAGCGTTCAAAGAAGATTTCTTTCTCTTATTTCGTAAGAGCGTAGCTGGCAGGACCTTCATACTGCTTTGGAGGCATGTCGTCTTTTTCGTGCAACCTTTGCAGGTCCTCCCATGCCTCAGGTATATCTTTTGTCTTCCCATACACGCCCAAGAAGCCTAGCAGGTTCACGCAAAGGTTCTTCGTCACGTGCATCACGTCGATCGAAGAGCGGACCTCTAGGTCTTTCTAGTAGGGTAGGTCCCAAAATATAGATTTCTTCTTCCACATGGGTGCGTGTCCCTCAGCGTCATTCAGAACAGCTAGTCCGTCGGGACCCTTTCCAAAGTTTACGTGTAAATCATTGACCATAGCAAGTACGTCATCACCGGTACGCATGGCGGGCTTCTTCCGGTGATCTGCCTCTCCTTTGAAATGCTTGCCTTTCTTTCGACATTGATGGTTGGTCGGAAGAAATCGACGATGTCCCAGGTACACATTCTTCCTGCAGCTTCCCAGGTATATACTATCGGTGTCAAGTAAATAGTGCGTGCATGCGTGGTATCCCTTGTTTGTCTGTCCTGAAAGGTTACTCAGAGCGCGCCAATCGTTGATGGTCACGAACAGCAACGCCTTTAGGTCAAATTCCTCCTGTTTGTGCTCATCCCACGTACGTATACCGTTTCCATTCCAGAGCTGTAAAAGTTCTTCAACTAATGGCCTTAGGTACACATCAATGTCGTTGTCGGGTTGCTTAGGACCTTGGATGAGAACTGGCATCATAATGAACTTCCGCTTCATGCACATCCAAGGAGGAAGGTTATACATACATAGAGTCACGGGCCAGATGCTGTGATTGCTGCTCTGCTCCCCGAAAGGATTAATGCCATCCACGCTTAAAGCAAACCATACATTCCTTGGGTCACTTGCAAACACATCCCAGTACTTTCTCTCAATTTTTCTCCACTGCGACCCGTCAGCGGGTGCTCTCAACTTCCCGTCATCTTACGGTCCTCACTGTGCCATCGCAACAACTTGGCATGCTCTCCGTTTCGAGCGAAGTTTCAACCGTGGTATTATAGGAGCATACCACATCACCTTCGCAGAACCCTCTTCTGGGGGCTCACCAAAACATCACCGGGGTCATCTCGTCGATCTTATACCGTAATGCACCACATACGGGCATGCGTTCAGATCCTTATACGCACATGCGTAGAGGATGCAGATCATTAGGGCATGCATGTATCTTCCGCACCTCCAATCCTAGAGGGCATATGACCTTCTTTGCTGCGTATGTCTTGTCGGGCAATTCGTTATCCTTTGGAAGCTTCTTCTTCAATATTTTCATAGCTTCTCAAATCCTTTGTCGTCTGACATTCTCCGCCTTCCTTCGCAGCAATTCCAGTACGGTACCGAGCTTTGTGTTGCCATCTTCGCAATTGGGGTACAACCCTTTTTTGTGATCCTCTAACATGCGATCGAACTTCAGCTTCTCCTTTTGACTTTCGCATTGCGTCCTTGCATCGACAATGACCCGGCGGAGATCATCATCATCGGGCACATCGTCTGGTTCCTCTTGATCTTCAGCAGCTTCGCCCGTTGCAGCATCATCGTGCACATCGTCTGGTTCCTCTTGATGTTCAGTAGCATCATCGTATTCAGGGGGCACATAGTTGTCATCGTACTCTTCTTCTTCGCCGTCTTCCATCATAACCCCTATTTCTCCGTGCCTCGTCCAAACATTATAGTGTGGCATGAAACCCTTGTAAAGTAGGTGGGTGTGAAGGATTTTCCGGTCAGAGTAAGACTTCAGATTCCACATATAGGGCATGGACAACACATAAAACCATTCTGCTTGTTTGCCTCAGCCACTTCGAGAAAATCATGCACGCCCTTAATGTACTCGGAGGTGTGTCTTTCACCGTACATCCATTGCCGGTTCATCTGTGTGCATTATATATAATTAAGTGTGTCAAAAATCATTACAGAACATCATGAATAGATAATTAAGTGACCAAATTAATAGAAGTTCATCATCACATTAAAACCAAAGTACATACATAGTTCTCATCTAACAACATAAAGCTCTGCAGAGCATCTAAATTAATTAAACCATACATTGAAACTATGTAAACATTTCAATGCGAAAACAAATGCGATCATAATCGCAACCAAGGTAACAACTGATCCAACGGCATAATGATACCAAGCCTCGGTATGAATGGCATATTTTCTAATATTTCTAATCTTCATGCGCATTGCATCCATCTTGATCTTGTGATCATCGACGACATCCGCAACATGCAACTCCAATATCATCTTCTCCTCCTTAATTTTTCTTATTTTTTCCTTCAAGAAATTGTTTTCATCTTCAACTAAATTTAACCTCTCGACAATAGGGTCGGTTGGAATTTCCGGTTCAACAACCTCCTAGATAAATAAAATCTATGTCACGTTGGTCGGCATAATTTTAATAAACAATAAATGAACCAATAGTTATGACAAGATAATATATACCACATCCGAATCATAGACAGGACGAGGGCCGACGGGGGTGGATACCAAAACTATCGCACTATATAAGATGCAATAATAAAGTAAGAAAATAATACAAGTATCTATCTAAACATACAAGTAAGAATATTTTTCCTTTCAGAAAGAAGATAAGAACAAGAGGCTCACCACGGTGGTGCCGGCGATGAGAGCGCGGGCGATCGACGGCGGTGAAGACGGAGACGGGACGTGACATACCGCTAAACCTAGACAAATATTGAGGAAAATGGAGTTTGGAGGTCGAGCTTGGAGAGGAGAAAGTTTAGTAGTGTGGCTCGGGCATTCCATCGAACACCTCGTGTGCATAGGAGGTGAGCTAGAGCACCACAAAGCTCTCCAACGGTCGGGCAGAAAACCAGAGCAGTGAAGTGCTCTGCTCGCGGGCAAGGGGTATATATAGGCAATTCATTGGTCCCAGTTCGTGGCATGAACCGGGACTAAAGGGCAGCCTTTGGTCCCGGTTCAAGCCACCAACCGGGACCAATGGAGGTGGGCCAGGAGCGAGGTCCATTGGTCCCGGTTCATCCCACCAACCGGGACCAAAAGGTCCAGACGAACCGGGACCAATGTCCCACGTGGCCCGGCCGGCTCCCGAGGCTCACGAACCGGGTCCAATGCAACCATGGGTCCCGGTTCTGGACTGAACCGGGACTAATGGGTTGACCCGGCCTGGACCATTGCCCCCTTTTCTACTAGCGACCCCACCCCCGCTCCAAGACAAGGCGGATGCCAGCCTGGGCCAGGCTCCCCCGGACAACGGGTAGACAACGGATCAGGATGGCCCTGTTCCACCTCCCATTGATTCGCCGCATGCGGAAGTTGATCCCGAGGCCATGTTCTGTGAGGCCCCTCTCTCCCCTCTGGTGCCGCGACAGATCGATACGGATCCTGAGGCCCCTTTTGTACGCCGGTCCCACCATCCCCTGTTGCATGCACGCGCTCCCCCGGCCAACTCTTCGTTGCGGTCACCCCCTTCCTGCCAGGTGTCCGAGCCCCGCTCGCCCCGGCCTCGCTGGACCATGCAGGCACCGCTTCGGCTACTCCCGAAGACTGCAGTCTACAGGAATTCCTTCATCATAGTATTGCGCTTTCGTGCGTGTGTGGTATTTCTTCGAAAGTGTTTTTTCCACGTAAAGGTCTGTATTTTTTTCTTCGAGGCGGTCTTCTCCATTTTTTCTTTTTCTTTTGTTTTATTTTCTTCTTCTTCTTTTTTTCATTCTTTTTCTTTCTTCTCAGATTTGTTTCATTCTTTTTCGTTTTCTTTTTTTCTCCATTTTTTGTTTGGTTTTCTTTCTTCTTTTCCATTTTTTCCTTTTTTCTTTTGTGTTTTCTCATGTTTGTTTTCGTTTTCACTCTACATTTTCGTACATGTCAAAAACATTTTTTGTAACAAGTGATCAATATTTTCTGTATACACGCTCAATATTGTGTGAACGCTATTTCAACATTTTTCAAATACTTGTTCAACATGTTAATATTTATTCAACATTTTTCCAAATACTCGTTCAATATTTTTTAAATACTTGAATACTTGTTCAACAATTTAAATACTTACTAAAGATTTTCAAATACTTCTTCAACATTTTTGAAATTCTTTTTCAATATTTTTAAATACTTGTTCAAAAATTTCATATACTTTTCAAACATTTTTAATACCTATAGTAAATGTGCCGTGCGCTGCAATGGGAGAAAACAAAATAGGTAGCTCCATATACATGTTGCGAGATGAGATTGTGTGTATCTAAACTATAACTCTAGTTGAAATCCATTGATTTGAATTCAAATGAATTTGAATTCGACTTCATCCAAAATTGTTGAAACACCTCCGCGGATTTGGAAATATTTCAGAAAACCCTCTCAACAAGTTTCACCTTTTTCCAGAAGTGCCATTTCTTTCCTTGCCTTTGTTTTTCTCAATTTCTATAATTCCAAAAATGCAGAGAAAAAAAAAGGAAATGGAGGGGTCCAGCTTCCCAGCGCCGCAGCAACTAGCCGGTCCCAAGGCTCAGCTTCGCCTGGCTTAACCCTGCCCCTAGCACCAGTAACACATCTACTATCTACTATATCTAAATAGATGCACCCTACTACCTCATTTCTCTTGATATGCAAACTATCTACATGGCAATCCACATGCAGCCTTTCACCTCGGTCCACCTCAGCGGTCTAGCCACGTCATCTCGAATGCACCGATACAGATACGGGTATCAGTATCGGGCCAATACGGATACGTAAATTCGTCATTTTCAAAAAGTGCCAATATGGATACGTTGTAGGTACTCAAGGCCATCTGGAGGAGATGACAATGATAGATCTTCATATAACAGAGAAGAAAGAAGAGGAGATGAGCTTGGCTGAGCAGGAGAAATGGAGAAGAGAAGTGTCCATACATGGTTGTTACATGAGAGGGAATGTTGGTGAGTAGGAGGAGGAGCTCGTCGCCAGCTAGCCGCCACTGCTGCTGGCCCTGGGACCTGGGTGAGCAGCTGCTGGCGACACAGCCGCCTCCTGGTGTGAGCATGGGAGGGAGGAAAGACGCTGTGAGGGAAAGGATGGGGGCATCGGGGGCACTAGGGTTGCTGGTTGCTTCTTAACTGGGCCGAGCGGGCTCTTACATCGGCTGGAAAAGTACCCAAAACATACTGGCGAAGTATCCTTAGAGTATCATAATTGTTTTAAACCATTTATTCTCGGATACTCCAGCTATACATATCGGGGGTGTATCGGAGGGTATCGGTATCGGATATGGTATCCGGTACGGATTCGCTGGTCGGCCAAAGTATCCGTGCATTCGAGCACGTCATAAATTCCGAATACCCTTGCTATTCCTTCGATTTAATTTCCTTCACCGTAGAACACCTCATTTCGCCCCGAAGGCCCACTGCTGTGGCCGATCGCACCGCTTCTTCTTCTCCGCGACAATTTAGTTCCACAATACTTTCCCCATCGAAGGGCCAATATATTCTCCAAGGCAGCGTTGTTTCTTTCTCCAGATCTCCGTTGTTGCCTCTTGCTTCTCCCTGTCTCCCATCTCCTTCTTCACCTTCTTCAATCCCCATCAATCCCCACAACTATCTTGCAAAAGAAACATATGGATCCCTCCCCCCCTCCCGCGGCGCCTCCTCTGAGGCGACTCGAAGGCGAACCCTAGCCTCCCCGTCTCGTCTCGCCCTCGTCTCCCTCCTCTCCACCGCCGCCAGAGGTGCTCACCGGCGCGGCCGCGTGGCATCGGTGAAGGTGGTGGCAGGGATCCAGGTGGCTCCATCGCGGGTGGAGCGCCTCGGTCTCCAGGACGGCGACCCTGGGTGGTGTCGCGCGGCGCGGCCTGTGCGGCTGGCAGCGCCGACGGGTGCTGGTGGGCCTCCTCCCCGGTCGTGTGGGCGGCGTGGAGGCGGTGGACGTCGGCTGCCGCGGCAGCCCTCGGGTGCCGGTGTTGCGGATCTGGTGGCTGGAGGTGGATCTGGGGGAATCCCTTGGCCGGCGCGGCAGAAAACGGCGCCTTTGGGTGCTGTTCCCTTGCTGAAGGCTTCGGCGAGGATCCCCCTCCCATCCCTCCCTGGAGCTCAGGTGAAAGCCTCAGAGCCCCCTGTTCCTTGCGACGACGGCACCGTGGTGGCGTGTTCCTTCCTGAAGGCGTCGCTTGGGGGCTGCTCGAGCGGTGGTGGTGTTTGTGGCGGTTCGTGGGCGGCGTGTGGTGGCCAGTCTTCATCGTCGGCAGCCAGTTTGTCCTGCCACTCTCGGCCTTCTCCGTGGTTCGGCGCCTTCGTTCAACATCTCTCGTCCGGCGTTCCGTCTTACCACTGCCATCGACGGTGCTTGGGTGGTACGGTCCTCGTTGCGTGTGGGTCTGCTCCTGATGTCTCCCCTTGGGCAGCTTGGGTGCCTTGATTTGGGTTCTTGGGGAACCATTCTGCCGGTCGCCGGTGCGGCACCGATCGAGCCTGGGTGAAAGGGTAGTGGCCCTTTGCGACGGCAGAGACAAATCTTTGCTGCCCATGTTATGATCCTTCGGTGGCAATCTTCGATCACAATACTCGCTCGGTAAGGCCCTCCTCCCGTGGCCTTAGTTGGTAGTTGTAGGTGTAGCGGCGGATGTTGGCAACGGCGTGGTGTGTTCTTGCCCGCTGGTTGTTTCCTTAGAGTTGTTCTTTTTTGCACCTTGTATCCTTTTTTCCGCTTGTTCCCTTTATGTTTGTAGTCCCCTGTAATCCTGGCCGGTTGATGGCTTCGAACTCTCCTTGGGCTCGGCCGGCGCCTTTTTTTCTCTAAAAAAAACGTATGGATTTTCCTTTCCCTCATTCATGTGTAACAGACGCATCTCCCCTTAAAAAGTGCTGCCTGTGCAGCCTACGCACATGCACGGCAGATGGTGTCGTCGCCGAGGATCGGTCGGAAGCTTGGCCGCGCGCCGCCGTTGGCCGCCACCGTGGTCAGGCTCGCCGGCAAGCAGCGACGGGTCAAGCCGAAGGGCTTCGACACATGTCGTCGTGCGCCACGCAAGGTCACGCTGCAATGCCGTGCCGGGATGAGCGGCGTCATGGGCCATGACACGGCGTGAATTTGGTCAAGTCGAAGGGCTTCGGCACATGTCGTCGTCCGCCACAGCAACGCGCGCTGCTGATGACGCCACACAGCGTCGCGCTGCGATGCCGTGTCGGGACGAGCGGCGTCGTGGTTGAGTGCTTCTGCCGCGCGGGTTAGGCGCCGCCTCCGTTGTGAGCAGCGGTGTCGCTGGCTGGGCCAGCCTGACAGAGCGCCGTCCTTTGATGCCAGATACGAATGTGCTGTTGTTGCCGCGTGCGAGATCCAAGCCGTATTGTCCGCTGCTCTTGATCGCGTCGTACCAGGCAGCAGCTTCTTCGGTGAAGAACATCGTCCAGGTCCTGCTTGGAGTAGCACACACTGGATCCAGTCGATTTCTACATGAATAGATGAATAGAAAATACACCATAGCAAAGTTTCTTCATAGCTCGTCCTACACGGTACCCCTTATCTGTGCCGTTGGTCACGCCATGGAGATGTGTGCTAGTAACAGCATCAGCAGTAGTTTTCTATAGCGAGAGAGTAATTAGTCTGAAAAGACATAGCTACATGAACAGTACCGAGATTCCCTCCTAGGTCCACCCGCCCCCCTCCGTTCCATCTCGCACGGCTGTGTCACTCAAGCAGGGCGCCAGTGATTAAAGAGTGGACAGATGCATCTGCATGTCGGCTGCAGTGCTAGCTCTTGTCATGTCGGAGGTCTATCTCAGCCTGCATGTGAGTGAGAAAGAGTGAGGCTGTACCTCGTTAGGAGAGAGAGGGAGGAGAAAAGGTGAGCAGATGCGTTTAAATTATTTTTGTAAGTCCATGCCAAAGGAGGAGAAATGGAAGGAGGGAGAACTCGTAGGGAAGCGAAGAGAGCGAAATCAACCTATCATCATGCAGATATAACATTTTTTTGTGTGTGCGTTGCATGCATGCATGCAAATATTAGGAGCAAGTAGTATATTTACTAAAAGAAAATTGTAATCAGCACGCATGATAAGTTGTGTGGACCCTATCAAGAATATTTGGAGCAAGTATTTATTAATGTTTTTTCTTGCATCAGATCCAAGCAAATCAGCTGAAACGGGTTGCAATACGAATGAGTCAGCGTTCAAATTGTCAGTTATCTTCCGCAATGCAATGTAGTAATGACGCGCTGAATGAATTAACAAGTCAGGTCGAGTACAGTGGTAGTCTGTGGTAGGTGCACCCACGTCAAGTCATGTCGTGTACAGTGGCCTCTAGCGGCAGGGAATTAAGGACTGACCGAATAGCACAACAGCTGAGTTCTGCTAATGTGCACACATCCAAATGAAACACATGAATCAATGGATGGCTGTGATAATGGGTACCATGTAGCCCGTGCTAGGAAAAATCACTCTCATACACCATTAGTCATTAGATGTTTGATCTTAGTTGCAAAAGAAAAGTGCAGCTTCTCCGTACCAACCTCATCACTACTTCCTGCTCACATCCCCCTAGTAGATAATCAACAACCTTGATGGGGCTAATTTGAAGTTTTCAATGTCCACACACATCGCCTGCGTCCTGAAGGTAGCTATCAAAGTTCCTCTGTGTATGTGTGCTGGCTTCCTTGTTGTTATATTCTGCATGTGCCATTGGTTGTCCCTCGATATCATGGCCTTGGGCAGGAATGATTGTGTTTGGATCGCTCTGGTCATTTTATTTGCTCTATGTGTCCACCGTCTAAATATGTCAGGTAGCTACTTCCATTGGCTCCTGCTCTGTGGTTTCTTGGTCTGTTACAATTTGTCCGGTCATTAATTTGCCCAATTTCATGGTGTCTAACTATATCAATTGACCATGGTATTGAAAATATTCCTTACCTTGCTCTATGCCAAGTCCTTCCCGATTGTTCATGTCAACAAACAGAAGTCCCTCCCGATTGTTTCTGGCAGTAAATCAATACAATATATATTTATATCAGTAATAATTTGAATCATTGTCTCTATATGAAAGCTATCGTATTGTTGCTTATCATTACCTATATGAAATATAATATTATTGATTCAAATTGTTAACTTATTTTCATGCAGATGTTACTTAGAAATCTACAAGAAATTCCCACAGCAACGTGCGGGGCATCAACTAGTTTTTTTAGAAAAAAAACACCCACCCGTTCGATCCCCTCATCCTCCCTCAGCGCCGCCACCACAGGGCAAGCGCCCAATCCCCATTGCCACCCCTGCCGCCGCTTCGGCCAACAAGCTTGCCGCTAGCGAAGGCCGCCTCCGCTGCGCCCCCTCTGCTCCTCCCCCACGTGTGCTTCACCCCATGCCTCTCCATCGTACGCGCTCAAGCCCGACCGCTTGCCTGTCGCACCGCCATGCTGGCCGTCGAAACCGTCCGCTCTTGCTGGCCAGCGTCGCTAACCGCCATCCCCTACGCCTCCTCTTGCATGAGATTTTCGAGGGGCATGCAATTTTCTACAGCACCGTCGGCGATCATACAGAAATGTGGGCCGATGCGGTTTTCAGCGATCCTATAAAATATACTGCGAGTAGATTCTATCAAGGTTTATTACTACCACCCCGGATATATCTTATATAAATATAAAATTACTTAAGCCGGACAAAACCAAGAATATCACCTTGCTTTATTTTTTTTATATTAATTATAATTATTATAAGGGGAAAATCGTGCCGCTTTATTTAACCAAAACTAGGAATGTCATCTGAAATTACATGCAAAATAAAGTCTAGTGGTGAGCCCACCCACACTTCCGAACGGTTCTCACCTACACCTACTCAAGCTAGATTGTGAGCGGCAACATTTCCCGAACTTCTAATCCACGTGACCTTGGCCTCCTCCATGGACCTTAGCATCATCTTGATCTCCTGCACCCAAGGGCCGACCGTAGAAAAATCCCTCTCCTGGTTGTTTAGCTTTTGCACTAGCGCCAGGCAATCTACCTCCACATGAGCTCTCCGGACGTCGTGATCCATAGCTAAACGAACAGCTTTTTTGCAAGCCAGAACTTCTGCCATCTCCGGATCGGTGACATTAGGGAAAAAGTGACATGACCCGGCTACGAACGCCGCGTTGTGGTCACGAAGGACTGCACCCCCTCCACCTTTGTCACCATGCCTCGAGACCGCGCCGTCGGAGTTGATCTTTACCCATCCATCTTCGGGGGGTACCCACCGTCGGATGGTCTTTGGCTCCAATTGTGACGCCCTCGTCTCGCGAGATGTTCTCCAATCCATAATCTGAACCTGTACTGCAGCTAATATTTCATGTGGCTGATCGATTTTCCTTCCCTCCCTAGTCTCGTTTCTGGCTAACTAGAGACCATACGCAGCCTGAAGCAACAACTCTTTCTCATCCTCTGGAGCTCTCGTGAACCAGTCCAGCAGCCAAACCGCAAGCGCACTTTGAGTTTGAATATACGGTGGTGGCACTGGTGGAAAAACAGGCTTCCGTCCAGCCCCATAAGTCGCGAAGCTGTAGGAACCGCGACTAATGGGACCTTTAGTCGCGGTTCTGGAGGTGAACCGCGACCAAAGGCCTGGGCCTGTGGCTCGTTGGCCAGTGGTGCGTGAGGGGCTTTAGTCGCGGTTGGCAGGACAACCGCGACTAAAGGCCTTCGGCACCTTTAGTCACGGTTTGCCGTGCCAACCGCAACTAAAGCCCTCCCTATATATACCCATCCAGCAGCCAACACTTAGCCATTTGGAGCCATTCTCTTCACAAGTGGGTGTAGGTTTGCTTTTGGTTCCTCTTATGCACATAAGGTGTTTGATGAAATGCCCCAAGAGCATGAAACAAACATGACATGAAGTGTTGGAGCCACACTCTTCGATCGCGGTTAGCAACTTGATGAACCTTTGATGTGTCAATATGCATGTGTGTAGTTCATAACAAATGCATGATGGTTAATTATATATTTTATATTATAATAATGCAGATGAATCGGCAATGGATGTACGGTAACCGACTCTCCGCGAGTTCACTACGGGTTTGAAAGATTTCCTCGTAGTGGCTAATGCGAACAAGCGGGGGTTTTGTTATCTGTCCATGTGTTATCTGTAAGAATGAGAAGGTTACTCTTCCTCAAGAGTTGTTCACATGCATCTGCTTGAAGGGTTTCATGCCAAGCTATAATTGTTGGACCAAGCATGGAGAAAGAGGGGTTATAATGGAAGAAGATGAAGAAGGGATGATTTCATCGATGAAAGCTATCTTGCTCATTTCGGTGATACTTTCATGGAGGATCTGAAGGTGAAGGGAAGGTGAAGAAGAGGCACGTGATGATCCGTTGATGATCTTGGTCGGACCATTGCTGATGCACGGAGACGCCTGAAACCGAAAAGGAGAGGAGAATTTGGATCGCATGTTAGAGGATCACGTAAAGGCGCTGTACCGGATGCGATGATGGTGCGAAAAAGCTGGGCTGCTGCTGGATTTGCTGAAATGGAAGGCAGAGGCAGGTGTAGCTGACTCGGCATTTGAAAACTTGCTGAAAATGTTGAAGAATATGTTTCAAAGGATAACGAGTTGCCCTTGAGACGTCTGAAGCAAAGAAGGTTATCGCCCTCTAGGTTTAGAGGTTACGAAGATACATGCATGCATCAACGATCGCATCCTCTACCGCTGTGAATACGAGAATTTGAATGAATGCCCGGTATGCACTTGCATTGCGTTATAAGATCGAGGCGATGACCACGGTGAGCGATGTTGAGGGCCGAAATCCGGAAGAGGGTTCCGCCAAGGTGATGTGGTATGCTCCTATAATACCACGGTTGAAACGTCTGTTCAGAACAAAGAGCATGCCAAGTTGTTGCGATGGCACAAAGAGGACCGTAAGTCGGACGGGAGTTGAGACACACCGCAGATGGAACGCAATGGAGAAAGATCGACAGATGGTTCAAAGATTTTGCGGTGACGCAAGGAACATAAGATTTGCTCTAAATACGGATGGCATGAATCCTTTTGGCGGCGAGCTCCAGCCATAGCACTGCCCGTGACTCTATGCATCTACAACCTTCCTCCTTGGTTGTGCATGAAGCGGAAGTTCATTATGATGCGGTGCTCATCCAAGGTCCGAAGCAACCCGGCAACGACATCGATGTGTACCTAAGGCCATTAGTTGATGAACTTTTACAGCTGTGGGGTGGTGTCCGTGTGTGGGATGAGCACAAACAAGAGGAATTTGACCTCACGTTGCTTTTCGTAACCATCAACGATTGGCCTGCTCTTAGTAACCTTTCGGACTGTCAAATAAGGGATACAATGCATGCACGCACCGCTTACATGAGACCGAAAGTGTACATTTGCCAAATTGTAAGAAGAACGTGTACCTTGGGCATCGTCGATTTCTTCGAAAATTCATCCGAAGAAAGAAAGGCAAGCATTACAACGGCAAGGCAGATCACCGGCGAAGCTGCGGAACGCTTGGTGCCGAGGTATTTGATATGGTCAAGCATTTGAAAGTCATCTTTGGAAAGGGTCTGGCGGACAATCAGTTCGAAGGGAGCCGACGGCACGCAGCCATGTGGAAGAAGAAATCTATATTCGGGAGCTAGAATATTGGAAAGTCCTAGATGTCCGCTCTGCAATCGACGTGATGCACGTTACGAAGAATATTTGCGTGAACCTCCTAAGCTTCTTGGGCGTGTATGGGAAGACAAATGATACAAAGGAAGCACGGCAGACCAGCAACGTTTGAAAGACCACGATGACCGCATCCGGAATGGTTTCAAGGTCGTGCCAGCTACGCTCGACCAAAGAAGAGAAGGTCATCTTTTTGAATGCCCGAGCAGTATGAAGGTCCCGTCTGGATTCTCGCCCAATATAAAGGGAATAATAAACATGGCGGAGAACAAGTTCCAAAACCTGAAGTCTCACACGCCACGTGATTATGACGCAATTGCTTCCGATTGCTTTGAGGGGCTCTGCGGAAAATGTTCGAGTAGCCATTGTGAAGCTATGTGCATTCCTCAATGCAATCTCTCGAAGGTAATCAATCCGGAAGTTCTACCACGTTCTGAGCGATGTGATCCAATGTCTTGTCGGTTTCGAGTTGGTGTTCCCGCCATCCTTCTTCAATATTATGACGCACCTCCTGGTTCACCTAGTCGAAGAGATTTCCGTTCTCGGTCTGTATTTCTACACAATATGTTCCCCTCGAGAGGTTCATGGGAGTATTAAAGAAATATGTTAAGTAACCGTGCTAGGCGAGAAGGAAGCATCGCCAAGGGCTATGGAAATGAGGAGGTAATTGAGTTTTGTGTTGACTTTGTTCCGACCTTAAGCCGATTGGTCTTCCTCGATCGCGCACGAGGGGAGACTAAGTGGAAAAGGCACGATCGGAAGGAAATCAACGATATGTATGGACGGCCATTCTCCGATGAAGCACACCACATCAGATCTTGACCAATTCCAGCTTGGTGGCTCCGTACTTTGAGAAACACAAGAATATTTTTTCGGACAACCCGGGAAGCCTGAATCTGGATTAGGAAGGCCCACATGGAGACTTTCGCAGTTGGTTGAGAAAACATTTAATGAATGACAATGATGTTGTAGATCAGCTGTACATGTTGGCCAAGACACCATCTTCGACTATAACGACTTTCCAAGGGTACGAGATAAATGGGAATACATTTTACACGATCGCCCAAGATAAAAAGAGCACCAACCAAAACAGTGGTGTCCGCTTTGATGCAAAGAACCGAGAATGGGCAAGAGGTCACATATTATGGTTACATAGAGGAGATATGGGAACTTGACTATGGACCCTCCTTTAAGGTCCCTTTGTTCCGGTGCAAATGGTTCAAGCTAACAGGAGGTGGGGTAAAGGTGGACCAGCAATACGGAATGACAATGGTGGATTTCAACAATCTTGGTTACCTTGACGAACCATTCGTCCTAGCGAAAGATGTCGCTCGGGTTTTCTATGTGAAGGACATGAGTAGCAAACCGAGGAAACGGAAAGATAAGAAAACGATCAAGACATCATGCGATGATTCAAAGCGCCACATTGTTCTTTCAGGAAAAGAAACATCGTGGGAGTGGAGGACAAGATGACATGTCGGAAGATTATAATATGTTTGCTGAAATTCCGCCCTTCAAAGTGAACACCGACCCAAGCATTAAGTTAAATGATGAGGATGCTCCATGGATACGGCACAATCGTAAGCAAGCGAGGGACACAAGGGAAGAATTGATGTGTAATAATTTATTGTACCAAACTTTGTTGAATGGATCATGTGAATTATATTACCCGTGATGTGTTTGGTGTCCATTTTGAATGATACATGAAATTTGGAGTGATGTAGTCCATGACGCTCTGCAGAGTCGGCCGTACCACCATAGCCGATTTAATCGCCTTTGGTATATTATTTTGAATTGAATTAGTTTTATTTTTCTTAATTTTTGATATATTATTTGTATTTTTAGAATTTTGAATTGAATTAGTTTTATTTTTCTTAATTTTTGATATATTATTTGTATTTTTAGAATTTTGAATTGAATTAGTTTTATTTTTCTGAATTTTTGATATATTATTTGTATTTTTAACATTTTGAATTGAATTATTTTATTTTTCTTAATTTTTGATATATTATTTGTATTTTTAACATATTGAATTGAATTAGTTATATTTTTCTGAATTTTTGATATATTATTTGTATTTTTAACATATTGAATTGAATTAGTTTTATTTTTCTTAATTTTTGATATATTATTTGTATTATTAGAATTTTGAATTGAATTCGTTTTTTTTCCTGAATTTTTGATATAATATTTGTGTTTTTAACATATTGAATTGAATTAGTTATTTTTTCTGAATTTTTGATATATTATTTGTATTTTTAAGATTTTGAAAAAGAAAAAGTATTTGGAAAATACCTTTAGTCGCGGTTGGCTCTGCTTAACCGCTGACTAAATCGTTATTATGTGAACGAAAAACCATAAAAAAGCCCTTTAATCATGGTCGCCTCCCAACCGCGACTAAAGGTTACCCTTTAGTCGCTGGTCGCCTCCCCAACCGCGACTAAAGGGGGCTATAAATACCACCTGACCGTCGCCTCCATTTACCTGCTCGTCTTCTCTGCTTGGCGCCAAGGCTCGCCACGCCCTCGCACGCCGCGCCGCCGCCGTCGCCCTCGCCTCTCGGCGCCGCCCGCCGTCGCCGCGCCCTCGCTTCGCCGCCGCCGTCGCCCGCCCCTCTCGCCCACGTCTGGCGCCGCCGCCGCTCTCTCGCTCGTCGCCGCCCGCCCGCCTCGCCGCGCGCCGCGCCTCGCGCCCGCCCTCAGCGCCGCCGGCCGGGCTCGCTGCCCTCACGCCGCCTCAATCCATCTCGCCGCCCCTCGCGCCGCCCCAATCCATCCTCGAGCGAGAGCCTCGCCGAGAGAGAGAGAGAGAGAGAGAGAGAGAGAGAGAGAGAGAGAGAGAGAGAGAGAGAGAGAGAGAGAGAGAGAGAGAGAATTTTTTGTTCTTTTAATTTTAACTAGTTAATTAGTTTAACAAAAGCGGTAAATAACTTAAAACTTGATAATTAACAAAAAACCGTAAAATTTGATAATTAACAAAAAACGTATATACGGAGAGGGGCGGCGAGGGGCGGCGATGCGCGGTGTTTTTAGGGATCGAGAGGGACGGCGAGGGTTATAAATGTGTTGTCCTCACCTCCTCTCCGTGACGCCGCTCGTCTGCCGCCCGTCTCGCGCTCACCGCGACACCCTCTCCCACCCCTTCCTCGCCCCTCCTTTTGCCACCGCCCTTCGCCACCGCCACCGCCACCGCCCCCTTCTTCACTTAATTAATTTGTTTTACTACATGTTTTCAGGATGACATAATGGCGGACGATAGAGCTGACCGATTATGGACAACTATGATCCGGACGGTGAAGCACATATGTTCGGCATCATAAACGGCGATATTCTATATGTGCCGACCGGAGAAGAAGAAGATGATATCTCTTCTTATCTGAACCTTGACGGTGAAGATGAAGGCGCCGTCGACAAGATGATGTTAACAAGCGTCGATAAACGACGATCTTCAAATGGAAGTAGCAACCACCTCCGCGCCGAGGTATATATATACATTGAGCCTCGGTGATACAAACTAACCGATTTGAATAAATATGTGTGTACTAACGCGCGACTCTCTTTCTTATTTTAGCCCTCGGCGGATCGTCAAACAATCGAGTACGTCGTCAAAGCGTGGCGCAACCAAGACGATGAAACAAGGAGAAACATGCACCATCGAGGTTGTCGACAAGGTAACCGGCAGGCAGCTGGAGCCCCGCAAGAACGCCACCAAGTTTGTCACCAATGCGGAGCCATTGTTAGAGACAACGTCTCGATCACCGTCGAGAGTGGAATGAGCCAAAGAAGGCGCGAATTGATGGTTTCACTTTTGTCGATAAGAGAACAAAAAGATTGCTTCAAGAAGCTTATGGAACATTTCGTTCTACCTCCGGAATACAACAAATTCGATGAGGAGGGTAACAAGATTGAGGAAAACAAGGAGAGGAGGAGGCTAGTCAAACAGTTCGCTCTTCATAAGATGGCCGACGCATTCCGGAAATTCAAGCAAAATCTAGCCCGTGACTTTGTCAAGCAGAACAAGACTCCGGATTTCAAAGGACAATATGAGAAACTGAAACATGATTGGCCAGAATTTGTGAAGCAAAAGAAATCGGAGCAGTTCATTCTAGAAAAAAAATAAGGAAAATGCGGCTAAGAAGGAGTACAATCATGTTATGGGGCCAGGAGGGTATCGCATTTGGGTGCCTAGGTTGGAGAAGATGGAGAACGAGTGAGGCGCGAGGAATCCGTCCAGTACGGAGGATGGGACCCAAGGGCCAAAAGCTGGTGGTACGGGCATGGGGAACGCTGAAACCGGAGACAGGGGAGTGTGTTTACCGGGCAAATTAATTAAACCCACCCAAGCCCTTATTGGCGCAATGAAGGATGCTCAACAGGGAAGATCAAGTTCAACAGAGAGAACGACGCTACCGACAAAAGCCCTCGGGAATCCCGAACACGGAGGACGTGTACGAGGCATGGGGCACATTCCGTGGAAAATAGGGTTCCCCCAGAACGATGACCCGTACGGTTACAGAAGCCGTAAGAGAAAGATGGATCGGGAAGCAGATGTTGTGGCGCGGTTGGCATCGGAAATGGATGTGATGAAGAAAACCATGAGTGTACTAGTAGCCGAAAGAGATGCAGCTCGGGTGCAGCATCCAGCGGATCTCGGAAGCCAGCAGCGGAGAAGCAGCGTGGCTTCCACGGAGGCCCCACCGGCTGGTGCAGATGCACCGACGATCGAAATTACTGCACCGGAGCCTCGGTGATCGAAATTACTGCACCGGAGCCTCGGTGGTCGAAATTACTGCACCGGAGCCTCCTCGCTACCCGTGGGCGATATAAAGGAGATGAAAGAATGTCATCTGATTATCCTATCGGGAACATGTCCATGAAGGTAGCCATCGGCAGTGCTTTACCATGTTTACTCGAGCACTCCACCACAACAACCCCATTCAAGATGGCTATGCTCGTGTCACGGTGGAGGACATAGTCCAAGGGTTTGAGAACACGGAGATTGACATTGCTACACACGAAGGGAGAAAAGACTTGGAGATGTCAAGCGCCATTACATTCTATGGCAAAAGAAGTTTATCAAGTTTCAGGCGAGGCGCCAAGGACAAAGTCCACCCCTACGGTGGTGGTGGTGGCGGTGGCGGTGGTGGTGGTGGTGGTGGTGGTGGCGGTTCACCTACACCTCCGTCACATCAGCCGACGCCGCCCCATCCACAACGTCCGGCGGGTGATCATCCGCCGCCCAGTCCTCGTCGGCGGGTGATCGACGCCGCCCCAATCCACCTACGGCAAAGAAGCGTATAGTCTGGATTATTAACCCGGACCCTTATGTACCTAAGACCACAAAGGTACGGAGCCATCATCAAGCCTCTCCCCACAAGGCCTTGGGAGCGTAGTGCCGAGGAAGTCGACGCGACATGGCTGCTGATTTGGAGAAATGGAAGGCGGACTGCAAGAAGAAAAGAGAGCCCGAGCCCAAGCCAGTATTTTTCGATGAGCAAAAGAAGTGGGCTAAGTCATTTTGAGCACACCGTCCCAAGCCGCGAAGAATCGCCTTAACGACAATGCACGTGAACTTCACAGCAGGCACTCATGTTCAAGGAGAACAAAGAGCGGAGAAGGCCGAAAGTAAAAAGCGGAAACAAGTTGCCCAGCTCGGGAACAAAGTAAACAATCGATTGCCCGCTTATAGTGGAAGCCTTCGTCCGGATGCCCCGAGATCATACAAGCTGCGGCAACACAGGATTAGTAACGAGTGCGAGAACAAGCGCCAACTTAGGTATTACTCTTCGTGAACTATTAGGCCTTGATGAGGCGCCCGATGAAGGAGGTAGTAATTACATATGTCAAGAATGGGCCTCTCGTCGAGCTGCTTGCAGAAAAGGATCTACCTAACCAAATGAAAGGTCTGCTGAATTGGTACAAGGGTTACATAAAAATAAAACGCCAAAGAATATATTTATGCGGAAGTTAGACATGAGCATCACTTCAAACATTACTATGTACAAATTGCTTTGAGTGAATTGTTCCAGCTTTTCAATCTGCTTGAGCTCGACAAATCTATCATCGGTTGCTACGTTACGTAAGTGATTTATTAATTTCTACCCCATCTCGTTCATATTGCCTGCACTATATATATGTCCTAACTATATTGTTGTGTCCGCTATTATACATGCAGAATGAAGATTAAGGAATGCGAGTAAGGAACATCAATGATGTTGGGTTCATTGACCCACACATCGTTAATGGACATGTGTTGAAGCATCACCCGCCGACGTGGAGGCGGACTGTGGCGATTTCTTACAAAGCAGGAACTCAAAAGTGATATTCTATTTCCTTACCATTTTGGGTGAGTGTTTCATCTTGAGCACATTCTCTTTTGTTTACTCCATGCATGGTATGTGGCGGCTAATCGATGAGTTATGCATGACGTCTTGTGCATGTATCGTGTCCGCAGTTCCTTTGGATTTCGCTAGTAATTAAAGTTAACACCTCGAATGTCTCATCCACGACTCTCTCGAATATGGATCCATCGCTTTGGGGCGACATGAGAAGAATGCTGCGAAGTAATTATTTTCATTCATTTGCGCTCTATATCGATCGGCCTATTTCGTTCATTTCCTAATATCAAGTAACTAATAACTCTCTTGTTCATTTAATTTTCTTTGCCTCGTAGGGTTTGGAGACGGTTCGTAGATACAAAGGTCGGTGAATTCAAAAAGAGCTAGAATTCAAAAGGTTAAAGCCTAAGAATCTTGGGATATTCAGCCACCGTTGACCAATCTATGTGGATACTATGTTCGTGAGATGATCCGAGATACACCTCGGCGGGTTCCGAGTGATACCAATGCTCGGAGGAATAACCTCCGGTGGATGCTTAGTCCGAAGCTCGCTTCCGACCACTTCAAGAGGAACTAGCTGGATGGTTCAGCAGGAAGTCCTCCATCCTAAAGGAGAACACTATTACGAGGACGTAGAACTTTATATGGATTAAATCATGTATGGAAACTTGTTCAAAATTGTATATGGTCATCCGATGATATTGAATATATATTGTATATTCCTCTTGAATTCTTTTGGTTCTAATTTCAAATTTATTTGAAATTGTACATTCATATGCATGTATGTAGTACCGTAGAATATATGAAACTCCTTCAAAATTAAAATAAAGCACAAAAGAAATAAAACAATACAAATTAAAGAAAACAGGTTTAGGGGGCTAAAACCCTAAACTGCGGCGGCCTTTAGTCGCGGTTGGCGAAGAACCGCGACTAAGGTCCTCCGCCCGACGGCCGCCTGGCGCCCGTGGGACGGGCCGTTAGTCACGGTTCTTAAGCAGCCGCGACTAAAGGTGGGGGGCTTTAGTCGCGCTTATTTGGTCGCGGTTGCGCAGCCGCGACTAATGGCAGTTGCGAACCGCGACCAAAGGCCTTTTTTCCACCAGTGTGGCCTCTCCAGGTCCCAGCCCGCCTCCTCCCTAACCTGCTGCCAGAACAGGTGCGAGTGTTGACAATCCCAGAACCTGTGTAAGATGGTCTCTTCTCAAGCACACACCACACAAAAAACTCCCGGCTTGATTCTTCGACGATGGAGTTCAGCTCCCACCGTAAGGTTGTTCCGTATCATGCGCCACATATGGATCTTGGTTTTCCCGGGAGCACTCGTTTCCCACAGTGCCATATAACCCTTGTGCTTTGCAACCGAGCTCGAGGACTCCGGCTGTCCGGTCCTCGCTCTGTCTAGGGCCATCCTAAGGTGGTATGCAGACTTTACTGAGAAGACCCCATTTCGTGTATAGTTCCAAGCTAGGAAATCTTCCGTTTCCGGTCCACCAATAGCTATCTGCATCACATCCGCCGCATCGTACTCTGAAAACATATGCTTTACCACCTCTTCGTTCCAGGATATCCCGTCCGGGTTGATCAAGTGAGCAACCTTTGTAATCCCGTGCATATACTGTTGATCAAGGGGTCTCATGCTGCCGCTGCGTGGGATCCAGGCGTCATGGTGGATATTTATGTTCGTCCCCGAGCCAACTCTCCATATGATGCCTTCACGGAGTAAGTCACGACCATGCAGGATACTTCGAAAAGTGAAAGAACCCGCCGCCAGGCAGGATACAGAGAGGATCGTGTCGTCCTTGAAGTAACGGGCCTTGAGGACTCTAGCACAAAGAGAGGTTGGGAATGCGCCAAGCTTGCTTGGCCAGCAAGGCTTGGTTGAAGGCCTCGAAGTTCCGGAACCCCATGCCACCATCTCTCTTACTAGCGCACATCTTCTGCCATGATATCCAATGGACCCTTCTCTCACCATTCATTGCACCCCACTAGTATTTAGAAGAAATCGAAGTCAGGTTCCGGCACATCTTCTTCGAGAGGTGAAAACAACTCATGGTGTAAGTCGGAGTCGCTTGCAACACCGATTTGACAAGAACTTCTCTTGATGCTTTAGACAATCCTTGTCCTTTCCATCCACATACCTTTCCTTTTGAGCACTCAGTGACATGCTTAAAGGCGCCATCCTTCGATCTTCCAACCAATGTCGGAAGACCCAAATACCGCTCACTGAGTGCTTCTGACTGGATGCCCACCGATTGTTTCAACTGATCCTTGGTGCTATCTTGACATCCTCTTCCAAAAAAGATGGAGGATTTCTGCATGTTTACTCTTTGCCCCGACGCCTTCTCATAGGTGGTGAGGATCAGTTTAAGGGTCTCCATGTTTTCCTTAGTGCCTTCAAGTAAAACAATGCTATCATCTGCGAACAAGAGATGAGTTACATGGGGGCTAGTGCTCCCGAACTTCACTCCCGTTAGCCTTTTATCGCTCTGGGCTCGTTTTAGGAGTGCTGAAAATCCCTCGACGCAGAAAAGGAACAAGTAAGGTGATAAGGGATCACCCTGTCTTAGACCACGAGAGAGAAAAAAACTCCTTGAGAGCCCGCCATTAAGTTTAACCGAGAAGGTGGTCGTGGTGACGCACCACATGATCATGGACACCCATTGCGGAGCAAAGCCAAATTTCGCCATAACTTGTTCAAGGAAAATCCACTCCACCCTGTCATACGCCTTCATCATATCCAACTTGATCGCACATAAGCTCTTCTACCTCTTCCTTTGCCTAATAGCATGTACACACTCATATGCCACCAATACATTATCAGTAATCAACCTCCCTGGCACAAAAGCACTTTGCTCTTCTGAGATAAGAATGAGAAGTATTCCTTTCAATCTGTTCGCCGAAAACCTTTGTCGCTATCTTGTACAGAACGTTACATAAGCTGATAGGACAAAACTGCAAAAGTAACCCCGGTGAGTTCACTTTCGGGATCACCTTGCTTTATTAGTAGACTAGCACATATGCCCGTGCATTGCAACGGGGAGATAATTGTTTTTGCAACAAGCGGCGAAAAAATATAATTGGTGTGTTCATAAAAACTGATCTCCACGGCGCTGGGTGACAGAGCGAGGAGCTGCAGTCTTCCCACAGGTCATGTTTGGCCCGTGAGATCTTTATAGTGGTGGGGCTAGTCAACGCGGCGGCGACCATCCAATTGTACCTTTTTTTTCCTCTTGGGTCGACCTCCGTCTCGGAGTTGTGGTTCCGTCTTCATTTGGTTGCTGGGCGGCGGGCGACCTTCGAGTCACGGTTACTTCGACCACTTTGTCGTACGACGACGTAACCGGATAGATTACTAATTGCAGCGCATAAATTATGTTTCATTAGCATAAGTAGTGCATAAAACCAGTATGAATGTCCCATGATCATTATCAGGGTTTATTCTCTTCAACTATTTTTACACGTACGTGCCCATAAATTTTATTAATTAGAGCAAAATCAGCATATTCTCTTTTATTAGCCAACGAGCATGGCACGTGCAAGTTATCTCCATCATATTGTCTTTTATTGGCAAGTTCTCTCGATCTGCTCATAATTCTCGAAACAACCTCCTTATTCTCACATAACCTCCTTATTTCCAGACAACTTACGGACATATAAAAACTGGTGTTATTTAGTATAAAATTTCAAGATGAGACTGTTCCTATAGAAATTGCAAGCTAGTTGAGTTGGTTTTATCCGTGGGCACAATAGGGAAGGTTCATAGTTCAATCCCCTCGCGCCCCTCTTTTTGGCTGCTCGTCCGTCCGACAGAAAAAGAAATGTGTGGTAGGTCAACTTCGGCCCACTTGGGGGATAAACGAATAATTTGGGGAGCTACGTGTGGAATGGACGAAACAAAATCTATACACGTATTTTTTGCTTTTCTTAGGGCAGCCGTGTGGGAGTTACTATATGACGGTAGTTGCATCAAATAGCGCGTGGGACACACAACAGTTCGCGTCTGGGTCAGCCAACTGGCAGGCACCGAAATAACCTGTATTTGCAAGGCACGAGCTATAATCCAAAAAACGACGTGTGGAACACTGAAACACATGACCTTAAAGACAGGACCACGTGCCGCTAGCGACGGCAACAAACGCCTCTACTAACCAATGCCCAGCGTGAATATTTACGAACATATTGCAACATCGGATATAAAATACTTTATGAACTTTTGTAAATATGAATTGCTGAATATTCGAAACATGAGCATTTTTTGAAATTACGAACAATGTTTTTAATATTCCGTCCATTTTTGAAAAAGCATGCTTTTTTTAAAATAACATCATTTTTTGAACACAAAAACCTTTTATCAAAACCCAAATATTTTTTAATTCGTGACCGGCTTTTGAAAACGGGACATGTTTTCAAATTCAAAACAAAATGTGTTCTTAAACTTAGACATTATTTTGATTTTGTGAACATTTTACTAAAAGAATAATATATTTCATTTTTCGAATATTTTTTAAAATATTTTTTTAATCACAAACAATTTTGGAATATTTCTTAGTATGAAAAAAAATCAGAACGGGAAAATGAATTAATTTTCCAATTATTTTTGAAAATCCGAACGCAATATTCTAATTCAAATATATTTCGAAAATTTTACAAAAATTAATTTTTTTTTGAAAATTTTGAATTACAAGATAAGGTAAAAATAAAAATAAATTTGGACGACAAAACAAAACGGGCCAGCCCAGTCTTGGGTGCCCCGTGCGAAGTCAAACTATCTACTGCCCAGGGCGAGAAATAGGCTTTTTGAAGCTACATGGGCAGGCAAATAATTGGGCTGGCTTTACTGGGCCACATCATATGCGGGCCGAGTACGAAATTCATCATTGCTAAAAGTACAGATGGACGCACAAAAATTTAGTACCACCTCGGATAAAAAAAATAAATTTTGACGGTGAACGGATGAAAAAATTGGTGAAACACACCTTGCTTTATTAGTAGGTATAGATATAGATATAGATATAGATATAGATATAGAAAAAGATATAGATATAGATATAGATTAAGTGATGGGGGTGGGCCCTAAACTGCGCACGTGGCTGCTCTGGTGGGAGTAGCCGGCGCACGGCGTGACCGGCGCAAGATTTTAGCCGGTTGCCCGGTGTAAATCGTTTTCCCTGAAGAACTTGTGCGCTGAACAGAAGAGGAACCGGATCAGTCGGCGCTCCACAGAGAGGAGCAGATCTGTCGCCGAAGGTTTGTAAACAGCAATCACTCTTCAGTTTCCAGAGACATTCATGGTGGATGATGTGCGCCTCTCGTCGGCGGTGATTAATGGATGTCTGCCTATCTGCTCTCCCATGGAGAGGAGAAGCTGGACTCGGGCTCGATGCTGACGAGCTGCGTGATGGTGTGGTTGAGAGGGAGCGCCGCGCAGGGAGAGCTCCATGTCGAGCAACTGGTGCGCGTACTGCCGGCTGCGACGACGGTGAAGGGGCCATCCAATCCAATCAAATCAGAGCGGCAAGGGTTTGGAGTTGGACAGGGGGGAGGGAGATGACGGCGTGGCTCGCGGGTCGCAGCAAAGCCTCGTCGTTACCCGCCACCACCGCCACCGCCACCCTCCGGCTCGCAGTCCGCCCTGCTTAGCAAAAGGCGCGCCCGCGCGGTAAAATTGCGATTTAGCGCGCGCCGGCTGATTCCGCGCACTCCAGCGGTGGCGGGAACTTACCACGCGCGGGAGAAAGCGGCACGCGGCGCGGTAGTTTTGGCGCGCCGCTTACCGCGCGCCTATAAATTGCCGCGCCCGCAACGCGCATCGCACACAGCCACGCACACAGCCACACGCCCTCCCCTCGCAAGCTCGCCGCTCGCCGCTTCGCAGCTTTTCGCGCCACCACCGCGCTACCATGCCGCCGCGCCGCCGGGGTGCTTCGGGCTACCGCGGCGTTCGCGCCTAACGGCTGGTTCTCCGCCGAGATACGGTCCGCGACGTGCGGCTCGCCACGGACATTCCGGAGCGCGACGAGGCGGCCAGCGACGACGCGGCGGCGTGGCGCTGGACGAGCCCGGTCGCAGATGAACTTCCGGACGCCTTCGCGCGAAAGCGGCGCAGCGCGTCGCCCTCCGCCGCGTCTCATCACCGACCTCGACCGTGCCGACCATGCTCGGCGGTAGCGCCGCCTCGTCGCCGAGGAGGACGAAGCGAAGCCATGGCGAGTGGCGCCGTCGCCACCGGAGGACGTCGCCGACGAGCACGCCTCATTGGCGGAGAGGGCGGCAAGCGCCGTCGGAGCGGCTGACCGGCGTCGGCGGAAGGCATTGGCGAACGCTCAGTGCGACATAGTTTCAGCAGGTGGGAGGTCGTTCTTCACGGCCGACGATGACCGTTGGGACGACATGTGGCTCTCAATCTCGGACGACAACGACGAGGATGATGATGATGATGATGATGATGGTAGCGACTTGGAGTAGTTTCTATCTATCTATGCTGTAGTAGTGGCTATCTATCTATGTATGTCGAACTATCTATCTATGTATGTTGAACTATCTATCTATCTATATGTAAAATATCTTGCATCGTTTTTTTATCTATGAAAAAATGTTCGCGCGCTGTATTTTACCGCGCTGCCGAGCTGCTTGTGCTGCTGCTTTACAGTGACTCTGCTGGAGCAAAACGCCGCCGCCGCCAAACCAGACGTTGGGCGCACGCCAAATTAGTTTTTGCGCGCGGCGCTACAGCGCGGCAGTTGGATATGCTCTTAGTCAACCACCGCATAGATCTCACTAACGGGTCGCAGCAAGGCGGCGACGGCCGACGGGGAAAGTTTCCGTCCCGCCCGCCTCGTCCTCAATCAGCCCATCACCTTGCTCGTCCGCCCGTCCACCTTGAGAGACGATGGTTCCCCCCACATCCCCCTTGTAAGTTATAACCCCTACTGCCACGTTCATTCTATTTTTTTCCCCACTAGATCTGGTTTGTTGTTGATTTGATCCAGCCCTCTGTGTATGCTCCCAATCTCTCTGCTGGACACTCAACTTCATGGTTTAAGGAAATGAAACATTGTGAAATACTCCCTCCGTTCCTAAATATAAGTCTTTTTAGGGATTCCACTATAAGGACTACATTCGGATGTATATAGACGCCTTTTAAGTACACGTTCACTCATTTTGCTCCGTATGTGGTCTATAGTGGAATCTCTTAAAAGACTTATATTTAGGAACGGAGGGAGTAGGTGATTAATTAGCTCATGGAGCAGATCTGATATAAAAAAATTAGGATATGTTTACAGTTAGCGAGCTCTGATTACTGAATCAAAGGGAGTCCAGATAGTGGTTTGATCTGATCTGTTCTCTGCGTTTGGACACGGCCCTGTTCTAAATAATCACCCCGTCAGTCAGCCCTTCTCTGTACTCCCGTTGATTTTAGCTTTTGGTTTGGTGAATTGTGTCATGCATCTCCGTGCCCTTCTCCTCTTCTAGATGTGTTCCTACTTCTCGTTTCTTTTTGTATTTTTATATGTAGACCTGCTGCAATTTACTGTTAATTAGACATAAACCATATTTAAATAGTTTAAGTTGCTGAGACATAACATATGTTTGTTTCATGAAAAAATTACTTGCATCCTTCTTCCTGCACCAAGAAGAAAATTCGGAAAATGGACAAATTATCATTTCAAGATCACCTTTAATCCGTCCCACATTAAGTTACCACCTAATGTAGATTTGTGTGCGCTCAGTACTTTGGTTGATTTGGGAGGAAAGAAACAAGCATATTTTCTAAAAAAAAATTTGACACTCTGTGCATGATCCTGATCCCTAGCTTGAGGATAAGGAGGACAGAAGAAAGAACACCTATGCTACAGACATCTCATCTTTTCAATACAACCAGATTAATTGTTGCTATCCTCTCAAGTCTCCATAGTTCCCTCTTTTTTTCGTAACTGCTTCCATGTACTTCTTATCTGAGTAAAAATCAAATAGTATTTTTAGTTTTAAGAACCAGCTTCTGCTATTTGATATCTCCCCCATCTATTCTTTCCACCGTGCATGAATTTCAAATTTTAGGATCTCGAGTTCTTTAATTTATTTACGTGGTTTTAGCATGTTCAGTATTATTTCACAACTGTCCAGTCCTAGAGCAGCATGGTAACGTGGCTTTCCATGATTACTGAATTCGTTGAAGTGGAACAATTTAAATAGCAGTTACCTAGTTGTGCAATCACCCTGATCCTTCAGCAATTTCATTGCCAATTTACCAGTGAACTTGGTTAGCTTATCTTTCTTCTGTTCGTTAACAAATTCAATTCAAAGACCTTGGAGGAGCAAAGGGAGGAGCTGTTTAAAAGTCCGAAGGCGAATAGCTCCATTGGGTGGGAGGTTGATGTCATATGCCCAAAAGTGTATCTGCCAAAATGTTAGAAAGGTATGCTTCGGTATGCTATGAACTTCAAATCTCATCCGCGTTCAGTCGATTAAAATTCTTCTTGACTTCAGGAAAAAAATTAATCTGAATGAAATATTTCATAACTCTGCAATGGGTCTTGTTAACAAAGCTCTTGACAATGGAGTTCTACTAACAGAGGTAAGTTATTTTGTTCTTGCGAGGGTATTCATGTATGCAGATAACCTTTCTAACCCGAGATGTTCAAAACATAGTTTGAATAATGGTGTACCTCATTTCAGTAGCATAATTTTCAAAAAGGTAAAGCAGCACTGACTCAAGTATAGATGCTGTAAGTCTGTAACTATCTCCAACAGTCGACCGCTAGGCTGATCAGACCAGGCATATGTTCATCTCCACAAGAGTAGGACATATTGATTAGTAAAGGTAGCAAGTTCCATTCGCAACCCTCAGTTTGAAATCTCCATTGCTCATCCATTTGCTGATATTAAGTAATTAAATTCAGTATGTACATTCATCTGTGTATCATAGAGTAATAATAAGGAACCCTGATGAATTAATATTCAAAGAATAACACAAACATGATACTCCCTCCGTTCGGAATTACTTGTCGCAGAAATGGATGTATCTAGATGTATTTTAGTTCTAGATACATCCATTTCCGAGACAAGTAATTCCGAACGGAGGGAGTAGGTTAGAAGGAGGGAGCAAATACTACATCAACCATTACAAGCACACAACTCATGATAGATTTTTCTTATCAGGTACGCATATGGATAGCATACTTGCAGTCTTACATCAACCCTTACAAGTACACAACGATGAAATGACAATACTATCATGTGACATTTTTATTGTTCATCATAACAATCTTCGTCACTGATATTAAAATTCCTCCACAGGGAATGACCAAAGAAGAACACATACACAATAGACACAAACATGCACACAACTTTGTCGAAATAAATAAATAGACATGCACACAAGCACAAGGGATTAAAGGAGATACCATGGCAGGCACGCATATGGATAGCATGACAAACAAGGCAAATCATCTGTGAAGCAGTGATGAATGCATAGAGCTGCGGAGGATGGAGAGTGAAATCCTTGCAAACCTTTCCTCAACCAGCTAGCACCAATTCTTGATCTTCAAGAAGCGGGAGATTGGTGCACACCTTGTGTCATCTTCCTCTTCTTCTGTGCTTGTTTCTTTTGCTGGTTGCTTCTTGTGTGTAAGAACAGGTTGCGCTTTATGTGCTGCAACGTCTTTTCTCACCTGATGAGGGACATGGCCACCAATGCACTCTATCTCCTTCAGTCTCGGAAGGTTGTCAATGCCAGAGAGAGACTTCATCTCATCGAAGGACCAAACAATCTTTTTGATCTTAGGAGCAGACCCATTGGTGAAACGGATGTTGCTGACCTTAGGGCACTCAACAATAAGAAGGTCAAGTTGTGGGAACTCATCTTTGTTGAAAGCTAGATCTCTTTCGTTGTAAGACTTGTCTGAGAGCTCTAGGCAGCGCAGGTTTTCTTTCTTGGCAAGGATTTGTATATCTTCCTGCTTCAGTTGAGTATCACGAAGAGTCACCTTGGCAATTTGATGGGCACAGTCAAATAATGAAAGAAGGAACCTGTCACCCTTCAACTCGATCTCCTTCAATTTTTGGAGTCCACTAACGCCATCGAGCTGGGATTGTTTGTTGGTCAAGGACAAGGCAATCTTCTTGAGCTCAGGAGCTGCTCCACTTTCAAACATGATCTTGATCATTCTGGAGTCCTCAACACGAAAATACTTGAGATGTTTGAACTTTCCCTTCTTGAATATGAACTTTCCCTCGGTGTTCTGCTCAGGAGCTCTGCTCTGAGTGTTTTGCTCAGGCATTCTGCTCCTCAGGTTTTGCTCAGAGTCTGTACACTGAGTGTTTCCCTCGACAGCTTTCATCTCATTGTTTTTGTCAAGAGCTCTACTCTCGGTGTTTTGCTCGGCTGTAATCTCAGTGTTTTGCTTAGGAGTTGTACTCCGACTGCCTTGCTCAGGAGCATTGCGCTCATTGCTTTGCTCGGGGTCTTTACTTTGAGTGATTCCCTCAGCAGCTCTGCTCTTAGTGTTCTGATCAAGTGATTTACTCTCCGCGTTTTGTTCGGCTCTAGTGTCAGTGTTTCGCTTGGCTCTAATATCAGTGTTTTGCTTAGGAGATGTAGTCTGACTGTCTTTCTCAAGAGTTTTGTGCTCGTTGCTCTGCTCAGGGTCTCTACTCTGACTGATTTCCTCAGCAGCACTGCTCTCAGTGTTTTGGTCAGGAGCTCTACTCTCGCTGTTTTGTTCGGGGGCTCTACTCTGAGTGTTTGGCTCAGTAGGTCTACCCTCTGTGTTCTGCTCAGGAGCTCTACTCTCGCTGTTTTGTTCAGGGGCTTTACTCTGAGTGTTTTGCTGAGCAGCTCCGCCTTCGGTATTTTGCTCAGCAGATCCAATCTTGGTGCTTTGCTCAGGAGATGCTTCGTCTTGGGCAACTGAAAGTAGGAATCGGTTGCCTTCTAACTCAAGCTCCTTTAATTTTGGAAGGTTGTCGATCCCACTCAGAAACTTTACGTTGGTGAAGGACACGACGATCTTCTCCAGCTCAGCAGTTGCACCATCTTGAAACTCGATGTGTTGAAACTCGATGTCTGTCTCAGTCATGTTGCCCTCCACAAGAAAGTACTTGAGTTGTGGGAATTCTCCCTCCTTGAAGGTGAGCTTGCTCTCATTGTATGCATTGGATCGGAGTCTGACACAGTGTAATTTGGGAAGCACAGCAAGGCCCATGAGATTATCCTGTTTCAACAAGGTACCAGTCAGAGTTACCTTGGCAAGTTCACCGCTATCTTTTGCCAGCGGTTCAAGAAGCTGCCCCTTTTCTGTGACTCCTTTGATGCTTATGCTCTCAAGACGCTTGGGAGTTTGGCTTAAACAATCATGCAGCTCTTTGCTGGAGAGGGTGCTCTTAGTTCTGGCGTTGGGTGATATAGTGATTGAAAGACACTGAAGGCAATCTTTTAGGTCACTGATCGCTTGAAGCAACTTCCGGAGGTGAGTGTCCGTGTCTTCGATAGCCACACCAAGCTTCCTTAATTGCCATAGATTTTTTATCTCTATCAACTCACGGCCATCCCTTGAAACCTTGACACTTGACAGTACCTCCAAATTTTCCATTTTCTCAATCTTCCAAGGAATTTGGACAGGAAAGCATGGCGATTTATCACTGAGTCTTGAGTTCGAATCAAGGCGGTTAGCCAAGAAGCGCCTCAGCTTTAGGAGCAGGACATCTCTCGTTGCATGCTCAGGCACCATAGTTTGCCGGATATCCAATACTTCTAGCTCATGGAGGTTGTTTATTTCACTAGGAAGATATGCAACATTTGTTCCTCTTAGGCTCAGATACTTGAGAAGTAATATCTTGTTGCAAATTTCCCTGAGGTAGCGCTTTTTGTTAAAGCATTTAGTTCCTTCCAGATCTAGCACCTTGAGCAGTGGCAATTGTGGTGAATATTTGGGGAGCTTGTGTACAAACTCGTCGATGCCATCAGAGGCACGGAGCCGGAGACTACTAAAGACGGAGAAGTGGCGAGCCCAAAGATCTGACAGGCGTGCATCCAAAATGTGCTCTTTATTTGCAATCCTGGTGATAAACCCATGGACTTGATCACCTACCATGCAGCTCTTGACCTCTCCTGCAGCACCAATATCATGAGGCAAAATAAGCCCCCGTTTAATCAGGGTGTCAAAACATTGCTCGGCATGATGCACTGCGGTGGCCCAGTCTTGCTTAGTTATCAAACCCTCCGTAACCCATCGTCCTATTAAGGTTGACTTCTTGATGTTGTGGCCTAGAGGGAAGATGGCAAGGTACAGCAAGCAAGTCTTGTGTTCTCTAGGCAGATCTTTGTAGGAGAACTTGATCATCTTCTTAGCTTTACTGCCAAATGTCTTGTGGGGAACCAGATCTTCATGTAACTTACGCAGTTCTTCATAGCTCCTGTTGGGATTAACGTCAAGAGCGTATGTGAAGATCTTCATGCAAAACTCATGTGGATGACACTTGGCCAAGATTTCATGGAGAATCTGGTTGTAGCTGTCATTCCCATTGTTCATTCGTGGCTTTGTAAGCTGGACCACAGCACTGTGGTAGAGTCCAGCTAGAGAACAGGTTATTGGCTCATCCGGTGGATTGCAAATTTCTCTGGCCTTTTGGCTGTTCGTTGTGGACACAATCACTGCGCTGCCAGGTGCACAGCCAAACAGATTCAAAGCAATTCTGGCCTCCTCCCACAGGGATCCATCATATTCATCATCTGTGGTTGAAATATAGTCTTTGTCATCTTGGAGGATAATCAGGGTCTTCTTATTTTCCAGATACGGCTTAATCTTGTCCACTATCCATTTGATAATCAGCTGATGCCAAATCTCCCATCGGATCTGAAACATCTTTTCTGTGGTTTCTTTGATGGTTTCTTCGATAGCAGCAGCAACAGCACGGGTCGCCTCAACCTCTCCTGATGTTTCCTTTATTTTCTCCTTTGCTTCTTTGATAACAGCAGCAGCAATAGCACTGGTAATTTTCATCTCATTCATTTTCTCCTTGGTTTCCTTGATAACAGCAGCAGCAATAGCATTGGTCACCTCTGCTGATAGCTCCTTCAGTTTCTCGGCTTCAGCAATATCCCTGGTCAACTCCCCTGATGTCTCCATTTTCTCCTGAGTTTCTTTGATAACAGGAGAAGCAATAGCACTGGTCACTTCCTCTGACACCTCCTTCATTTTCTCCTTGGTTTCTTTGATAACAGAAGCAGCAGCAGCATTGGTCCCCTCCCCTGATATCTCCTTGGAGTTCTTGTCTTGTTTGATCACAGAAGCAGCAGCATCAGTGGCTTGTTCCTGGGTAGAGGTGCCTTCTAGTAGCTGCTGCGGCTTGGGAAGCAGCCCCAATATGATGTCTAGAGTAATCTTATGGTTGTGGATGATTTCTTTGGTGTGATCCGTGGTCAGTGTAATAGCACTGGTGGTGGCTTCCTGGACCTGGGGCTGCGGTGGCTTGTTTGTCCGGAACACATTGCGCAGGATATATTCATATTGAGTATTATCGAGACAAATCTGGGGCTTGGACCCACCTGTTTCCATATGGATTTTCATCATGGAGGCAGTTTCCTCTATAACCACGTCTGAGGATTTTGGCACACCGGTGTCAGGCCCATTCTGCCCAAGCCGCAGTGCACGGAGGAGTATGCCTAAGCACTTATTTTCTTCAATCTTCTTTCTACCGACTTCAATCTTTCCCGCACCAACTTCTCTGACCTTGTTCTTGATTTCATCAATACCAACTTGTCTGACCTTGTTCTTGATTTCATCAATCTTTTTGGAGATTTCTTCATAATCAGTCATGCTCATTTTGTTCTGGAGTTCATCTTTGTAACGGTAAACTTCGTCCCGATCTTGCTCCGGCACCTTCACCTCGCCTCGTGCTGTACCTTGCCACTGCTCACAATTGCGCAGGATGTAGGAGAGGATTTCCCACGATAACAGTGGAAGATCCCATTCGAAGTGCAATTCCGAGATGTTGATCCAGATGACCTTGCATGAGCAGTTGGTGCCCGCTAAAGTCAAAGACTCACGTGCGATGGAGCGGGTGTCCTCGGTATCATCCGGCACAACAATGGCAATGGATGCTATGGATTCATGCTCGGCTTGCAATTCCAGCCAGCTGGCTGTCTTGTCCGTGACATATTCCTCAAGAATGTGATGTTCTAGAGCTCTTTGACGGGGATCAGATCCGTCCGCTGCTATGGCCGCTTGATTCCGAGGGTTGTCGTCGTCCTCTCCCTCTTCCTCCTTGTCCACTATGACAGCAGCTTGAGATGATGACGACAAAGATGGCACCACCTCGCTCCGTGGGATCTCTACACCGTACCGCGACCGCCGGTCGCCGACGTCGCGCGCCCGCTCCTTGAGCTCGCTCAGCCGGATGGCAGTGTTGCGCTGGGCGACCATCCTCTGCACCAACCAGGAAGCCCACCAGAGGTAGCGCCAGCGGCCCGCCCTGGCACGGTAGACCGCCGGGTCACCACGCCGGACGTAGAGGTCGATGCAGTTGCTGCAGTCGTGGGCCAGGTCCCGGACCTGCTTCATCCACGTGCGCACCTGCTCGTCGTGCCCGCCGCCGCCGGCGGGAGGCGCTGTCCTGGCCAGGTGCTCCAAGAAGCTCTGCATGCTCTCCATCTCCTCCTTGATGAACTCCGAGTCGGTCCCGACGCGGCTGAGCAGAAGTGCCTCGTTCCCGAGGAGGCCCAGCAGCGAGCTCACGGCGCCAGACGCGAGCTCAGCCATCGCAGCCGCGGCTGCCGGCCGGTGTATCTCTAGCACGCTAGCTTATTGTATTGTTGGTTATGCATGAAGTAAAGGGTCGACTGAGAGAATGGAGGAGCTAGGAGCATAGCCAAGACCCAAGGCACTAAGGAGGAGCAGCAGCGGCGTGCGTGGTTGTGAGTTTGTGACCAAGAGAGGAGATATTTTGGGCGTGGTGTGACCTATGACTAGATTGACAGGGCCGACCACCCAACAAGCACATGTAGTGTCTCAATAACCAACCTCAACAACCAACAATCAACATTTACCACCGCTTGATGCATTCAATGCACACCAAGCCTACCATTTCTTCAGCGCTTCTTCCACATCCATTACAGTGGTGGTGCTGTGGTCTTCCTGTGAATTTCCTGGAATACCCAAGAATTTCACCTAAAAAGGATTTACTACAGTATAATATACGGATTTGGCCCACAAATGCAGCCCAAACACTCCACACCAGCCACGCACAGGACCAGACACAACCGACTTGGCGTCTGGTTAGGCACACGAGCAGCCCAGCGCCCCTGATTCAATCGATCCCCTTTCCCCTAACCTAGCTTACCTGAAGGCGGCACGGCCGTCTCTTGCCTCCCATGGAATCAGTTCCGGCTTCGGCGGCCAGGCCGGCCATCTCCAGTCTCGTCGTCGTCACTCGGTCCCCTCGCCTCTGGACGGCCCTCTCCTTCATGTGCCGTCACCCTCTGGGATTTTTTTTTAAAATAGTCGTTTCTAATAAATTCCAATAATATATGACCTAATTCGTAAATTGCAATTATATGGCCTTTTGTAGGCCGAAGAGAGACTCTCCTCCAGTCCCGCTTAGGCTGAAGAGCTCTTTTCGGTTTTCTTTGGGCTGCCGAAGAGCTGTCTTCGGTACGCAGCGGGCCGAAGAGATGATCTTCGTTCGCGTGAAGACCGAAACCTGGTGAAGGCCGATGAGTGCATGTGACACACTCTGTCGCTTGCCCTTGCTGCAGCTGCACGTATGCTGGCTGGCTGACTTGCTGCCATATGCATGCAGCAGCCTTTGCTCGTGGACAAGGACTCGATGGAATTGACATGTCTCTCCATCCACCCATACATCGATCTCACATGGCATGTTGGCATGTTTGTACGTCCACCACATGCCAGTGTCACACGTCTCGACCAGTCCGTTCATCTGGGGATGGAGACGGTGCCGCGTGTGCATGCACTATCTACGTATACTAGTACCAGTGCAGGATTGTTTTGCCGATTACGTGCAAGTGCAGGGTCGGTAGTACTAGTGTGAGTTATAGCCGTGTACTAGTGCACAGCATGCTGCAGGTCGTGGTGGGGAGTTGCTGAGTTGGGAAGCCATTAGTGCATTTCAGGAGGTAGGGTACGTGCTGCCTGCTGGGTATGTACGTTAGTACGTACACATATAGCACAACACGCATGGGAATCGATCAATCAATTCAGCTAATGCGGGCCTTCGGTTGGGCTAATCATGTTACAATGGCTGCTTCATGCATATGACAGCAAGCCAGCCAGCCAGCGTAAGTGCAGCCGCAGCGAGGCAAGCGTGTGGGGCATGCGTCACATGCACTCTTCGACCATCACGAGGTCGAAGACCTCTTCGTTCATCACGGGCACGAAGATGATCTGTTCGGCCCACTACACACCGAAGACAGCTCTTCGGCCCAGGTCGTCTTGTCTTCAGCCCAAAGAAAGCCGAAAAGATCTCTTCAGCCTAAGCGAGACAGAAGGCGAAAGTGCCTTTCTGCTCCCAAGCTCAAATGAGCTCGGTGAACAGTAAAATCGTAAATAATTCGAAAAAAAGTTTAAAAAATTCAAATTTTTTTTTGGGAGAAACATTGACAAAAGTTCTAAGTGCGTGCAAAAATTCGTCATGGAATCACATTCCTGTAGGGTGTGGCAAAAGAAACAAATTCAGTGCTCCAGAATGCTTTTGAAAGTAGCATTTTCAAAGTGCCAATTTTGTTTTTTTTGCCACACCTTCTAGGAATGTGAATTCATGACGATTTTTTGTAAGCACTTAAAACTTTAGTCAATGTTTCTTCCAAAAAAAAGTTGGAATTTGTTACAATTTCACTGTTCACCCGAGCTCATTTGAGCTTGGGTGCAGAAAGTCTGCGTCCGACAGAAGAGTCCCTTTTCGACCCCAAGTACATGGGTCAATGGCGATAAAATGCAGAAGCATTTTGGACCCTGCTTCGATCTAAGCTATGGCATGTAGAGAAGCTCTCTCTCTCTCTCTCTCTCTCTCTCTCTCTCTCTCTCTCTCTCTCTCTCTCTCTCTCTCTCTCTCTCTCTCTCTCTCTCTCTCTCGGCACTGCATATGTGATAATAGCAGCTTCGACTCAGTTGCAATGATGTTCCTTCATCTTCAAAGGACGTGAATCAAATAGAGAGGCGCATACCCTTGCTAAACATACTTTAGGCCCCCCTTTAGGATGCCATGTGTGGCTCCTAACCCCCCTAATATTTCATATATTCTCATGTATTTGGACATTGATCAATAAAAAGAAGTATGTTTAGACTCAAAAAACAAAGAGTCCCTCTTCAGCCTACAGAAGGCCAACGGGTCATATAATTGTAATTTACGAATTAGGTCATATATTACTGGAATTTGTTGTAAAAATACTAATATTTTTTAGAAAATTCCCACCCTCCAGCCTCCGCGGCTCCACCAGACCGCCAGTTCGCCTCCAGCACTGCTCCGGCCTCCCCAACGCTGCGTCGCCCTCCAGCAGTTTTAATTGTTAGAGATTGCCAAAATGATATCTTGCTACTATTATCGATGTATGGTCATTGAGTCATTGTATTATATTTCTTTGGCAATTTTCTTTTACAAGAATACCTGGCTCCGCAACTAATCTATTAGCTCCGTCATTTTACATCCTTTTTGCCAAACAAGTAAGCGAAAAATGCTAATGGTTGTCGACCACCATGATGGCTACTATTCTGGCCGTCCTCCCTCCTGGTGATCCCCAACTAGGGCATATTGCGGGTCCAGCTGGCACCGTGTATGCTACAGTGCATGCGTGTATTCTGGCCCAAAGCCACTCTAGCGCTGGTTAGAGAATATCTCCCGGCCGGCCGGCCCTCCAACCAATTCAACGTGCCCAGCGCGCGCCACAACTGTACTAATGCATCAGCGTTTGCAGATCACACATGTACGCAAGTTCCTCAACTGTACTCACATGCATGGGGAGTTCCTGAACTGTACTCAGGCCGGTGATAACAGTTCTTGCGGACGTTGGAGGTAGTACTGTCCCCACAAAAAAAAAATTGGTTGGCCTTAGCACAGATCACTACTGGAAAAGTCCGGCCGCCGCTCGTAACAACTGAAAGCGGCCTACGATGCTCTCTCTCTCTGTGCTCTCGCGACTCCTTGGCGAGGAGCGGTTCCTAGGGTTTGAGCGCTCTCTAGGTCTTCGATTTCATCGTTGATCCTTCCTTCTTCCCTCCCAATTCGGTCTGATCTCCTGCTACCCCTGGTGCGTGCGGTTCCTTGTTCTAGTCTCTGTTCGGGGTGATTAAGGGGCCTTCTTTGTATCGCTTCCCACCCTTGGCAGGGGCTAGGTTAGGGTTCGGCTTGTACCTCAATGCAGGGGCTCGGGATGCCGGGGTGTCAGATGCCTTTGGGGCCGGAAATTTTGCGCCGGGTGGCGTTGATGGCGATCCCACCCGGGCGCTTCCGATCGTTGGGGGACCGATGGCGATTCCAGGTACATCTCCCTCGGCGGGCGGTTCTTCCACTGCAACCTGCGTGGCGGATCATGTTGAGGAGATGATGGAAAGGCTTCGACTGACAGCTGACGAGGCGAGACCCGTGGTGCTGGATGATGAGGACGAGGCAGATTTGGTGGCTCCGGATTGCGCCCTGGTGGGGAAGGTTCTCTCCCCTAACATCCTCCACATTCAGACAATCTCTTCTGCTATGAGGCCAGCTTGGGGCAACCCTAGGGGTTTGCTGCTCCATCCCTACGGGACAACGTATTCATTGCTAAATTTGGAACCCGGGCAGATAGAACCAGGGTGATGGAAGGCTCGCCTTGGATGGTGGGCAAACACGCTGTTCTTCTCAAGGTTTTTGATCTGAACATCCAACCTCTTCATGTCAAGTTTGATCGTTTGGCTATCTGGGCCCGTATCATGAACTTGCAACCAAGGTTGATGAGGGCAAAGCTTGGTCTGGAATTTGGAAAGCCCATTGCTAGTATCATCAAGGTTGATGCTGATTCTGACGGGCGCTGCTGGGGCGGATATATGGGTGTTCGGGTGGAGATTGCCGTTGGTGAGCCACTCGTGCGATATGTGATAGTGACCTCGGTCAAGCTGCAGTCAACGGACACTTATTCGGTGATGTATGAGAGACTGCCCTTTCACTGCTTCTCGTGTGGCCTTCTTGGCCATTCCTCCGTCCTATGCCCATCTCCAGGCTTCAGGAATGTGAATGGGGACCTGCCATATGCGGCTAAGAAGATCTGTGTCCAGTATGAGAGCCACAAAAGGTCCGGTGGATCGAAATCTCCAACGGCTTCTTCGTCCGCGGGTTCTGATGACAAGGTGGGTGGACCTCGGTCGGCTCCCTCTGGTCGTGCTAGGGCTGCTGCCCTTATGGATTCGGAAGTGGCCAAGGGTGAGGTCTCCTCTCTTGTCAAAAGTTCTGGAAGGGGCCATGGTCGTGCGCCCTCCTCCCGCGGGCGAGGTAGAGGACGGAGTATGGCCACTACTAGGAAAAGGCATGCTAGTGGCGCACCAGTTTTGCCTTCTAATGGCGCACTACTGCTGCGCCACTAGCATCACGCCATTAGAATTAAATTCTAATGGCGCACCACTGGTGCGCCATTAGTATTGCCCACAGTGAGCCATTAGAATTCCTCCCAGGGGGCCATATGTACCCATGTGCTTTGGCATACTAATGGCGCACCAGTGGCTGATGCGCCATTAGTGTGATTATCACAGTGCGCCATTAGTGTCTTGTGTGGTGCGCCACTAGTATGAATATTAGGGATTTTTTTTTCTTTTCTGATATTTTCACAAGTTACAAAATATATTATTGGACAAAATTTAGACAAGACCACACAGCAACAGCAGATTCATCGAATACAATAGAAGATTAGTCTCCGAATACAATTCATTATATTAGTCTCCGAATTCAAAAGACCGAACAAAGATAGAACATCACAAGTCTCGAGACCGCGAGTAGCAAGTTTGTCTTCACATTACAAGTCGATATCGATCATCTACACTACCATCACATAGAAGAGAGCTGCGGTCATCACGATGAGCATCATCGTGATGAAAATGGTCTTCATCCGGTTCCTCAAACGCTCCCTCCTCTCTCCCGCTAGATAGCGGGCGTATCTAGATTCCGCCTCCGTCCTAGTGGTGTACCCTTTGTAACGGTTACCGCTGAAACGGTGAACCTGTCTCCGACACTCCTCCCAGTCGTCGTAGACTCCGGGAACCTTACCCTTGTACACGACATACGTCGGCATCTCTATGCACAAGCCAAACAATAGACAATACATAAGCAATATATAAGTATGCAACAAAAGGATCGGAAGAGAAAAGCAAGACATTAATAGCACGATTCATGGTCCTACTCATAAATAGCATCGATTACATCTAAGTTGAACGATTGTCCAAACCAAAGAGACATACAAGTTCATTAAAGTTTAATTACAACATGAGCCAATCAATGTTTCAGAACTACACGTAGCATCACTACTTTCAACTCGACTCATGGGACCGGAGCGTGGATGAAGCCGCCGTCTGTCGTGATGGTCATGAAATCGCGGGCGTTGTCAGCCTGCATTTATAGCGTTGTGTCTATCTCACGGTTGGACGGTTGATATCTGAGGTAAAACTGCCCCGAGATACGAAGGACATCTTGATGGATAATTTCCGCAAACTCTGACTGGATGCAAAAGAATTCTTGTCTGATGTCCGCGTCCTCGATTGCCGACAAGCTCGCGGCCCAATCTTTGAGATTATCTGGTAGCAGAAGGTGATGATGGTCCCGTACGATTGCCCGCATGTGATGGAGGGCGTAGTAGGCATCCTTCTGACCGCCAGGCGGCTTCTTGACGCAGGAGAACTTTGTATTGTGGGCAAACACGTGCGCGCCGTACTGCCTACGAACTGGCTTGGCGAAGGTGCCTCCAGATTTTGCGTAGCCAGGGAGAACATCTTCAAGAACTTTCTTGATATTTGTGTAGTCTATCTTGGAGTCACGGTCCGGGTCGAAATACGTGGCCATGGAATATTTCGGGCTTAAGAGGATGAGTGTGCAATGTGTGTCACTGCACATAACATGGAATGTTAGAAAAAAAAGAACGATCGAAATCTAAGAAATCATATGTTACGGGGCGGTTAGGTGATGACTTACTCGGGAAAGTAAGGCACGAGGAAGTTATCCTTATCTGGGTTTGCCAGAATGACGCCTTCGAGGTAAGAACTCGCGACATGCCGGTCCCCAGCGCTGCACAAGTTCTTGGCATGCATGTAGAAGGGGTCGACTATCACGATGTCTGGGGTCTTGTCTCTAATGATCCGCATCTCCATACTCAGCGAAAATAGCCGAACGAAGGTGTAGTGCAGCGGATGAAGGTTAAACGTAGCAAAGATGTCATCAAACCGCAGGACGATCATACCCCCGATGGAGCCATCCACAAAGCCGTCGCCCTCTGGCACCTTGGCCACGAAAACCGGGTATGCCACATCATTCTCTCTGAGACGCCGCCTCTCCAAAGAAAGAACACTGTCATGCAGACTCTGCATAGCACCGGTTGCAGCATTGAGAATATTTGTCGGTAGTATCGCCCTACCCGCCACATGCACCCTCCTCGAGATATCCTTAGGTGAAGGTGGCCCGTCCTGAGCACGGATCATACTCGGTGCCGGCTGGCTCGCGCCCTTGTTAATCTTTCTTTTCTGTCCCTTCTTCTTCTATTGTAATGGGACCAAGTTCTGCTCATAGACCGCCTTCTTGAGTGTGTTGGGGCTGATAATATTTGGCTCCTCGGATATCTGAGGCTCAGTGAAGTCGGCAACTGGAGGCGTCTCCTGAGAACTGAACGCCAGACGACGCCTATTGCAATTGGGTTTCTCCGCCGTACCAGCTAGACCACGATCGTCTTTTGTAGGGTTGGGTTCTTGAGAAAGAGGCCCGCAGAATTCGTCATTGTACCCATGTTCGGCAAAGTACTTATCGACGTTGCTAAATGTACGGCCGTCGTCGTTGTCGTTGTCGTCCAGATCCTGTGCCATATGCATGTTCGGATCCTGTGCCATAGGGATGCCCGGCATGTCCAGTAGCGTTGCGGCGGTCTTGCCATGGCTTGGCGCCGACACGACTGGTGGTGTTGTCTTTGGGGTGGTGTCCCCCGCCCCCAAACGAATCTGGCTCTTCGGCCAAAGCAGGGGCCAGCTTATGCAGGCGCTGAGGGTCATCAGATCATCTTCGTCGGCCCCGGCGGGTCGAATCGGAGTTAACAACTCGTCGCAGCTTGGCAGCACCCGAACCAGTTGAACCCTATACATGGTGGGTGGCATCGGTTTACCATGGAACACGGGGTTGCCCGGTTGAACGATTTTGCCCTTGGCGACATCGACCAACTCGTCGTTCACGAAGTGCAGGAGAGTGCACGGAACGTCGGCGGCGCCCTGTGAAAACATGTAGGGCGTCAGGGATGCCCAGTCAAAGGCAAAAGGAGATGAAGTCCTCGGTCGAGAGGCTTAATTAGTTACCGTGATGATGGCGTCGAGCTCGGCTAATGTCGAGGCACCCCAACGGCGGGCGTGCAACTGACGGAGGGGCCGCTTGCTGCCGAGGTGCCGACCGGTGTACACCCGGGTTCATTAAGCTCCAATGCCGGCCGTGTCGGCGCCGGAGAGACAAATACCACCGCTGCCGGAGGCACCACCTGCGCGTTGTGCGAGTTGCTGGCCGTGAAGCTGGGAATCGGGGGCGGCCCCTGTTGGCCACCCGCAATCCACGTCGTCAGCCCATGAATCAAGGTAGGCATAATGCCGGTGAGCATCGATCCCAGTTGTTGTTGCACTTGCTCTTGGATAATCTCCGGAATCTGCGCCACTTATGCCTTGAGTTCTTGAACCTCGCGTGACTGGCTTTCCGAGCTGGTCTTTTTCTCCTTTCGCCCACCAGCGGTATAGTATGACGAACATTTTGTGGACAAGCCTTTGTCGGCCACACGACCAGCTGACGACGGCTTACTGAGCTTATCCTTGTTTTTCATTACGTTCAACGCCCTATTTAGAGTGCTGTCGCAAGCATGGGTGCTCTGAGAGGACCCCGCGCTACTGCTTTCAGTCTCCTTCGCCAGATCAAGCTCAAGCGCCCTGGTCTTCAGATCCGTGGTAAGCTCCTTTGTTATCGGGTACTTCTTGTACCGGGCCCTGACATAGTTCCTGGTCTGCTTGTCACTCCTGTATTTCTCGAAGCGGGGCGGTAGGCCTTGCTCGGCACGCTCCGCGTCCTCCTTGTCCCATACAGGCTTCGCCACTCTGTAACCGCCGGGACCAAGTTTGTGTTCCCCTAAGTTCAACTCCCCCATTTCTTTCCCCCAATGACTTGATTCGGAGGTTGCACTGCTCTCGCACATGATCTTGAACTCCTTGTAGTCATCTTCGCTGATCAAAGGATTTTTCGCCTTGATCTTCTCATAACTATCACCTTTCTCAATCATTCTCTTCACCGCGCTTCTCCAAGTAGACAGGGTCGTGCTCATCCTCGTGAGGGCGACACTGTTCACTTTATTCCCTGAGAGGCGTGTGTTTTCAAATTCAGCGGGGAACTTGTATCGTTCGTGCAGCTTCGTGAAGAGGAGGTTGCGCAAATTCCCTCGGTCCTTATGCCTAAGGTTCTCGGTGTTGATCGAGATGGTGCTCCGGAGAATGCACTCGAGCTGAACTGAGTACCCCTTGACTATATGTTTGGGCTCCGTTGGATTCCCGTCGGAGTCCACTTGAGTAAATTCCTCCTTGACGGTGCGGAGCGCGTTTGGGCGCCGGTCCTTCCGTTGCCTCTTCGGTTGACTGCCATCTGTGCATGCGCCGCCATCATCAGTGGTGGCATCCTCGGCGGCACCATCAGTGGTGTCATCCCCGACGCCACTAGGGGTTGTGTAGTCAGGATCGGTGTGTTCCGTGGCGTCCTCATAGCGGTGAGGTACTTCCTCCAACTCCTGGAACAGCTCCCAGAATTGCTTGCCGCCCGAACCGCCGGCCTCATCGTTGTGGGCCAAGTTTCGCTCTAAATAGGAAAAAAGTTTGGTCAAAAAGTTGGTTACTGTCAAGGAACAAGATCATGGTCTCATCATTTAGGGTTTGTCGACCCGAGGCATCCTAAAAGCTAAGCTTTTATCATTTAGGGTTTGTCGACGCCGAGGCACCCTAAGCCTAAGCATACATCATTTAGGTTCTCATCGACACCGAGGCACCCTATAGAAGCCAATGTTTCATCATTTAGGGTTTGTCGACACCGAGGCACCCTAAATGCCAAGTTAAGTTTTCATCATTTAGGGTTTATCGATGCCGAGGCACCCTAGGTTGGGCGTAATCACTTGGCACTAATCACTTGGCTCTATTGCCACCTATGTTGGGTTTATCATCTAGGGTTTATCGATGCTATGGAGATTTCCAAGTTGGGCCTAATCACTTGGCTCTATTGCCACCTATGGTTTAATGTAGCAAGAATAAAGGGGCAGTTGATCCTACTGAACTAAGTACTAAGATACCCCGGCCCATGCATTAGTACCAAGTACCCCATATGTCCGATTTCTAGCAAAGTCATGCTAAAATTCACGGAAAATTTCAGCATGACCTTTGCTGAAAATAGGACATATGGAGTACCCGAATTTGCCGGAACGGAAGTTAATTGACATTCCGGCAAAATCAAGGGCCTCTTGGGGTACCTGCAAATTCATCACGACACAATGGTCGGAGGCAAAACCGAGCAACTTTACAAGTCTTTCACAGATTTGTTTGCAAGTTCTGATATGTAATAAAGATGAGCCTCCAATGCTGATTTGTTTGCCCCAAGACAAGATGAACCTCCAATGCAACAAGTAATAAAATGTTCAACAATGTATCAGATTCGGCAACAGTTTAACATCTACTCCAGTAATTATACAACACCGTGACCAACATTTCTCCTCTCCAGAAATTAGAAACAAAATAAAGGAACATTACATAGTAGCCATCAAATTAAAATAACATATACAATACATACAGGTAGGTAATACTAAAGCATGTTCGTATTAGCTAGTGACCATTATATTGCTTTAGGTTAGGGCCCTTACATTATTCTCTCTCTATCCCTTTCTTTAGCTGCACTGCATCACAAGGCAAATATGGTTCAAAATAAAATACTGCTGAATAAGCACCTAGTAGAATAGTAAAATAAGTTTAAAAAATGCATACAGCTTGACATACAAACACAGACAGTTATGCAAGTGCTAGAGGTATGCATATATATATATATATATATATATATATATATATATATATATATATATATATATATATAGTGTTACTATTCATCACCCGAGTGCAGAATAAGTTATTCTTCACCGAGGTAATCTTACGATCATTTCATAATTAAATTACGTTTGGAATTCAAATAGTTACATTCCTATCGATTCACGACGTAAAATTTGACATAAGAAAATAAAATGTTGGTCATAAGACAAGAAAATTTACAGTTTATGTGTATTTTACACTATGTTTTTAAATTTGTAATTTTACATAACATAAATATTTTTTCCGGCGATTATATATTTTCTTACGGTCTCTTTTTACTTCAGAAATAAGGCAAAATTTACGGAACGTAAAATTACGGTCCATTGATAGTAAAATAGAGGGTGAAGAATAACTATTCCTCACCTGGGGTGACGAATAGTCAATCCTATATATATATATATATATATATATATATATATATATATATATATATATATATATGAACTTGATCCTGAACTAGAGGTACACATGTTTGCTTACTCATCTCTGCAATTACTCGTGCTTATTTGCATTGTGCTATATATGGATGTCTTTTTTAAACTTTAAGTTTCTTGAAGGAGCAACATTGTGTGGCCTAGGTCATTAGTATCAGTCCTGTTTAATTAAACTGGATTTCAGCAAGTTTTTAGAGTACTCCTGAGTATACATTGAGTAGTCCTGGAGTAATATACACTGAATTTAACAAATTTTCATACTCCAAATTTAAACAAGTTTAAACCCGTTTCAGGTCACTTGTTTTAGGAGTATAAACTGAGTATGCAAACTAGATATACACTGAATTTAAATAAATTTACACTGAATCAGCATGTTTTATACTCCTTGCGACTTGAGTATGCAAACTGGGATACATGGTGATTTTAAACCTGCCTACGCCTGATCTGCCTACTCCAAGTTCAGTAAAGTTACAGGCCTAGCACTCTAGTAGTCCTGAAACTATAGTAAACTAATGACTGCAAATTTATAAAGTTCAGAACAAATGACAGCTACAGAGAGTAAGTACTCCTGAACGTACTCCAGGTTCAAAGCAAGGAGTACTTGCTGGACTAGAGGAGTACTTGTTCAGGATCAAGTTCACATAAACTACAGTTCTGAAATTAAAGTTAGAGTAAACAACGTTTCAAGATACAGTTCTGAAACTAGAGTACCTCTAGCACACAGATATCTTGCAGGTACCAAGTACTCCAATGCACATGGAGTACTAATTATTCATGTTTGCTAGGCACTACTCCCACAATTTTTTGAACCTAATTTGACCTAAATTCGAGAGGGATTTGACCACACTGTATCTAATTTGACCACACTAAATCCGAGAGCTGATTTTTAGCTTCTAGATGTACATCCCCTAAATGATGGATGCAAATGATGAGTTACCTGGTCTCTTGTGTCTCATGATGTGTTTTGGTGGACTGAATATTTTTAGTTTAGTTTCAGTTGTCCTGGCTGAAAAATGCAGTTTAATTTGGAGCACATTTTCAGCTTAAGTGCAGTGTAGTTCACTGTATGTGTGGTGGGTGTAATAGCAATTTTGGTTTTTAACTGAATCTGTGTGTACTTTCAGTGTAATTTAATGTGCATTTTTGCCCAATAATCTGTTTGGGGGGCTGATTTTTTCAGTTAAGTTATAGTGGTTTTGGACTGTATTTTTCAGTAATATGTCACTTATAGTAATCTGAATATTTTTTGCAGTAACCCTGCAACTTTACTGCCATGTGATCTGAAACTGTAATTACTGATGGCGGAGGAGGAAGAGAGGAGAAGAGAGGCAGAGGGAGGAGGGTTACCTGACCACGATGAGGTGGTGGCCGGAGCGGAGACGATGGAGGGCGGAGACGGCGAGCTTGGGGGAGGAGGGGATAGACGGCAGGGAGGTCGCGGGCCTCCTCTCCTGGTGGACGTGGGGCGGCTCCGAGGCTCCAAGTCTCCGGCGGCTCCGAGGCACCAAATCTCCCGGGTTTCTAGGGTTTCGAGGAGGCGAGGAGGCGGCTTCATGGGAGGCGGGGCTCGGGGAGGCGGCGCCGAGGGGAGGAAGGGAGAGGGAGGCGGAGGGCAAGGCAAGGTGGGCGCGCTTGTGATGGGTTGGGGGCGGCGGCGTGGCGGTGGAGGGCGGGGAGGAGGAGCGCGGTGGAGGGAGAGGGATGAAGTGTCTGGCGAGAGGGAGGGACGAGGGAGGGACGAAGTGTATGGATGGGCGAAGCTTTCTAATGGCGCACCCCGCAGCGGTGCGCCATTAGAATGTTTTTTTAGATAGCAATGGCGCACCCCCAGCAGGTGCGCCATTAGAATGTTTTTTTATATATAGCAATGGCGCACCAACCATAGGTGCGCCATAAGTATTTTTTTTATTTTTTGTCGCATCTAATAATTTTTAAGAAAATGAATATGATCAATATGAAACAGTAATAATTTTTTATAAAAACAGTAATAATTTTTTAAAAAATATCATCAAATTTGTTATTTGAAAATATTTATGAATATGAAAAAATATGATCAAATTTATTATTTGAAAATATCATCAAATTTGTTATTTGAAAATATAATCAAATTTGTTTTTTTCAATTTTAGTTGCATTCATTTGTGACGGTGGAGCGGGCCGGTGAGGGTGCTGTGGTCGTCGGGTGGAGGGGAGCGGGAGGTGTGCGGGGACCGTCGACGACGGCGGTGGAGGGGAGAGGTGGGGGGGGGTGCTCGGCGGTGGAGGCGGGGGAGGGGAGGTGCGGTGGGTCATCGGCGGCGTTGGCGGGGAGGCTGCGATGGGTCATCGGCGCCGGTGGAGCGAGGAGGTGCGGGGTCTCATGGAGGCGGCCGCTGGAGCGGGAGGAGGTCGGGGGTCGGCGACGGCCGCTGGAGCGGGGGAGAGGGTGCGGGGGGTGCTCGGCGGCGAGTGGGGACCGGATCTGGCGAGGTGGGATAGCAATCGAGATGGGGATCGAGATCGAGTGTCCATCAAATTTAAAAAATACTCATGAGTTCAAAATTAAAGTGCCCATGAAATACAATCGTGAAATATGAAGGCTACAATTTAAATACAATCGATCTTAGCTAGCTAGCTATCTATTCACAATCTTCTTGCCCTTCTTTTTCGCAAATGGAGTTCTTCTGTGGAACGGACGTCCATTAGGTAGGGTGGTCCTTCTTCTTCTTGTGGTGTATGCTGCTACTTCATCATCGTCGTCATGTTCAATCTTCGGGTCGCCGTACTTGTCGAAGTCTTGCTCATTGGCTACTCCATCCATTCCGATGATCTTCCTTTTGCCTCTCCTCACGACAACACGACTAGGCTTTGACGGGTCGGTAATGAAGAAGCATTTGTCCACTTGGGAAACCAGTACCCATGGCTCATTTTTCGTGGTGACGCTTATGCCATGATCTTGGATTTGGCTTCGGGTATAACCATGGTGGTGAAATACCGGTCTTCTTTTAGGACGCTCTTGGCCCATCTGACACGGAACATCGGGACCTTCTCTCCAGCGTAGCTCAGCTCCCAGATCTCCTCGATCCTTCCGTAGTATCTATCCTTGTCGTTACCGGTGTAGGATTCCTTCGTTACCCCGGAGTTCTGATAACTATCTCTCTTCATGTCCTTGTCCTCAGTGTAGAATGTGTAGCCGTTGATATCGTACGCCTCATAGGTCATCAGGTTGTGCTCGGCGCCCTGTGACAAGGCGAATGTGAGTTGTTCTTCTGCGGATGAATCCTCATGTAAAGGGTACGACAGAAGCTTCTGCTTGAACCAACGCGTGAAAAATGAGTTGTGCTCTTTGATTATATCTCCGTCCGTCCTCTGTTGGCCTCGGTCATTGTACGTCTTCTCAATAAAGGTTTTGTGCTCTACTACCCAAGGATCGACCACGTCTATGTGTTGTAACACGACTAGGTTTGCTCTTTCAAAGTCAGCGAGTCGACCCTCGAAGTCGACATGCATTTCGCGGCGACCCTCATGGTGACCCCATCCAGCGAGCCTGTCGAGGTGCCTGTTGACGGGCAGACCAACGGGGTCCTGAATGCCTAGATAATTCGTGCAGTAGGAGATGCACTCTTCGGTCAGAAAGCCCCTGGCTATGCTTCCCTCTGGACGTGACATGTTGCGAACGTATCCTTTGATGACACCATTCATCCTTTCGAACGGCATCATGTTTGTGCAGAACGCCGCCCGAGTTGGATGATATCCTCCACGATATGGACCAGCAGATGCACCATAACATCTAAGAATGCGGGCGGGAAGTAGATCTCAAGCTCGCATAGTATCACCACGATCTCTTCCTGTAGCCTTTTGAGTTGCCTCACACCAACCGACTTCCGGGAGATGACGTTGAAAAAGTTGCACAGGCCAAATAGCGTTTCACGAACGTGCGCGTCCATGATCCCACGGATTGCAACTCGAAGCATCTGCGTCATCAGCACGTGACAGCCGTGAGACTTCATCCTGCTGAACTTCTGCTTTGCTGGGTCTAGGTATCTACTTATCTTCCCCGCGTAACCGTAAGGAAGTTTTACTTCTACGAGGCAGGTGAAAAACTGCTCGATCTCGTCCTGACTTAGAGTGAAGCATGCGGGAGGGTAGTCATTTCCATTCTTCTTGGCCTTTTTGCCTTTGCGACGACTTTCCGTGTCCTGCTTCGCCTCATCATCATCATCATCATGATCATTAATTAGCGTGAAGCTCCTCCCTGATGCCCATTGATTTCAAGTCTGCCCTTGCTTTTGGCCCATCTTTGGTCCTCTCTGGCATGTTGAGCAGGGTACCAAGTAGACTCTCACACACGTTCTTCATGATATGCATGACATCAAGGCTGTGAGGCACACGGTGGATCTTCCAGTACGGCAAGTCCCAGAAAGCAGACCTCGTTTTCCATACCTTCAGCAGCGGCTCTGGCGCCTTTGGCTTCTTTCCCGGCTCTGGCGCCTTTTGCTTCTTTCCCGGCAGTGGGCAATCTTTCCAATTTTTCAACAGCTGGTCTATTTCCTCGCCGCTCCTCGACGCTGGCGTCTTCGGGTTCGGTTTCACCATCGAACAGATCCTTGCGCTTCCTCCACGGGTCATCATCGCGGCCACCTTCGATGTCACATGAACACAGTTTTCAAGACCGGGATCTCTATCTGGCTGGCGATACGTTGTGTCATTCATGCACCGACGATCCAAAAATCCGTGGACCACCTGCCCCGAGATATCCGTAATCGAGATAGTCGTGCACCGTCATGAGCAGGCGCCTCTCATAGGAAATATTCTTTCTCTGCGGCGCCCCACGTATTGGTGGCGTTTTCCACAGCGTGTCTAGCTCCTCTTCAGCAGCCCCGGATCTGATTGATGTCGTTCCTGGTTGTTTCGGCCCTTCAATTAGCATACTCATGTGAATGTACTTCCTCTTCATGCACAACCAGGGGGGAAGGTTGTACATCCATACAAACACAGGCCAGGTGCTATGTGTGCTTCTCTGGATGCCAAACGGATTGACTCCATTGGTGCTCGTGCCCAGCACGATGTTCCTTGGATCCTTCCCAAATTCTGGGTGTTCGAAGTTCAACGCTTGCCACTGGCTCGCAACCTTTGGGTGACTCAGCATCTTGTCTTTTTTATTTATCTCCGGATCATTTGTGTCATCTTCTCGCTTCTTCTCCTTCCTATCCGTGTGCCAACGCAGGAGTTTTGCTACCTTAGGGTCCGCGAAATACCGCTACAGACGAGGAGTGATCGGAAAGTACCACACCACTTTTCGAGGAGCTTTCTTCCTCTTCTTGTATCGAGTGACGCCGCACACTGGACATATGGTAGACTCTGCGTGCTCATCCCGATAAATGATGCAATTGTTCATGCACACATGGTATTTCACGTGCGGTAAATCCATAGGACACACGATTTTCTTCGCCTCCTCGAAACTGGTCGGGCACTTGTTCCCCTTGGGAAGACGTTCATGCCAGAATGACATGTTCTCGTCGAAGCATGTGTCGGTCATTTTGTGTTTTACCTTCATCTCCAAAGCCATGAGCGTTACTTTCAGGTGGGTATCCTCGGGCCTGCATCCTTCATACAATGGAGTAACCGCGTCTATCTCCAGTTGATCCAGCTTGGCTTTCTCTCGGACGGCAGCTCTTGCGTTATCCGTCTGCATGAGAAGCAGCTCTTGAATATGAGGGTCTTGCACCCAGCCCATCAATGGTCCATCGTTGTCTGCTCCGCCGACATCTTCATCTTCATGATCATGCCCTTCGTCTGCTCCGGCATCTTCCTCATCATCATGTTCGGCATCTTCTACATGATGACTGTGTACAGCATCACCGTCGTGATCATGTCCTGGAGATTCTTCGTCTTCTTGCCCGCCTGAGCCGCGGTGGTTATCTTGTTGCCCTTCCTCATTTCTTGCCCGGCCCCCATGGACGACTTCATAGTCATCTTCATCACCTTGCCACCGATAGCCATCCATGAAACCACGCAAGAGCAGGTGGTCCCGCACCTGCCCGGAATATGAGTCCGCAATAAGGCTCTTCAGCTTGCATCTTCGACACGGACATCTTATCTCCGTCTCGTTCTTTTGAAGCATCTCGGCCTTCACGGAGCTAAAAAAACTATCCACGATGCCCTCGGTCATCATGCGGACCATGGTCGCCTGCGGGGTAGAGCAAAACGATATTTTAGAACCAATAAAAATTTTGGCATGACTTTCCCTAAAAATAGGACCAAAAAGAATGCATAGTGCCAAAATTCTCGCCGAAACAGAAATGAATCAACATTCCGGCAAAATATTGGCAACTATCGCATTTCAAATACCAGTACCTACAAACACAAACATATATGCAACACCACAAACATATGCAACACCACGAACATACATATATCTAGCTAGTCCACAAAAAGTGCATGTGCACGTTGTTGGAGAGGGAGAATAACATAAAGATAGCTTCCCCCCTTACTTATCTATCAAAAAAGGTAATTTATCCACTTAATTTGGATGAATCTATGGTGCAAATGAGGTGAGGAGGAGGAGGCAGCCGAGACAAGATTGGAGGAGGTGGAGAGAATAAAGTGGGGAAAGTGAGTGGGTAGGTGGGCTGTCCAAAATATCTTGTTGGTCCCAGGTTACTAATGGCGCACCATATGCAAATGCGCCATTAGTAACCCTGGTTACTAATGGCGCACCTGCTGCTGGTGCGCCATTAGAAGTTTTGCAAAAAATAAAAAAGTATATATTCTAATGGCGCACTGTGGCACAAAGGTGCCATTACTAGTTTAAACTAGTAATGGCGCACTATGCCACGGTGCGCCATTAGTAGTTTTGCAAAAAAAAAGAATAAAAAAAACAGTAGTGGCGCATTGTGTGGCGCCATTAGTATGTTTGGAAAAATAAGATTTTTTTGTTACTAGTGGTGCACCATGTGCCTGGTGCGCCATTAGTGTCTTCCACACTAATGGCGCACCTGCACATGGTGCGCCACTGCTATATAGTAGTGGCGCACCACATGACTGGTGCATCATTAGTGTCCATCTCATCTATAGCCCTTTTCCTAGTAGTGGGCTGTGAGCAGGGAGCTGTTCTTGGGCAGTCAGGACAAGGTGGGTACGTCTGAGCAAAAGAGGAAGTCGGCTAAACCACAGTCCCCTGTCTTGATCGGCGACTCGGCGTCATCTGATGCGAATGATCTGGCTTTGGTCTTGGTGTCGGACTCTCAAGCTGCTAATGCTGGTGTTGAGCAGCTCAACGATGAGGATTCAAATAGGAAACAACGCACATCAGACCCCCGATCGGCGGATCCGGTGGTGGCTACGGCGCAGCCCCGCCAGTCGCAATGAATATCATCTGTTGGAACTGTCGAGGCCTAGGGTCGGACTCGACAGTTGGCGAGCTCTGCTGGCTTGTGAAGCTCTACCGACCCTCCCTCCTCTTTCTTTCAGAAACTAAGATGAGGGATTCGAGAGTGAAGAACTTCATGTGGTCATTGCTTTACTGTCAGCAGTGAGGGGCTCAGTGGCAGTCTTGCTTTGTTCTGGACACATGCTGCAGATGTGACGGTTAAGTCAGCCAATAAGAGGTGCATTGATGTTCAGGTGAAACTTGATGATGGTTTGCCGTGGCAGGCGACGTTTGTCTACGGTGAACCAAGGAGAGAGGATAGACCCCTCTTCTGGGAACTCCTACGGCATATGCACCACTCCTGGTAGGGTCCATGGTTTTGCTGCGGCAATTTTAATGAGGTGCTTACTAGCGATGAACATTGTGGACCCAGAGACATGCTTGACTCACAGATGGCTGTGTTTTGGGACTGCATGATGGATTGTGGTTTGTCTGATTTGGGGTTTTCAGGTCCAAAGTTCACGTGGTGTAATAGACAGGACCCCAATAGTAATGTTCGGTGTCGCTTGGATCGAGCCATGGCTAACAATGCCTTCTCCAACTTGTTCGACGCATGCAACATGGAGAATATTATTGCCACCAGTTCTGATCACTATCCGGTTCTTGTTCGGCCTGGGGCTGATCTTCAGCAACATCGCCCGGTCCTAGTGCATCAGGCCGGTTTCAGGTTTGAAGCGATGTGGCTGCGGGTGACTGATTACAGAGACACTCTCGAGCATGCTTGGTCGACGGGCAGAGACGGCCTTTTGTCTTTGAGCTTGACCTGGACGAATCTCAAGGTGGTGGCTCGTTCTCTGCGTTCCTGGAGCAGGCAAGCTTTTGGCTCTATTAGTAAGAAAATCGGGAAGATGGAACGTCGCCTGGCTACCATTAGGGCATCACCGCCCTCCCCGTCTTCGCTCACCGAGGAGAAACACATCGAGAGTTAGTTGTGCGAGTTGTTTGAGCGTGAAGAGATCATGGAAAGGCAGCGATCTTGGGTGGATTGGCTCAAAGCCGGTGACCGTAATACGGAGTTTTTCCAAGCTAGAGCGATAGCCAGACGAAGAACAAATAAGATTCACTCGCTGTTGCGGGATGATGGCTCGGTTTGCTCTTCTCAAAGTCAGATAAAAGGCTTGGTGCAGTCCTATTATGAACAGGTCTTCACATCAAAACCGCGCACGTCTGCTGATGAGGTTCTACAGGCGATCCCTAATAAGGTTACCACTGAAATGAATGCTGACTTGTGTAGGCCCTATTCAAATGAGGAAATTAGGGCCGCTTTGTTTCAGATGGGACCGACCAAGGCCCCTGGCCCGGATGGCTTCCCGGCTCTTTTCTACCAGACCCACTGGGAGTTCTTGGGCAAGGACATTTGTCAGGCGATTTGTGGTTTCTTGGAAGGACGGCCGATCCCTGAAGAGTTCTGTGATTCGGTCATTGTTTTGATTCCAAAGACTACAAAGCCTATGCTTTTGAAGAATTTTCGTCCTATCAGTCTTTGCAATGTGCTCTACAAGATTGCTTCCAAAGTCTTAGCCAACCGTCTGAAAGCTATTCTGCCTATGGTGGTTTCGGAGAGCCAGAGTGCCTTTGTTCCTGGCAGATTGATCACGGATAACACCCTTATTGCTTATGAGTGCCTTCACACCATCCAGAAACAACGCGTGAAGAAACCCTTCTTTTCCCTAAAGATCGATATGATGAAAGCTTATGATCGGGTGGAGTGGAGCTATCTGCATCAGTGCCTGACCAAGCTTGGTTTTGCAAATTCTTGGATTGAGACAGTCATCAGGTGTGTGACAAATGTCCGTTATGCTGTGCGGGTTAATGGTGAACTAACTGAACCGGTGGTTCCTTCTTGTGGGATTCATCAAGGGGATCCAATAAGCCCATATCTCTTTCTCTTATGCTCTGAAGGTTTGTCTAGTCTGCTATTTCAAAAGGAGGCTCGTGGCGAGCTACATGGGATTCGCAACGATCGTCATGGCCCGTCTATCTCACACCTCCTGTTCGCGGACGATAGCATCTTTTTTTGATTAGAGTGATTCTCAAAGTGTGGCATCATTGGAGTCTGCCCTCAATTCCTATTGTTCGGGATCGGGCCAAGCTATTAACAATGACAAGTCGCCGTTGTTCTTTGATAGACACTGCGCCACAACTATCAAGGACAGGGTTAAGGCACAGTTGGGCATCAACAGCGAATCCTTTCAAGGTTCATATCTGGGTATGCTGACGGAGGTTGGTAAGTCTCCTACTAGTACCTTCAAGTTTCTTGTTGATAAGGTGTGGCAGAACATCTTTGGTTGGTCTGATCATCCTATGTCTAGGGCTGGCACTAAAACTTTGCTAAAATCAAAGACTCAAGCTATTCCCACCTTCATCTCAAGTTGTTTCCGTTTGTCTGTGGCTATCTGCGAGAAGTTCAGGCAAATCGTGTCTGACCAATGGTGGGGTCGCGAGGATGGCAAGAAGAAAATGCATTGGCGCTCTTGGGAGTGGCTTTCTACGCCGAAATCCGTTGGGGGCATGGGCTTTAGTGATATGCACTACAAAAAAAAGACACATCCGTGACATTTTGGGCCGAACGAATTTTTTTCCTGTCATACATATGACACTTCTATGACGATAATTGTGACAAAACCCGGTATCATCATAGATGTGGTGGGCTCCTACTTCTATGAGAAAAAATCATGACAGAAAATTGGCTTTTCGTCCTGGGCGGGCCGGAGACGCAGCTGCATGACATTCTTTGGGCCGTCCATTAAGGAAAAAACCATGGTAGAAGCGAGGGGGAGGAAAATTTCAGGGAGTTGCCGGTTACGGTGGGAGGTCGGGGGCTGAGCTATGCACGTTTCTCTCTTACAGGTACGCGTGTGTGTGCGAGGCGTTGGCTCTAACTGAACCCGAGCGAGGCGTTGAGCTCTAACTGAACCCGAGCGACAGACCGCAGTTACGCTCTGGCATCGAACCCGAGCGATCGATCGATGGCTTTTAACTGAACCTGATAGACATGTTGTCTTGCATTGCTTAGTTTTTACATCATATATGGATTGCCATCTGCTTACTTGCTTACTATATAAATCATATATTTGAATTATATCATGCCATCATATTTACATAGTACATACACATCATCTATCTGAATTATGGCATGGCAACCCATTTAATAAAGACATCATATAGTTATATCATCTCATCCTGTTTAGTGTTTACGTCATCATATTTTGAATTATGGCATTCTATCCGTGAATGTATGTGAATTATGGCATGCCAACCTATTTAATAAACACATTATATAGTTATGTCATGCCATCCTGTTTACATAGTCTCATATTTTGAACTATGTCTTTCCATCTTTTTTAGTTAGCCATCATAATGTGAAATTGTGTCATGCTATCCTATTTAGTTAGCCATCATATATGTGAAATTGTGTCATGCTATCCTGTTTGGTTAGACAACATAAGTATGAATTATTTCATGCCCTCTTTTATTCCCCACTATCCATTGCACCTGTCTATCATACAATGTCTATACTTTCAATTGCTTTTCTTGTTTATCAGCCATTTGAATTGGAGAGCGTGATGGTAGTATCTAAGGGAGTAACAACACGGTCTTCAGAAAAGATAGTGCTACCAGTTGATGCAGATAGAACCACGGTTGTACTTGCCCAAGGACCAGATCCACCACACATAACCCTGACTCGCAGATTGTACCCCTACCCAGCTTGGACAGAGAACCAGCCACACCCCTTCTAACCCCAACCCTGGCAGATAGTAACCCAGTTCCAGTTGACACAGCACCGTCTCCAACATAGAGCACCCAAACACGAGCAGTTAGTAAGGGAACCGCAGTGCCAAAGCACGAGGATCACCACTCCGAATCCCAACTCAACGCTAAAAGGAGAAGAAGATTTGTTCTCAGGTCAGGTTCTGTAGCTATGGTTCATACTCCTTTGCTCTTGCATTATTGTATTTACTCATACCAACTATTTTCAAATTTGAAGGATGGAATTGAAACTCCAATGGCGCAACAAGTATGTTTTAAACATGTTTCTTTAACTGGTTTGCTGTTGTAACCTGCTCTATGTTGATTTCAGTTTCAATTGAATAAACAGTTATGTTCTCATGTCATGCACATTACAAGTGTTGTTATTGCTCTATAGTTACCCACACTTATATTCTGTCTATTCTGCTTTGTATTGAACAAATATTTTTTGAACTGTGTCTCTATCTTGATTTGGCAACAAAAACTAGAATGATATAGACCATAAAGTGACCATGGTACATAGATATATGTTTGTTTCATGTTGTTATCCTGTCCACTTTACTACTGAAGTCATTTACCAAAATGAGTTTCATATACAACATGGTAAACATGTGATGTGTCTACTTGTTTCTCTTTTAGAATGCAGACAAAATATTGGAGAACAATACCGCGTTATCCAATGGTAAAGGAAGTAATGTAGATAAGGTTAAATATGGTGAGACATCCCTGTTGGTCTCCAAGAAAGCTGATAAAAACTATGTTGACGACAGTGAGAGAACCCAAAAGTCTCGTCTTGATGTAGTGTTTGAGTTACTGGCCACTACTACTGGCACAAGCTCTTCGAACTCGCTGCCTGAATCAGTTCATCTTCTTGAGTCTCAACTTCAAGTTGAAAGACATCAATCGATGTCATGACAGAAGTCAAGGACCGAGGAAGTCCTCGCAGAATTCAGATGCATATTTTCGGTGCAACCAAAGAAGCAAGCGCTGGAGGATTTAAGCGCCAAACAAGAGAAAGTTAATAAGCTTGCTAAGCATTTTGCCAGCATTATGGGTACCTAGGATATTGTTTTTGAGATCTTTTGAAGTGGTTCCAGTTCTGGATTTTTTTTGCAGCGGGTTTTATTTGCGCTGGTCGCCAACTTTGACAACCAGTGTATATGATATGCTGCTTTGTTCCCTATATTTGCACTGGTGGCGACCTTCTATGCCCAGTGGATGTAATATGTGTAATAGCCATGATAGCCTAGTGTTAGTTGCTTGCTTATTTATTTACTTGTTGTCTTGTTTATTTGTTTGCTTGTAGTCATTGTAGTTCTTTTTCCGCGGTTTGCTAGTGGCTGCAATAACCTATTTTTTAAAACTAGGCCACAATAACCATGGGCTAATATTTACCGTAGTGACATCGGGCCTCCCATCGCCCGAGAAATAGTGGGCCTTCTACGGGTCAGAAACAATGGGCCTTCTACGGGTCGTAGAAACAATGGGCCTTCTGCGGTCCGTATCATCAATGGGCCTTATACGGGCCGTATGATCGATTGGCCAAACATGGGTCAAACAGACCACATTATGGCCGTAAACGGGCTAGAATTGGAATCGTCTGTTCATGGGCCGACCATAATGGGCCATCGTCAATAGGCCGTATTTGATGACGCTATGAAAACGGCCCAACGTATTAACGGACCACAAACAGGCCGACTGTAACCACGGGCTGAATTTGGCCCACAAGCAGAAAATGACAGAAACGGGCCATAAGTAAACGAATGTAGGAAATGAGCCCAAGAATAAATGGGCTCTGAGAAGGCCGAAAGATAACATGGGCTGGAAACGGCCCAATGGAATAATGGGCCGCTAATGGGTATAAAGTGATACACTGTTCATTACGGGCCAGTTTCACCACGGGCCGTTAATGGGTGTAAAGTGATACACTGTTCATTACGGGCCAGTTTCACCACGGGTCGTTAATAGGCCAAGAGTTACATAGGGCCTCATATGGGCCGAAAGACGTCATGGGCCATACATGGGACAAAAGTGAAAATGGGCTGGAATCATATTGGATGGCCCAGATGACGCTACTGGGCGTAATTCGGATAGGGCGTAACGGGCCTTGGGTTAGTGGGCTGTAAATGGGTTATATGGGAACAGGCTATTAACAGGCTTTCCATGGGCCGGCCCGCCACCTTTTGACCAAGTCAAACGGGCCGGCCTTTTCACAGGAATGGGCCTCTGTTGGGCCGTGCCACGTGTTGACGTATCATAGGCGCCTTCCGTCCAATGAGTGGATGACATCTGTCCCAACGATGAGCCGGCACGTGTTTCCTCCAGCCAATGATGATTTTACACATGGAAAATCCCCATTGGTCAGGGCTATTAACGGGTTATCGGATCCAAAACCCGACCTGATAGCTTAACGGCGTTCCGTTACGGTGGATGCCACGTGTCGGTCACCCTTGACGAAAGCACTTCTGTGACACGCGATTTATCGTCATGGAAGTGGACACTCCTGTGATGATAATTTTGGTAATGTCATGGAGGTATGACTATCTTGATTCTGTCATAAAATCGTCATGGATGTACATGCATGACAAAAAACGCGACGTACTATGACAAACACGTATCATATCGGAAGTGTATTTTTTTGTAGTGTGGAGATGCTACCCCGGACCAGCGCCAGCGGGGACCAGAACCGCACCGGCGACGACACCACCTTGCTCATCTCGCCCCGCTCGACCACGTCCAGCAGCCGTCCGCGGAAGCGCGCAAGGGGCGGCCAGCGTGCGCTGTGCCACACGGCGAGGCAATAGAGGAGCTGGCTGGCGGCGCGAGAGGCCGGGCGCGTGACACAGAGGGGTGGCGGGCGGCACGGGCTGGTGGCGGAGGCCGGGTGCGCTCCGGGCGCGCATGAGAGGGGTGGAGGCCGGGCTGGCTGGCGGGAGGCCGAGCACGGCGACCCGACGCGGGGCGCGCCAGAGATGGCCGGGCAGTGGCGGGCGCTGGCGGCGGCGCGGGGCGACGACGCTGGCCTGAGCTGCGTGGCAAGGCTCCGAGGCGGGGCTGGGCTTCGAGCTGGCATGGCGAGAGAGAAAGCGGACAGAGAGAGGGAAGGTGGGGGCTCTGCGAGAAGAAAGTGGAGAAAGCGACGGGGAGAGAGAGATGCGGCTGCAGATGGGCCACAGGATACAAAAAAGTGGCGCTGGCGTCCCCAGCTGCCCCCCGGGGGGCTGGGTTCGGGGTGAGATTGTCGGTTGTGTTTTTTAACAAATCCGGCAAAAAGTAGGCTCATGGGGGTGTGGCTGGGAGGTTTTTTATGCGCCGGTGCCAAAAAAGTGGCTTCGGGGCGTTCCTGGGGGCTCGGCTGGAGATGCTCTAATAGCCAGGAAAAATTGTTAGGACCCCATAGATAAAGTAAGGGAGATGTTTCCTGTCAACTGACGGATCATTCGTGCACGTCGACCATGACCGCAACCGTCCAGTCATCATTCGCGCGCATAACACCCTCCACAGCGCTCTCTTGTTTTGCAACATTGGTCGTGTTGCAAAACAGCCGAGCGCAACACAGTTCGTGCCACATGCCACACGGACAGCCACATGACACGTGTTGCAACAAGACATATGTTGCAAAAAAATATAACAAGACCTTTTTATGAAAAAAATCTCCAACTTGACCTATGCTGTAAAAAGTTCTGCAACATGTCCTGTGTTGCAGTGATAGAAGATGACGTTTGACCTTTAATCCATCGGACGACTCGCGAGGCGGCGGATCTTTTAAAAAGATCCGTCGGCTGACGCGTAGCAACGTCCACAAAATAAAAATATATAATAGATGATCCAGACGAGTTGGTTGATGGCGCCCTGGCATTGGCCACTTCACTCGTTTGCCACGTGCCTCGTTGAACCGCAAACTTTTCCTCATATATTTGTAGACCCCCTCCTATCACCTCTTCTTCATTCGAATTAAGACAGGGCTCCATTGTATTCATACGGCCACCAACGACCAACAACATTGTATGGCACTAGCAACCCTCAATTGCCGCCTCTTCTCCGCCTCGACGTGAAGTGTTGCGTCATCACTTGCAACCCCGCCACCACCCACTCCTTCGCTACTGCTGCTAACTGAAGCCGATCGATGCTGCCTCTGGGATGAACAATGAGCGTTGTGTGTGTGTGTGGGGGGGGGGGGGTTGGATGAACAGTGAGCGGTGGTGTTGCCTCTGGATGAACAGGATCCCGTGGTGTGGTGGAGGGCTGGATGAACTGTAGACGGTGGAGGGGTGGTTGAACAGGACCCCGTGGTGTGGAGGGCTGGATGAACAGTAGACGGTGGAGGGGTGGTTGAACAGTAGTCGGTGGAGTAGTGCGCGGTGAAGGCTGGATGAACAGGAGCCCGTGGAGGCTGGAGGAGGTCGACGGTAGCCCGTGGAGGGCTGAGGAGGTCGACGGTGGAGATGAACAATATCTCGTGGAGTCCCGTTTTGCAGTACGCCACACCCCTCCCGATGAACAGGACCCCCGTTTCGACCGTAGCGCTCCAACACAAGTCCGTTTCGTCTGTTTTGCGGTATGCCACACCCCTCCCGATGAACAGGACCCCATTTCGACCGTAGGAGGTCTGTTTCGTCCGTTTTGCGGTACGCCACACCTCTCCTGATGAACAGGACCCCGGTTTCGACTGTAGGAGGTCTGTTTCGTCCGTTTTGCGGTACGCCACACCCCTCCCGATCAACAGGACCCCCGTTTCGACCGTAGGAGGTCCGTTTCCTCCGTTCTTCGGTACGCCAGGCCTCGTTTCCATCGCCTGTTCTGTGCAAGCCCTCCCGATGAACACGATGACGCATTCCGTTGCGACCCAGCCAGTTGGCTCCCACGTGTTCTGTTGCCTCCCGATGAACACGACGCATTCCGTTGCCTCCCCATGAACACGATGCATTCCGTTGCCTTCCCATGAACACGACGCATTCCGTTGCCTCCCCATGAACACGACGACGACGCTGTTTCTCCGTTCCGATCCAGCCATGTACGTATGCGCGAGTAGGTGTTCGAGACCCTGCCCGTATGTACGTATGTGTACATGCTACGTGCGCGCCTCTACTAACACACATTGCGTGCCTCTACTACGACACGTGCGCGCCTCAACATCGGCCAGTATGTACGTACACGTTCACGACCAGAATGACAACGCTACGTACGCTTCGACCAGGTGGGTCCCGACTGTCAGGCACTTCCTTGCCTGCGAAGATGTAGCTGGTGGGTCCCAGCAGTTAGGGGGCGAATCATTTTGGTTTTTTTTGGCCGGACGCACTTCCTTGCGTGCGAAGATGTAGCTGGTGGGTCCCAGCAGTCAGGGGGCGAATCGTTTTTTTTGCCCGGACGCACTTCCTTGCGTGCGAAGGTGTAGCTGGTGGGTCCCAGCAGTCAGGAGGGAAACATTTTTTCATGAAATACGGTGGTCCGTCCGGTGGGTCCCTGCTGTCAGGTGGAGGAATAATTTTTTCCGCGTAATAAGGAGGCACTTCCTTGCTGCGGCCGTGGACCCAGCTGTCAGCCTCTCCACGTACAGTCCACGTCCGATGGAAGTCGTTCCTTGACCACGTTGGACGACGGCGAGGCCTAGGAAGGGGACGACACGGAGCCGGTGAAGACGCGGCAGTGGATGCCCACGCGGAGAGGAGTATGAGGGTTCACTCGTTCGGCTGCGGTGTGAGACTGCCGTAGACGCAGGGCCTGGCCAGCGGTGGCAATAGTAGGGGGCGGTGAGGCCTCCGCGGCAGCACAGCCAGCCACCAGAGGCAGGAGTAGGCGGCACGACCGACGCTGCTTTGGGTGGCTGGAGCAAGAAGACCAGAGGTTGAAGAAGCACTACGGCCGTTGGATGGACATCGTACGGTCACTGGAGCTAGAATCGTTCATAGTAACTAAGTTGACAAAGCCCTCCATCCCCATCAACTTAGTAGGCCCACAAGTCAGCCTCCCACCAAGGTGGGTCCCAGCTAGCAGGGGGAGTATTCATTTTTTTGTGCGTAATAAAGAGGCACTTCCGGTGGGTCTGAGCTGACAGCGAGGGGAATGTTTTTTTTACGAAATACGGTGGCCCGTCCGGTGGGTCCCTGCAGTCAGGGGGAAATGGATTTTTCGCGAAATAAGGTGGCTCGTCCGGTGGGTCCCTGCTGTCAGGTAGAGGAATAATTATTTTGCGTGTAATAAGGAGGCACTTCCTTGCGGCCGCCATGGACCCAGCTGTCAGCCTCTCCACGTACAGTACTCTTCCGATGGAAGTCAATCGTTGACCATGTTGACCACGCCGCGCGGAGAGCACCAGTGCGGTGGACGACGGCGAGGCCTAGGAAGGGGACGACGCGGAGCCGGGGAAGACGCAGCAGTGGAAGCCCGCGCGGAGAGGAGTACGAGGGTTCACTGGTTCGGCTGTGGTGTGAGGCTGCCGTCGCCGCAGAATAACAGGAGGTGTGGGTGAGTGGAGGGATGGCCTGACCAGTGGTGGGAGTAGTATGGGGGCGGTGAGGCCTCCGCGGCAGCACAACCGGCCATGAGAGGCAGGAGCAGGCGGCACGACCGGCGCTGCTTTGGGTGGCTGGACCAAGAAGACCAGAGGTTGAAGAAGCACTACGGCCATTGGATTGACATCGTACGGTCACTGAAGCTAGAATCGTTTATATTGACTAAGTTGACAAAGCCCTTGGTAGGCTCCAACTTAGTAGGCCCACAGGTCAGCCTCCAAAACGGTGCGCCCCAGATGTCAGGGGGAGGAATCATTTTTTGGGCGGACAAAGCTAAGAATATCCGAGATTGAAGAAGAAGCACGACATCCGTTGGATAGACATCCAACGACCACTGCTGCTAGAACCGTGTGTTGACTATAATAAGTTGACAAAGCCATGCATACGCATCAACTTATTTTTTTTAGGGGACGCGTCACTTAGTAGGCCCACAAGTGTGTGGCAGAGAACTTTAGCCCATTTGCATTTTGTAAGAATGTACAGCCCATTTTTGAATTCTAATGGGATTTACAACTGCCCACTTACAGTTTGTTAAAAGTACAGTCTGTTTTCTAGCTAGGACAATGATTAATAATTTCAACCAACCGTTGAAGACAGAATTCAATAAAATTTCCCACATTTTGATGGGATCCGAAATATTTTTATCCCGAAATTTCTAGTCAGATTAAATATAAATTTGTATTACATAAAAATCCAACGAAACATTGCACGCGCAACAATGAAAATTTATGATTTTCAAAATCCATAAATAATATTTTATAAACTAATTTCGTGGTTGGTACATTTTTAATAGTTACTACCCAGTTTTTATAATTACATCCATTTATTATTTTTTAAAGCCCATTTTCCTGTTAAGCCTAATGCATCCCTCCTAGGAAAGATTTGCAGCCCAGCGGAGCGGAGAATAACAAGTTGACCTTGCCTGGGTATTCCTCAAAAAGACATATAGCTGGGCTAGCCATTTTCATCTTGAAAAAACTAGTATCTGGGCTGGATATTTGGCCTGGGCTAGACGGGCCACAGCCCGCCCAGTTAATACCCTGCTCTTCTCTGAACAACAACGAAATCATCGCCAAGAAAAACTCTGCAGTGCTCACGCCTCAAAAACACAAATACTGCTCGAGCTGCTTGGTCCTAGCTGTCGGCCGCACCATCTGCAATTCTCTCGTTTATATTGACTACATAGGTTGACAATGGTGTGGGACCGTGATGTCAGGAAACCAGGAGAAAGCAAAAAAAATATAGTTGTACATAATAAGGAGGCACTTGCGTACGTACGGCTATGGCCCTTGTGGGTCCCTAGGGTTATCCAGTCAAAATAAAGTCATCTCCTGAATCCTCACGTTCGTTGACGATGTTAACAATGCTCGGCGCCACGGCGAGCGCAACAACTCGAAGGACAACAGAGAGGGCCTCGCCGGCCCTACGGAGGTCTAATACAGCGCCCGCTGCTCATTCAGGAAGCCAGGATCATCGGACACCTATGAGCACCTTCTAGAAATTGAGAAGGCATGAAACGGTAAGGCCGCGCTTGGAAGCTCTGGTTTATTTCAAACTTGTATTAACATACAAGTGTAATTTACACATCATCGGAAACAACGCGCAAAATACAGGCGTAATGAAACCGAGGGCCCGAGGTTTGTAAGTAAAACCGGCGGGTTACGCGTGTAATTTGAGAGACCAGTGTATATTTTACAAGCACTGCTATATGGACGACATTACCAGACGATACATGCACGACATGTGTATCATGCCATCCATGGGCAAGGCTGAAACAACAGCTAACGACTGGATTAGCAATCGTCCGAGTGTCATTCAGCGTTTTTATCGTGTGTGAAGTACTTCCGATATTTTACTAGTCGAAATCGACCAACCAGGCGCCTTCGCCGGAGACCATCTGCTTTAATTTACAAGCGTTAGTTCTACAAGCGGTTTTGGTTGGAAAATGACGATCCAATCACGGCCTAATATCATGAGTTGGTCGGAAGATCATATGGTTTCACGTCTAACCTACCCGACATGTCGTATAGGCTATGAATGAAACATCAGACGATGAACTTCTTATGCACGGAAACAACAAAAGAGGATGATCTTCTTAACAAGCAAATCACTGGCATTAGATCGACATGCAAAACAATACGAAGCATTATTCTCAGGAGGCACGGTGAACAGCTCGTGATGCCGCATGCCACAACATTCCAAGCTCAACTTTGCAATCAAACACAAGGCCTGGCATTACATAGACAATATTCAGAGCAAACTCTTAACACAGGAATATCTCAGCAGAGTGTAACTATTTGCTTCAAAAGTGAACACAGGAATAGGAAAAAACACTTGATGTTGCTCACAGCAAGGGCGTCCCACTCAAAAATATCAAATGCATGTCTTCTGGCTAACATCAATGAGCAAATTTTGACAAGGTTTTCCAATTCCAATATATTAAGCTAACGTCATCTTGCTAACATCAATGATTAAAATTTGACAAGCTTTTCCCATTCAAAATATGTAATGCCTATGATCGGGGTGTCCTGTCGTAGCTTCTTGTACTTGTTTGGGCACTTTTTGCCCAGGGCACTCGACATGTTGTTAAATTGCCAATGGTCTCTGCAGACTAGTCATGTTACCGGTGTCTAATAATACTCTGTAAAGCTTCTTGGTCATTCCTTCTGTAACGTAGGGCAAACAGTGACTGCTTCTTTCCGCAAAGTGGAACGACCAACTGGACCCAGTAACGCAGCAGTTTGCCTTGGACACATTGGCTCCTTTTGTGCAGTTCAACTAAAATCGAAGTCGGAACAAAACCGAGCTTTAATTTTGATATCCCTATAAGCAACAATAGGTATAAGGGAAACAATTACTGAGAAATAACGGTTGATGACTTGTCTTAATGGGAAACAAAGCAGGAGAGTAGCAATTCTCCATCAGTGTGATTAATTCATATTGACTGAGACATTATCTTAACAATGCCATGTTTCAACATGTATAAAGAATGACAAAATAGAAAAGTACCATTCCGAAAACAATGCAACTGATTCATTTTAACAAAGACATTATCTTAACAATACCTTGGTTAAACATGTAGAAAGAACTACAAAGCAGGATAGTACCATTCCTAACAAGTGTTGCAGTTTTGAACTAAGATTTAGTAGTTAATTAATTCTGAGAGTGGCATTGCTTAATTTTACCAGCGGTATTAGATTAACGAAAAGCATAAATAGTTTCAGGGGAGAGTGGGCGCAACAACAATACGTGCTTCCATCTACTTATAAAGGGGGTGATGCAGAGTTTGTTGTAACAAAGCAACAAGCATCATGACTTGGTTGGTCCCATTTTTGTTCACTACTTAATGGGAAAAGACAGCAATACAATAGCTTCAATTCAACATTTATTTAAAACAGTACCAATACAAGTAGCACAACATCTCAAAGCACCTTTGCACAATCATGTGGATGAAGGCTGTCTTGACCTTTCATGAGAACACCAGGATAAAATACGAATCTGCCAACACGAATAGGAAATCCAATCTCGTTTTGTGCAGTTGCACTGAAATCAAGCAAAGTGTTACGTGTAGCGAAGCAAAATGTCGCAATAGCAACAAGTTGAATAGATATCCCTGTTTAAACAGAGGCAAAAAAGGAATCAATTACTGGCTAATAATGGAGGATGAAACATGCAGCCACAAAAATGGTAATCCCGCCAATCCCTAACAAGTGTTGCAGTTTTGAAATAAGATTCAGTAGTTAATTCCAAGAGTGGCATCAATTACTGGCTTATAAAGGGGGTGATGCTGAATTTGTTGTAACAAAGCAACAAGCATCATGTCTGGGTTGGTCCCATTTTTGTTCACTACTTAATGGGAAAAGACAGCAATACAATAGCTTCAATTCAACATTTATTTAGAATAGTACCAAAACAAGTAGCACAACATCTCAAAGCACACTGCACATCATGTGGTTGAGACCAAGATTTGAAACAACTTGCCATGAAGACTGGAAACAAATCTCGATCTCCTTTTGTGCAGTTCCACCAAAATTAAGCAAAGTCACCGGTGTGACATTCAAGTTGATCTGCACAAAACACTCTTAAAACATAAAGTGTTTCGAGTAGCGAAGCAAAATGTCGCAATAGCAACAAGTTGAATCGATACCCCTGTTTTAACAGAGGCAAAAAAGGAAACAATTACTTGCCGATTAAGGAGGATGAAACAAACGGTGACAGAAAGAAGCATCTAACTTATCTTGGATGGAAAACAAAGTAGGATAGTAGCATTTCTAAAACGGTTGCATTGATTCATATTAACAGAGACATTCTCTTGAAACAACATTCGTTAAAAATTGTAATTTACTTTTAACAGTGGCATTGCTTCAATTTTCCAGCGGCATTCTTACATTAACAATAGCAAAATAGCTGTATGGGACATGCTAGCACCATGTGCATCCACACGTATAAATGGGTGATGCAGAGTATGTAGCCAAGCAGCACATCTGTGTTGGTCCCATATTTGTTCTCTTTGAACTTTTTTCCATGTGAGGGCAGCAAATCTAGTCCTGCACAAACTACCCGACCCCCCAGTTTCTTTCCCTTTTCAACAAAGAGATCGGTTCCTTACAGATGTGTGTACTGGGTTACCCACTTTTCGACCAACAAAGCGGCTGGATAGCCAGTCTATACTACTTCCTCCCTCCTTTCCTCATTGAACCACGTCCTAGATTCATGCTCCACTCCACCGCACCCTTCTTTCCTCTTTGAACCAAGACCTAGATTCGACTACAGTCCCTTGGGTTAACCTCATCTGGGAAGCACCCTACCAGGACAATAAATTACCAGGGAATGATTTGGTTGGGTCTTTCTAGTGGAGGTCCATCCTTCAATTAACTGATCAGTATAAAGCCATGGCCCGATGTAACTTAGGGGATGGTAGAACTGCCTTTTTTGGGTCTGATTTGTGGGGCACTATTGTCTTACAGCAAGAATACCCTCATCTTTATTCTTTTGTGCAAGATGCTACAATGACAGTTCAACAAGTGGTGAGCACTGAGTACCTTGAAGATTTGTTCCACCTGCCTCTGTCCAACCAAGCATACCAGCAGTTTCTTCTGTTAGAAGAAGTTTGCCATGATCTGAGACAATCTGAATTTCTACATATGTCTGACACTTGGAGTTATATATGGGGCAACAGTAACTTCTCTGCTTCAAAGGCATACAGAGTGATCATAGGAGTCAAACAAGTTCCACTTCACTTTGCCTGGATTTAGAAGTCTTCATGTCAACCTAAGCACAAACTGTTCTTCTGGATGCTTCTACATGATAGACTGAACACAAGAAACCTGCTGAGAAGGAAAACTATGATCTTGAAAGAATACAATTGTGCTGTGATGAATTTCCAACAAGAAGAAACTCTACATCATTTATTCTAGCGGTGCCAATTCTCTAGGATATGTTGGAATTTCATATGTCCACAAAGATCTCCAAACTTGTCTGTGCTAGAGGCCTTCCAAGATCTGAAGGAAAAGTTGAAGGTTCCTTTCTTCATGGAGATCATCATCCTGGGTTCTTGGGCCATTTGGATTACAAGAAACAATAAGATTTTTTAGAACATTCAGCCCTCCTTCCAAGGTTGGAAGCACATTTACTTTGAGGAACTGAAATTGCTGTCCCTCAGGATCAAGGCTAAATATGCTGCTGAATTCAACATCTGGCTGGCTAGCTTGCTAGTTTCTTGAGGAGTCCTTCTTTTAGTTTTAGTTTTAGTCTTAGTTTTCCTTTCAGGGGCTCACCTCAAGCCCTTGTTTGTATCTTTTTTTGTTGTTTTCTTAGTCTTAGCTAGCTACCTTAGCTTGCTGTATAGTTTGTTTTATTTCTTTTTCTCTTTGTTCAGTGCTACTCTTTTTATATTTTAATAAAAATTGCAGTGGGGTTTTACCCTACTATTCATAGTCAAAAAAAAGATTCAACTACAGAACGAAAAAGATTCACATGCAGCTAGAGCAACGACGGTTTCAAAGAAACTTATACCTTAGGGTCGTCGGGATGTGGCAAGGCGTGCGGCGGGAGGCCGGATCTGCCCACACTACGTACGGAGGTGAGGAAGAAGGGGTCGGTGGCCCTCCCGCACAGGCGCTGGATGAAAGAGAACAGCGCAGCCGACAGTGGGTTGCCTCCCTCGCCGAAGGCGATAGAGTGAATGCTGCACCTCCTCCCCTTCCCGATGCGACGGGATATGGACGCCTCCTTCACCAGCTGTGGGGGGGAGAGAGAGACAAGAGGCCAACGATGTCTTGTTTAGATCTGGTGAAGAGAGGGTGAGAGACTGTGAATATAGCAAACCCTAGCAAATGAACACTGAGCCTCCTGCGTGTAAGATATATGTAGTGCGGCGAGCGTGTGGAGAGTGCAAACCCTAGCGAACAAGCGCTGAGGCTCCCGCTTATATATATACTAATGTAGTACGGACTGAGCTCCGGTGCCTACACTGCATCTGCTTTTGGCTGTATGACAGGTGAGCCAGCCACATTGTGGGCCCACCTATCATAAACCGAAAGGCAGGTGCACTAAGTCAATGAAGCTGCATCCATATAGTACTCTCGTGTATACGACTAATATATAGTGGAGTGGTTTTCTAATTCTCTCCATAATAATCGTTTTAAATTGTCTAAGTACTACCTCCATTTCAGTTTACAAGTCCTACGCGTATACCGAGGTTGCCAATTTAATCACCCTAATATAAACTATATAACACAAAAATTATACCTTTTGAAAATAGAAACTCCGAAGTTTATGTTGGTATATTTTTTATAATATATGACTTGTATTAGCTTGGTCAAATTGACGACCTAGGGGTACGCGCACGCCCTGTAAACTGAGAGAGAGGTAGTACGAAGCGACACTCTTTATTTAATGTACAATGAAGAAAACTAGTACTACTTCCGATGAACTAACGATCCACGCCCACGCGTCCTGGTCGCACTTCCTGTCCTTCACGTGTGGTACACTACCCTCCCTTAAGGGCATGTACAATGGTGCTATCTTAGAAGTGACACGTAGGATAAATAATGAGGTGGAGGAGAGAGAACTCATAAGAAAAGGTGTGTCTTCTCTTATTTAAGCGAATACAAGAGATGATCTCTTAACACAATATGTCTCACCACATTTTTAGGAATGACTAGTTATTGAAGATAAGGCTAAAAGATGACCCATTGTAGACTCTCTTTTTCGTCATATCTAAATTACATGCAAGACTTAAGATAAGACTACTTCTCAACCATTGTACATGCCCTAAGTGAGCAACCACTCATGCGCCAAATTATCGGAAACGTGTGAGAGTGTGTACAAATAAGGAATTTTAATTTCAATTATCGGAAAGGTTTGAGAGTATTACAAAGTTTGACTTCAGTCAAATCTAATATGCGGAGTAAATAAAAATGAAGGTCTACTACGTCCATCTGGGTTTTTAGTCCACACCATTTTTTAAATCAAAGTTAATAGTTGGACAAATAAAATTACAGGGGAGCTGGAGACAAAGTTGTGAGAAGGCTTAGAAATCAATACAAAACTTATGCTCTTAGTACCAACGTCGATCCTTCTTCGAGGAAACATTTGATTTCATAGCCAATTGTGTGATAAAACTGAACCAACGTGAAAGACGACTGCGTCTCCAATGCAACCAAGGTGAACTGACGAAGAATATCATCTTTGTGCGTAATAAGCAAAGAGAACTGATGGAAGATAGCTTGTTTTCATTGAAAATCGATCTGCTTCACCAGCCGAGGCGCAACCATGAGCATGGATAGGTAATCGTGGTGATGCATCATCCATTTGGCATCAAGTTTGGGTGAGGCACCTATGAAGTTTGACAAATCCTCACTGTGGTCTGTTTCTTCTCAGTAATCAAGCTCGAGGAAGGAAGAACCATGTGGCAGAGGACAGTGAGGCGGAACAACAATGGCCATCCAATTGTGTGCAGTTCCACTAAAATTGAGGAAGACATGCTCGGGTATGGAGACACGCATCGCTGTTTCCAAAAATATAAAAAAGGGTTAGCAAGGACATCTCAATTGTCAATAAGAATTAATGAAAAGTACACCAACAAACAGAAGCATCATAATTATATCTTGATGGGAACTAAACCAGGATACCCGAGAAAAAAAGCATTTCTTTGTTTAACCAGTGATAGTACTACCACCATATGGACAATGACCGCACAACCACCATGTACTTTTTGTCGAAACAACATGTATACCTCCACCGAGGCATAAATCAAGACAACTTTTCGAGTGACATTTCCTCTATAATAGTACTAGTAGGTGATGTTGGACCAGCCGACGAACCCTAGCTACTATGCATGGGGAGCTGGGGAGTAGTCGCATAGAAGAAAACCCGCACGCAGCGACCTGGGGAGCTGGACCATTACAAGAAGTTATACCTCAGGTGGGCGAGATGTCGTTTAGGCAAGCGGGCGGGATCTGCCCACACGACGACAGCGAACAAGGGCGCGTAGGATCTTCGTCCGCGCCAGCGCCGGCTCCGAGAGGACGGTGCGCATCGGCTTCCTTCATCGCCGACGGCGACAACGTCAACGCTGCACCTCCTCACCTCCCGCAGCGGACGGGATTCGGCCGGATCTGTGACCACCGGTGAGGAGAGAGATAGAGTGGACACTGTCATCTTGTTTTGATATGGAGAGGGTGAGAGAGCGAGACGCGAGAAACTCTATCAAACAAGAGGCTATAATGGAGTAAAAAAATCTCTCCATAGCAGTGGTTTTAAATAGAATACGCGCGTTCCCGGAAAAAAGTAACGAAAACTGGCGGAATATTTTTTAAGGGTGTGTCTAGGACACATCTAGATGTGACATAGTTATGTCGCATCTAAGTTGATGTCCACTTTGTTTGTGGTCTATTTTTTTTGTCCTAGTTTTTTTGTTTCTTGTTACTACATTAAATACTTGTGGGAGCTTAGATGTGATATCCTTAAATAACATCTAGATGTGAATTAGACAAACTGATTTTCTAATGTACCAAGAAAGAAAACTCGATCAAAAACACGCCCCCACTTTCAGGTCGCGAGAGTCGTCGTGCACACACACATATTCATAGACATGCATATCTGTGTTTACGTAAAATTCCATTTCCATCTCCATCTCCAATCATATTTGTCCAACTGGCACATTATTTACGTTGTTAATTATATACACAACAATATTAATGTACAACATCTTTTGTTTGTGCATGTCCGAACCGCTGCCACGGCCGGTCCTGACCAACCCGAACCCTCTTCATCACCCGCGCGTGCTTCCCGCCCGAAACGGTCAGTGCCGCATTCATGCCCGGCCAGAGCGGACGTGACCTCTCACTGGCGCCGGCAATGAAGCGGCACGCCGGCCGAGAGAGCATCGCCCGCGCCACTTCCGGGTGCACGCGGCTGCTCCGCGTTCAAAGGTCACAATAGCCAGCTACAACATGCATGTAAAAAGTTCTTGGGAGTCCGTGCTACAGCTAGCTGTCCTCCCCCATCTCGTCAATCTCTTCCAGTAGTGCTAGTACTCCATGGCGCGATCCATCGACAAGCAGGCGGGAAAGTTATCGTATACTCGGTTTGCGGTGAGTGGCATGCTGAGCCACCGTGTGGGGTCGAGCCATGGAGGAGGGTGAGACACGAACACTACAGCCGTGATTTAAACGTTGGTTTTGCTCGATGGTGCGATCCAACGAAACGAAACGTTGGTTTCTCTCCGTTTCCATTTTTTCTCCGGAAATACGAAAACTTTCCACTCCATTTTCATTCCTATTCCAAGGTTGCCCCGTTACAACATTCCATCAAATACAAAGGAAAACTAACACGCATGCTGATGCATCTCAATGATTCACAGATCATAGCCAATATTTACTTCACAACTAAAGAAAAAGTTGTGAGAGCGTGTCTGAAAGAAAAACTACTGATGGGGTCACTACGACTTAAACCCTAAACCCTAAACATGATTTAATTCATCGCCGTAGAACACCGTCAAGAAAAGACGGCTGGCACCCTCGGATCATATGATGCTTTTGTGCAGTTCCACTAAAATCGACCTGATCATCCCTGATGGCAAAGATATTGAAGAAGTAAACTCATCACAAGTAGAAGCTGGTAGAAGTAGAGAAAGATCGACCTGGAGATGGAGCTACAGCAGTGGAGCAAGCCGGCTCCAAAAGGAAGATGGACTATGTGACGCCCGAATAATTAGGCTACAGTAACCCCACGTTAATGATGCCACGTCACCTCGGATTACTGTTGATAATCTCACGTTAGTTCGAAATGATTCATATTAAAAATTTGAATTTAACTTAAACAATTAAAGTTTTTCAAAAGTCAAAACTAAATTGTTCCTAATGTGTCAAATAATCCTTAGTAAATATTGGTGGATAAATTATCTTTTAATAAAATATTTAAATGCACTAAAGTAATAGAAATGACAGCAAAAACAATTAATTAGATGCCTTTTATAAAGTTATAACAATAAAACTAAATTAGTAGTGTGCCAAAATAATTGTGACAATGGACTGATTAGTAATACTAATTTAAGTGCTGACTATGTATTTTATAAAACTAAAATAAAAGAAACTTTAAATGAAAACAGTAAAGAAAATAAGTAAAAAGAAAATAAAAGAAAACGAAACAAAGCCCCCCCTTGCTGGGCTGTGGCCCAGCTGGCCACCAGGCCACAACCGGCCCAGCCTCCCCCTACTAATCCCCACCCCGGTCAAACCCTAAACCGCTACCAACCACCCGCACCCCACTCGCTCTCTCCCCCTCACCCCGATCCAGTTCTGGATCGGGATCGGGCCGACGACCACGCCCCGACGCCGGCGCCCCATCCCGTCGCCGCACTCCATCTGCCCCGACGCCGCCATGCCTCGCCGGCGCCGCCCCCCACCGCCGCCTGAAGACCTCGCCGAGGCTTCCTTGTCTCCTCCTCAAGCAGCTGACCGGACTCCATCGTCGTCGTCCCCGTCAACGCGGCCGTCCTCGTCTTCCTCCCCAAGCACCGCTGCCCTCGAACCCTACACCCACCGTGAGCCCCGGCCTCTCCCTCTCTCTCTCCTCCGTCGTGACTGCGCACCACCACCAACCCTTACGCAGGCGGCGCTCACCGCGTCCCACCCACCTGGCGTGTCACCAAGCGCCGCGCGCCGCCTCCCGTCCGCGCACGCCCTCAACCAGCCGACGCCAGAAGCCGCACCCCACGCCGTCCCATCGCCGCGCCCTCCCTCTGGCGCCTCTGGTGGCGCTGCGTGCGCGCAAGGCCAGGCGTGTCCGCGCCTTGCGGGTTCCCGCGCGCCCCGCTCCTCTGCCGTTGCTGCAGCTCCAGCCGTCGCTGCTGCCGGTGCCCTACACCGTCCCGCCGCCACGCTAATCGGGCCGCCCACACAAAGGTAAGGTGGAAAAAGACGAACGTGAAAAAGGTGAGTTGCGGGTTTCAACTCGCGATCAAGACGCTATCATGCGAGTGCTGCAAGCCAAAGCACCCGTAAGTCTTACTGATGGATGTACATCACAATACTAGAAGACCTAAATCCAGCCGCAAAACATAACGCTTGAAAAACAATCACGAGCAGATTTCTAAAAGATGGAGCAAAAATTATACTTCCGAACAATCATGACAGACACGACCAAATTTTCAAAACGTATGAATACATTTTAATTTTGAACCAAAAATTGAAAATCCCAAACAACTTTCGAATTTAGAGAACACAATTTGAACATGAGATTTTTTTTGAATATGGAGAACAAAATTTGAAATCAAGAACAAAATTCAAACATGGGGACAAAAAAATGAAAAACGCCGAGCATTTTTCTGTTTAGACATTTTCTTTTAAAATCATGACCAAAAATTTAACATGGGAACAAAAATTTGAAAATCCCAAACATATTTTCAATTTAGAGAACAAAATTTGAAGATGCAATTTTTTATTAAAATCCTGACTATGTTTTGAATTTAGAGAACAAAATTTGAACATTGGGACAAAAAATAAAAACGCCGAGCATTTTTCAGTTTAGACATTTTCCTTTAAAATCGAGGCAAAAAATTTAACATGGGGACAAAAAAAGGAAGCGCTAAACATTTTTTGAATTTCGAGAACAAAATTTGAAGTAAAAGAACAATTTGAAAATTCTACAACTGAATTTATTGGGTCGAACCGACGACCTCCTACAACTGAATTTTTCAAAATAAAAACATTTTCCGAATTTTCGTACAAATTTTGTAAAACAGGAACATTTTGATGATGTGAACAAATTTGAAAAAGAGGAACATTTCTTGAATTTGTGAACAAAAAATAAAAATGCTTATATTTTTAAAACTTCCAGAACATTTTTTGAGTTTGTGATTTTTTTTGAAAAACATGAACTATTATTGAATTTGTGAACAAATTTGGAAAGCTGGAACAGTTTTTTCAATTCCCAAACATTTCTTGAATCTTGAGAACAAATTTTGAAATGGTGAACAATTTTAAAAAATCCTGAACAAATTTGGAAGCACGAACAATTTTTTAAAGCACGAACATTTTTTGAATCTTGAGAACATATTTTGAAACGGAGAGAAATTTTGAAAAATTCTGAACAAATTTGGAAGTCCGAACAATTTTTTGAAGCACGAACATTTTTTGAATCTTGAGAACATGTTTTGGAACGGAGAGAAATTTTGAAAAATCCCGAACAAATTTGAAAGCGCGTACATTTTTTGAATATGTGAACAAAAAATTGAAATTCAGTACATTTTCTGAATTTCAGAAGTTTTGTACTTTGTTGTGTAACGAGAACAAATTTTGAATTTTGAGAACACTTTTTGGTAACACGAACAGAATTTAATTTTTTGATTTTTTTAAAGGAAGAGAAGAAAAGAAAAGGAAATAAAAAAGAAAATCATAAACATTTTGTAAAACTATGAACATATTCTGAAAAAGAAAAATAAACTTGAAAAAGAAAGTGAAACAAGAAACAAAAAACGAAAAAATGAAAAAGAAACAGAAACGAAAAAAAAAACGATAGAAAGCCGAAAAAAAACCAGGAAAAAACGATACAGGAAAAAAACCCGGTTTAGGGAACCTTCTGGAAGGTTCCCAAAACCGGTTTGGACGCGTTATGTGTGGGCCGGCCCATTTCTGTCACTCGCTGCGCTGCCCCTGTGCGATTGCTCGACAGTTTGCCGCAGCGAGCGGCGAATAGGATTTCCCGTGGCAAGGACCCAGTCAAGGGAGGATGGCGGGTCAAAAGCAGCACCGGATGCCGCAGAAGGGGTCTTTGGGCCGCACTCCCCTAGGGGATGCCCAATCGATGGGCTGCAAGTGTTGGGCCTTAACCGGGTGGGCTCGGAGCAGCATGACAAGGCCGATGCCAGAGGGGAGGGGGAGCCTGTTGACCCCTCGGTCATTTCCTCATCGATTGCACCTCTCCACTGCCAGCCGCTCTCATCCCTAACCCTGTAGACACCGGCAAGCAGGATGGGGGCGCAGCCAGGAAGCTTACAAGATGGAGCAGCGGCAGGCTAGCCGCCAAGCCAACAGCAGAGTGGTCCACCATGGATAAAGTGCAGCTCGTCCTCATGAAGAAAGGAGATGTGTGGGCGGGATACTCGCCGGTGGCGGATGCATCCGCGGCGGACCTGCAGAAGTACAGAGATCTGTACAAGCAACCGCTGCCTGACAAGTTTGTCGTTGCGGTAACCGAGCTGGTGAACTCGACGAGCAGCCACGGCAAGATGAGCGTTCAAGTGGAGCTAAGGTGGGAGCAGGTGCCTGTCGCCTGATGTGTTATATTACATTCAGTTATGATGTGTTCTCAGTTAGTTTTCCAATGTTAGTCTGCTATCTATTTCTGGAAGTAGAGTGCTGCGATATGGAGACTGATGCGTGTTCGGTTTTGAGTGTGGTGTCATACTGTGACCTCCCCCCTATGGTTGGTGGAGGATGTGTTTTGAGCTCGGGGTCGGGCTGTCGATGTACTATCTGAGTGTTTGGTCTGTTTTATGGATTTCGCGATTCTGAATTGGAATGTCCGGGGCCTGAACAATCTAGCAAAGAGGAGAGCTGTGCAAATTTTTGTGGCTGAGTTGAATTGCAACGTGATATGTTTACAGGAAACTAAAATTAGGGACATGTCCAGGAGCTTGTTGCTAGAAATTTTGGGGCCAAGATTTGTTGATAATTTCATCAGTTTACCTGCCACTGGCTCTCGGGGAGGGATTCTCATTGCTAGCACAGATGATTTTGAGGTGTCTGATATACCTTTGGCAGTTGGAGCTCATTCGATTTCAGGTACGATCAGGGACAAATCGGATGGCAACTGCTGGTCTATTACTGGGGTCTATGGTCCCCAGCTTGAGGCTGATAAATTGGAATTCTTATCTGAATTGAGAAGGATCAAACAGTTTTTGCTTCCACGTTGGATGGTGTCGGGGGATTTCAACATGATAAGTAGGGCTGCTCACAAGAGCAACACTAATTACAATTTGAGGATGATGGGTAGGTTCACGGCTGCCATTGAGGATTTGGAATTAATTGATTTTCCCTTACTAGGGAGGAGGTTCACTTGGTCAAGTGAGCGTCAAAATGTCACCCTCACCAAGATCGACAGGGTTTTAGTCTCCGGGGAGTGGAAGGCTGCTTTCCCACAGTTTCAGTTGACCCCCGCATCGACCAATATTTTCTGATCACTGTCCGTTGGTATTGAGGAAAATGCAGCTATCTCATTATAGGGCTTTTAGGTTCGAAAATCACTGGTTAAGGTCCCCGGAGTTTGATGTGATTGTTCAGCAAACCTAGAATAGAGTGGTCTAGTCTGGAGACCCAGTTCGTGTGTTGCATACTAAGCTCTCCCGTACAGCCGCAGCGCTAAAACTTTGGAAAAGGACAAAGATGAAGTGGGCTAATTTTGTTTCTGGTATAGCAAATGAAGTCATCTTCCGCCTGGATCTGGCACAAGAGGACCGTGAACTGACCGAGGCCGAGAGAAATCTACGGAGTTTGCTCAAGATGAAGCTTTTGGGTATCGCGGCCATTGACAGAGCAAGGTGGAGACAGAAATCAAGGGTAACTCGAATTAAGGAGGGGGATGCCAGCACAAAGTTTTTTCATCTCCGGGCCAATGGACGGCGCCGGAAAAATCCTATTCCGGTGCTCAATGGGGAGCAAGGCCCGGTGTCTGATCATGAAGGGAAGGCCAAGATTCTTCTGGACCGTTTCAAGCAGATCATGGGCACCCCTCTTTCGCGCACAACCACCCTGAACTGGCATGCCCTGGGCCTGCCACGGCTGGACTTGACACATTTAGAGCTCCCTTTCTCTGAGCAGGAATTACGGGATGCGGTGACTGACATTCATGGGGAGAAGGCGCCTGGGCCAGATGGCTTTACTGGTGCCTTCTATAAGCGATGTTGGCCGACTATTAAGGGAGACTTGCTTGCTGCTGTCAACTGTGTGCATTCTTTGCGTGCTCAAAATTGGAGGATGGTGAATACGGCAAATTTGGCTCTTCTGCCCAAGAAAGATGGTGCCCGAGATGCATGTGATTTCCATCCTATTAGTTTGATGCACAGCGTTCCCAAGATTTTGAGTAAGATGTTGGCTGCTAGGCTGGCCCCGGAAATCCACAAGCTTGTCTCCCACAACCAGAGTGCTTTCATTAGAGGGCGATCTATTCAAGATAATTTTTTGTACGTCCAGAACGTGATTAAGGCTGCCCACTCCGGAAATTCTGCGTTGGTGTTTCTGAAGCTTGACATGGCCAAGGCTTTTGATTCGGTCTCTTGGAGCTATCTGCTGGAGGTGATGGAGGCAATGGGTTTCTGCCAGTGCTGGAGAGACATGGTGTCCATTATTTTTGCATCTTCCTCCTCTCGAGTTCTGCTGAATGGGTCGCCAGGTGCCCCTTTTGTGCATAGGCGGGGATTGCGGCAGGATGACTCCGTATCGCCCCTGCTATTTATCCTAGCCATGGAGCCTCTGCAGCGGATGCTCACGATGGCCATAGAAAGGGCGGTGCTTACACCTTTGAGAGTCAGAGTTGCGCGCTTGCGTTCTAGTTTCTATGCCGATGACGCAGCCTTGTTCATCAACCCCGTTGCCCAAGATTTTGCTGCAGTGCATGCCATTCTTAAGGTTTTTGGGGATGCCTCTCGGCTGCGGGCCAACATCGCCAAGACCGTGGCTTATCCTATCTCCTGCTCTGGGATCAACATTGAGAGTATGTGCAGTGTTTTTGGTGGGATTTTGGGGTCCTTCCCGTGTCAATACCTAGGGCTGCCACTTGGGCTTAGGAAGCCGAGAAGAGCCGAAGTCCAGCCGGTCTTGGACAAATTTGCAGGCAAGCTTGCTCCTAGGAAGGGGAGATTACTAAATAGGATGGGAAGGCCACGACCACTTTCTTTTTGACGGCCTTCCCTCCTGACAAGTGGCTAATCAAAAAAATGGACAAGCTGAGGAGAAATTTCCTTTGGTGTGCGGAGGATGAAGCTGTAGGAAGGAAATGTCTGGTTAGTTGGAAGCGAGTCTGTGCTCCCAAGCGTCTTGGTGGTCTAGGAGTGAAGGACATACTTTGTTTCAGCAGGGCGTTGCGTTTGCGATGGGAATGGTTCCGGTGGGCTGAAGAGGATAGGTCGTGGAAGGGCACAGTGACGCCATACGACGACACGGATCGGCAGCTCTTCTCCAGTTGCACTAGTATCGAGTTGGGAGATGGTAGCATAGCTGCCTTATGGCCTGACAGGTGGCTCAACGGCGAAGCCCCACTGCATTTAGCACCTGATATTTTCAAGCTGGCTAGGTTCAAAAAGCTCACGGTCAAAGATGCGCTCAGTACAGCGCGATGAATGCAAGGACTTCAGCGCTTGGACAGTTACGAGCAGCTATGTCAATTCGTTGGCCCGTGGGAAAAATTGCAATTGGTGAATCTTTCATACCAGAGAGACAAAATCAAGTGGAACATCACTGCCAATGGGAGATACTCGGCGTGTTCTGCTTATGAGATTCAATTCTTGGCCAGGATTGAGCAACCTGGGATTGTCCGCGTGTGGAGGTGCAAGTTAGAAGGGAAGGTAAAGTTCTATATGTGGCTTTTACTGCAGAACAGAAATTGGACTGCCGACCGGCTGCAGGCCCGAGGATGGCCTCACAACGACTCTTGTAGGCTTTGTGACCAGGCGCCGGAAACCGCGGCGCATCTCACACTGCAGTGCTGCTATGCGAGATAGGTTTGGCATCTTGCTCTAGGGGCCAGCAGCTGGATGCAAAATGGTGGGTTGTCGACAACCTCAGTTTCAGACTGGTGGAGGATGTTTTGCACGCACAGCGGCACGACTGCTTGGATTGAGGCTGATTTAACTTTGGCGGCTTACATCGCCTGGCATCTCTGGAAGGAGAGAAACAGAAGAGTTTTTGAAGATAAGGAGCTGACTCCTCGGGCCGTGGTGAACCTGATTAGTGATGATATTAAATTGCTTAACGAGGCTTTGAATTCTTCCTCTACGGCTGAGCGATAGTTTCTCGTGTGTTAGAGTGTTTTGATCTGCCCCATGGGTTGTAACAGAGTTTTAGCCGATTTTGTTTGGCTGTGTGGGAGGTTTCTAGCACCTTATCCTTGTACCCCGTACTTTGTTCTTTCTCCCCTCACTATAATGCTAAGGCAGAACTCCTGCTGTTCTTGTCAAAAATTGCTGTATTACCCCGTTGGTTCTCTGAATCTTCTTTGTTTCTATATCTCAGTGCGAATCACCTGGCAGGCAGCCTCTATCTGTTCGTGCAGTGACAAGTGGACAGAAAAAATAGTGACTTGATCTGATTGATGGGCTTAAAGATGGATTCGTCCTGTCTTTTGTCTGTTATTTTATACTATTATGAGGCCAGTATGGATTTGTGAGCACACTTGACTCATAAACGTAACTGTAGGGAGCAGGAATTAGAACAAATGTCTTATTTTCTTTGCAGGGAAATTAAAGGGGAACGTATTGATTAATCATTAGGAATATGACTACAGCCAATAGTGACAAGCTGACATGCTTCGGAATAGAATGGAATTCCTGGACCTGAATGCAGCCATACCATGATTCCTGGACCTGAATGCAACCATAGTACATTGACTGAAACCATGACTTGTATATGTGGGCTAGAATTTTCCTCGTAGTCATAGACATGCAAGGAACAATATCCAACAGCACGTATCAGGCGGGTGGCACTTGGATGCAAGCACCCTTACAGATCTGTACAAAGCATTTCTATGCTCACATGTTCTAGACCCATCTCTTCAGTGTTCTTCTAATACCTCACCTAAATTATGTGGGTGACTCCTCTCGGTCGTGTACTCACCTCATCGCGGAGTCCTGATATAGTTTATACCCTTCAACAGGTCTCAAGTAAAGGACTATTTTATACTAGCAGCAACGAAGTTCCGCACGATTCATCCTTCTGGAATGCTCACTCACGTCTTACATGGCAACAATGCTAAATCGATGAAGGCAGCCGCATCGCATGGACATGATAAATTTCAGTTGAGCTATTTATCATAACGGTTGCATGCTTCAAGATATTCCAAAGTTTTTTCGGTAGATAATGATACGAAGTTGTATTAGTGTGAATTATATGGTTAGTACAAAACTACAAAGTATTACACTGCCACAACTCTGCAATAGTATGCATCTAAACAAACATTCCTATCTGAATTAGGTACACACTTGCCGTCTCAATGTGGGCCATCCAGCTGGATGTAATTTTCGATTTTCAGCAATTGCTTAGCTATCCATATTTTGTGGTGTACCTCTCTTAGGCATGCGGTTCCACTGTCTAACCCGAACGATCCTTCATTCTTGATGTAAAAAAAGATAATGACTCATGCAGATGTCAAAAGGGAAAACATAATCACTCCTGCACTTCAATTCATTTAGAGCTCTGCCGTCGCCAAGTCTGGACGAGGTTACTTGACATAGGCTCTCTTGACCTGAACACGAAGTTAACCTGCGTGCATGTGTTTTTTATCGCGCAAAAGCGAGCTGTCTTCTTTTTCACTTGGTCAGTGCCGTGGGGAAACTGCATCTCCTTCACCTCCTGCTGTTCAAAGTTTCTTCAAGAGATTCAGAGAACTCACCACACTAGTGCAGAACCGGGCATTGGCACCGGTTCGTAAGGACCTATAGTGCCGGTTACATAACCGGCACTAATTTGTGGTCACTAAAGGCCTCCCCCCTTTAGTACCGGTTCAGCACGAACCGGTGCTAAAGGGCAACCACGTGGCACTAGCCAGCTCGGGGCTCGAGCCCTTTAGTACCGGTTGGTAACACCAACCGTACTATAAGGTTTAGTGGGTTTTAGTTTTATGATTTCTTTTCATTTAATTTTGTGTTTCCATTTTAAATCTTTTTCGTTTGCTGGTATTTTACGATACTACACATTGTACACGTTATGCATCATATATACATCATGCATGCTTTAATTGTTTATCAACGCTGCTGCTATGTTCATTGCACCCGCAGATATAACATGCTCATGCATGCTTTTGCATTATTACATCATCATATATATATATATAATAACAAGTCCTACTAATCATGCATCATCATACAACTTCTACTCGTTATTAATAATAAGTCATACGATCATCATCCTCTTATATAGTCATCGAACCCAACCCTACATAATTGTTCTTAGCACATGATCATCAGTATCAGGTAGGACCTAAACACCCTTAAGGTAAAATAGCATAAAACAATATAGACCCTGACTCTCCATTATGAAGAATGGCGATCATCCTGTCTCCAATTCTTGCCTTTCGCTGCTTATTGCTTCCAAGAAGCTACTTACGACAGTCCATACATTTTTTCCATTCTTTGATTGTTATGTCTAGACTTATTTTAGAAACCCGGTATGGACAGTTGAGATTCGTAGGACGACCTGGTAGTATGTTCAAAACATGAAGGCTACCACGCGTATACATCAGATGAGGCACACATTCATTCGGGATTATCTGTTGAAAAACATAATAATAACTTTGTAGTTAGCAATGATTTACTAGTTTTAGAAGTGTGCAAAAAGATGCACGGATGTTGTAATAGTAAAAAATAATCTTACCAAGGTATCTCCATGGTAGTTACCGTAGTTCAACACGTGCACTAGTGGCACATATTGACCATAATGTTGAGGAGTTTGATTGTAGATATTGTAATTCTCAAGATCAGTACAAAATCCGACCAGATGTCGCTTTCTCCGATAAGTTAATTCGCAGCCTTCGTGTAGTACGCTCATCTACCATCTTCCGCACATTCTTTGAAGAATGAAAATAAGCTGTCAATGGAGATAAGTTGTCAACTATATATTTTGAAATAAACAATATAAATTACTTAATAACTATGTTTAGCTCACATGAGGGAAGAACTGGAGGTGTATCCACAAAGACCCAAATCGTAGGTGTCTCTTGCTCGATTGTAGGATCACCAAGATCCATGGTGACAGTCATACCCTCATCAAGACCATACATCTTGCAAAATGCATCCAAATTTTTGCAACCAAAATGGGTTACACTCTGAGCATTGTACAACTTTACTTGAAAATCCACACCATGTTCGGTACTTAGGAAAATTTTTTTGGTTTCAAAATTTTCATGGTCTTCAATACCCATCCTTTCCAAGACATAGCGTCTTGCAAAGCATGGGATAAGCTAGTCTCTGCACTCAGGGCTTATAAACCGCTCTTACTCCCTCTCTCTTGGCGAGGTGGGACTAAACATCGCTTGCCATAACCTCATTAGTACCGGTTCGTGGTACGAACCGGCACTAAATGGTGATGGTGGGGCCATACCCTGACCGCAGGCTGACACATCCCCTTTAGTACCAGTTCGTGGCATGAACCGGTACTAAAGGTTAGCCACGAACCGGTGCTATTGATCGCCGCCACGAACCGGTGCTATTGTACACATTAGTGTCGGCTCTAATACAAACCGGCACTATTGGGCTTCACGTATGACCTTTTTTCTACTAGTGCCAATTCCTAAATATCCATAGGTTCGCACGAGGCTGGCACCTGGATCAGACGTGACTCAGCCTCTTACATGGCAGCCAACAAGCAACTAATACGGGGAAGAGGGAACGTGTTGCGGCTGCACTGGAAATTATCGAGGACTGCTTCTTCTTCGATAGCTTTTGCCCGAGACCTGAATATATCCGGGAACATATGTCCCCCCAGCACGCAGCACCAGATTGCAAATTAGTTGGCAGGATGATCCATGAGCATATCAGATGAAGGGATATCATATCGGCCTGTATTGACTCCAGCAGTGAAAACAGGACAGAAACATTAGGGGTGTGGTCTGATTGATGGGCTTAAATATGGATCTGTGAGCATACTTGGCACATAAATGCAACTGGGTAGATAGCAGGAATTAGTAATATACTCCCTCCGTCCCATAGCTTGCAAAAGTGTCTTATATTGTGGGACGGAACTCACATAGCCGCAACTCTGCAATATAGTACCGTGCATCTGAAGGTACATTTTCATCTGAAGTATGTACAGTAATTGTGAAATGTAGCTTCTCGTTGCACACATTGTTTCACTTTCAGAAAATTTTACAAGTATCGGCAGAGAGGTCAAAATTTTCTTCTCGATTGCATCTTAACGAAGTTTTTCTCTAGCGTTACTTAATTTTGTGCTGGTGAGCTACAGTGATGGAGTTCGGTTCCATCAAACTCAATTACTGTGGCAGATAGTTACCGCTATTTATGTCTTGACATGAGGAATGGAATACACAAGAAACTGCAGATTGGTCGGAATGATTGTCGCAAACTAGCTAGTGACGCTTCACTCAAAACAGAGGAAGTGTACTCGCTAAAAGGAAAGACAGAGCTCTGGGAATTGGAAAAACAGGATCAGGTGCAGGTGGGCCTCCAGGCACAAAACCAGGTGCAGGCACGGGATCCGGTGCCGATACCGCCAGACCTGCCACGGGCGCGCGATCAGGTGCGGATTTGCCTGGGACCGCGCAATCATTGCGCCATGATGGGCCTGACGCGGATCACATGCGTGGCTCGGGATCTTCTGCTCCAACAAACACGTCCACACCAACAGTAGGCGACATAGAAAATCATGTCACTCCAGAAGAAACCGCGTCGGGAGCGCCAACCCTGTCTGCCTCAGGATCACCACGTCCAGAGGCTGGATCTTCTATGGAGGGAAACAATGCGGCCTCTCCTGCTCCTCCGCGTACAAGGCTACAAAAGGGGGTAATTAAACCTGTTAATTATAAGCACATAACCAAGTTTGGTTTAGCTTGCTTTACAGGTGAACCAGACACTCTTGATGAAGCACTTGGTGATGTACGGTGGAAAAAGGCCATGAAAGAAGAATACATGGCACTTCAGAAAAACAGAACATGGCATTGAGTTCCCCCACGGCAAGGTAAAAATTTAATTGATTGCAAGTGGGTTTATAGAATAAAGAGAAAGTCCGATGGAACTATAGATCACTACAAGGCCAGATTGGTTGCAAAAGGCTTTAAACATCGGTATGGTATTGTTTATTGTTGTTTCCAGGGGATGGAGCTTTAGACAACTGGATGTACAGAATGCGTTCCTTCGTAGTGTTCTAGAAGAGGAAGTATACATGAGACATCCTCCTGGGTTTGCAAACAAGAGTAAGCCTTTTCATGTGTGCAAACTTTATAAAGCCCTATATGGACTGAAGTAGGCTCCCAGGGCATGGTATTCGCGCCTGAGTCGGAAATTGCAAGCACTTGGATTTACTCCCTCCAAGTCTGATATCTCTGTGTATTTACAGTAAGTCAAATACATCGATATTTGTGTTGATTTATGTAGATGATATCATTGTCACAAGTTCATCAGATGAAGCAGTGGCAGGACTGTTAAAAGATCTAAGTGCTGAATTTGCTCTTAAGGACTTGGGAGACTTGCATTTCTTTCTAGGTATTGAGGTAAAGAAACATGAAGATGGCCTCAACCTATGTCAAGAAAAATATGCTACTGACCTGGTAAGAAGAGTTGGTTTACAAGGATGCAAACCTTCGTTGACTCCTCTCTCAAGCACAGAAAAATTGTCACTTGAAGAGGGAGTTCTCTTGAATCAAGAAGACAGTACAAGATACAAGAGTTTAGTAGGGGCTCTTCAGTACTTAACCTTGACTAGACCTGATATATCTTTTGCTCTCGGTATGCCAGTTTCTTCATGCACCCACCACAGTTCACTGGACTGCTGCCAAACGCATTGTGAGATATGTAAAACATACTGTGAATCTTGGTCTTACTTTCAACAAGTCATCATGCAATCTTGTTAGTGCATTCTCTGACTTTGATTGGGCAGGATGTGTGGATGATAGACGATCCACTGGCGGGTTTGCAGTGTTCTTTGGACCAAATTTGATATCATGGTGTGCTAAGAAACATGCTACTGTATCCAGGTCAAGCACTGAAGCAGAGTATAAGGCATTAGCAAATGCTACAATAGAAATTATACGGGTTCAGTCCATGCTAAGAGAACTTGGTGTGAAGCATACCAGAATTCCATGTTTATGGTGTGACAACTTGGGTGCCACTTATCTATCTGCTAATCCAGTGTTCCATGCAAGAACAAAACACATTGAGATAGATTTTCACTTTGTCAGAGAAAGAGTTGCCAACAGACAATTGGAAATTCGGTTTGTTCATTTACGAGACCAAGTTGCGGATGGCTTTACAAAAGCATTGCCCACAAGAAACTTTGAAGAGTTCAAGCGTAATCTTAACTTAACCCAGTTGTGATTAAGGGAGGGTGTTAAGCAACAGAGTTCAAGCGTACAGGTTCGACCAGGAGGGTTCGACCAGGAGTCCATCTCCGGTCCCATAGACTAGGGTAGTTGTGATCTTCTTTTATCTATTGTAACTATCTCTACCTCTCTAGTCTATCCCTTGTATCTCAAGTCAAGGATCCTAACGATGTAATCTACCTCTGTACGCTATGCGGGAGTTGCGCCCCGATCCTATATAACACGAAGCCGTCGCCCTAGGTAGGGTATGACGTTCTCTCACAACGACGACAATCACAGACTTGTTTGTCTCGCTGGCATTCCTCTTGCCGGCCAGCTCTGCTCCTCTACTCACCAATCCTCTCTTCTCGAATTCCTCTAGACCTATCCCTTCAGTGTTCTTCTAATACCTCATCTAAATTATGGGTGACTCCTTTGGATCGTATACTCATCTCATCCCAGAGTCCTGATATAATTTATTCCCTTCAATAGGTCTCAAGTAAAGGACTCTTTTATACTATAGCAGCAATGAAGTTTTACACCATTCATCCTTGTGGTATGCTCATCTCGCATCCTGCATGACAACAATGTTAAATCGATGAAGGTAGCCGTATCACATGAACATGCCATTTTTTTAAACAGACGCTTATATATACGCGCATACACTCATCACATGAACATGCCAATAGTTGAGCTATTTATCATAAGAGTTGCATGCCTGAAGATATTTTATATGGTTAGTACAAAGTATTACACTACGGCAACTATGCAATAGTATGTTGTATGCATCTAAACGAACATTCCTAAGCATGACAATCCCTTAGCTAGTCCCTGTTTTGTGGTGTACATGTCTTAGGCATGCAGTTCCACTGTCTAACCCGCATGACCCTTTATGGCAATATATTGCACGCATGTAGAAAAAGATAATGATCATATAGATGCCAGAAGAAAAAACATAATCGCTCTTGCACTTGAATTCATCTAGAGCTCTGCCGTCACCAAGTCTGGACGAGGTGAGATGACACAGGCTCTCTCAACCTGAACACGAAATTAACCTGTGTGCGTGCATTAATCGATGAAGGTACATTTCCATCTGAAGTATGTACGTAAATTGTCCTTTTCAAAAAGAAAATTGACGGAAATTGTGAAATGTAGCTTCTCGTCACACACATTGTTTCACTTTCAGAAAATTTTACAAGTATCTTCAGAGAGGTCAAAATTTTCTTCTCGAAGGCATCTTAACGAAGTTTTTTTTTCTAGTCACTAAATTTTGTGCTAGTGAGCTACAGCGATGTAGTTTGGTTCCGTCAAACTCAATTACTGTGGCAGATAATTACCGCTATTTATGTCTTGACATGAGGAATGGAATACACAAGAAACTGCAGATTAGTTGGAACGATTGTCACAAACTAGCTAGTCATGCTTCAGTCAAAACAGAGGAAGTGTACTAGCTAAAAGGTAAAACAGAGCTCTGGGAATTGGAAAAACAGTGGAAGACTTTTTTTGACAGTCCCTTCATTCACTAGGAACTGCCTTCTCTCTTTTGCTTATCAGCTCTGCATGCGGAGATCGCTAGACATCATCGGGGATTCGGGGACTTTTTCACCAGCTTTTGCCTCAGAGCGTACGTGAATAATATTACCGAGCATGCAGCACCAGGTTGATGTATACATTACCATTGATGATGAAACAACCCCTGCTCCTTCTTTGAACCTTCTTCGTTTCTACTGTATTTCAAGTTTTCGTGGGTTCTCTGTACAGCCTCGAAGCAAATTGGTAGTTGGCAGGATGATGCGTGAGCATATCTCTGAACGTATTCCTGCAGTGAAAAGTTGACATAAAACAAGGCGTTATCTGATGGGCTTAAAGATGAACGTGTTCTATTTTGAGGATTGTTGTGCTGTTCCCCCAGCAAAACTTCTGTGTTCACATTTTCGTACTTGTACCTGGGCCATGTTTGAGCCCTGATGGGAGTGTGTGAACCTTGCTATTGCTGTGTTGTGGTCGTTACTTTATAATATAAAGTGGGGAACCCTTTTTCGTATATTATATTATGTGGCTGATACGGATTTGTGATCACAGAAACGTAAATGGTTCACAAAGGTGGAATTAATACATCTATTTGGGCACTTGTTCTTAATTGTCCTTTTTGTAGAAGAAGATCAGCTTATGGTGGAAAGACTGTAGCGGTCTGAAAAAGTCTGCAAATGTTGACGAGGGGAAGAACGTAGCCATCATGGCGCAAGTGCGGCGATTCCTACTTGGAGATGCAGCCTGGGAGTTGTGTATTTTTTGTTTTGCTATCGTCTTGTAACATAGTGGTTATCTGGTGGAGTCACTTTCAGAAGGCATGCGGCCTTGGGTTTTTTCCCGCTTTATTTCCGTGTTAATATTACTCAGCTATTGTATTTTGCAGTTTTAATAATTTATGATTGTATGCATCATCCAGATACCGGAGGTCGGGTTATCCTCCTTTTTGAAAAAGAAAAACCACCCTTGCCAACTCAACTCCTTCGGCATGGCTAATTTCGAGCTCGGTTCTAAAGAGCTCCTACCGTTGGGCTTCAACATCATCAATGGAGTCCCTTTGTGCCTGTAAAGAACATTATTCTCCCCGGATGTCGCCCCCAGCAGCGCCATGAGGACTATGATATCGCGATCGTCGAGCCCGCGCCTCTGCTGGAAGAGATCGTTGTCTTCCGTGATTTGGTCAATATTCTTAGTGTGCAACTGTGCATTCAAGGGGTTGGTCTTTTCAGTTGCATAGCACGGCTACCAAAAACTATGTGTGATTATTCACCATATTTTAAGTGAGCTCTTTTACGGTGATTGGCGAGTTACAAGTCGTAATTTCGCGTAACTCCGCCTTCGATTTATTCTGACCGTTAGATCTGGAAAAATAATCTAAAGATTTTTTTTAAATGAAAAGGGTATGATGGTAAATGAGTAACCGAGTCGCTTCTTCCGTTCCGTTCCTCAGGGCATTTTGGTCGCCCATCCGCACGCGGATAATCTAGTTCCCGTCACATAGCCGCCGCCGCCCTTGCCGCTCGTAGACGGCTTGCTCGGTGCGCGGTTCCGATCAAGTGATCCCGTGGCGGCCCCGATCCAGGCAAGTCCGGTACCTTGGTCTCGCTCCTGGCGCCAGGAACTGTATGCCCTCCGCCACGGTGCGCCGAAGTCTCCACTGCCCCATCGCCCCCAGCAGCGCCTCCCACGGCCGATAACCCGACCAACAACGCCGGCGACTAGTCCATAGGCAGGTAGCCGCCACTCCTGCCTTCCTCCTCCCTGTTCCCTCAACCCCCGGCTCAATCTGAATCTATTTGCTCTATTAGCTCTGCTCTTTCTGAATCTCTTTGATCTGAATTACTACCACAGTGTTGGGGCAGCTATTCCAAATTTTGTGACAAGTCTTTTGGTTGTCTTCATTTTGAGATGAAAGTGCGTTATATCGACTAGAGGGGGGGGTGAATAGGCGATTTTTATGAATTCTTCACTAAGGAATTTGCATGTGAGGAAATTCCTTAGCAAAGAACTACTTGCAGCGGAATGAGTACTTAGAAGTAAGCATAACAGAATACAAGCATGGTCATCATGATGAAATGAAGACTAGCACCGAGTACAGAAAGCGTAATCACAGGATAACACAAGATGAAGACAAACAGGCTGAAGAAATTGAACTGAGGAAATTGAGAAAGTCTTCAGTCAAAGTCTTCAAACACAGATATGAACAAACACTCAACACAAGAATGAGGAAATGAATGGGTTGAGGAAATAGAACCATTAGGTTGGTGAAGACAATGATTTGGTAGACCAGTTCCAACTGCTGTCTCGGCTTGTACGTCTGGTTGAGCGGTGAGTATTTAAACTCGAGGACACACAGTCCGGACACCCGATCGCTGAGCACGCAGCTCAGACACCCAGTCCTCACCGTATTCTCCTTGAACTAAGGTCATGCAGACCTCGCCCAATCACTGTGGTAAGTCTTCAGCGACTTCCAAACCTTCACAGACTTGGTCACTCGGCGATCCACAATTCCTCTTGATGCTCTAGACCATGACGCCTAACCGTCTGGAAGAAGCACAGTCTTCAAAGGTAACAAGCGCCGGATCCACGCAGATCAATTTCTTGATGATGCTCAATCACTTTGGGTTTGTAGGGGTTTGGTTTTGGGTTTTCCTCACTTGATGATTTTCATTTGAAAGTCCTCGGAGGATGGGTTGCTCTCAAATGACAAGTGTCAAGTTCTCTCGGAGTAGCCAACCATCTAGTGGTTGTAGGGGGCGACTATTTATAGCCTAGGGAGCAGCCCGACATGATAAGACATAAATGCCCTTCAATGATATGACCGTTAGGTGGATAAGATATTTTGGGACAGTGGCAAGCAAGAAGACAAAGAACGGTCGGAAATTTGACTCTCAAATTCCTCGGGGCTATCATGTTCCTCACTGTGTAGGCAATTCGCACTAGCGAATTCCTAACTCCTCGCCGAACAAATTCATCAGCGACTGAAGAACTTCGTCTCATCCATCAAGAAAGTGACTGAATTGTATGAGATTTCCAAAGGCTTCACTCGAAGGGATTGGTAGGTGTAGGATTTTGAGTTGAGCATCACATGGAAATTTTTCCTTTGTATTTCCTCGACCCCCTTTAACAGTACGGTGTTTCCTATGACTCAAGAAAGAGAAAATGAAACAACGAAAACAAAAGTCTTCACGCTTCATGTTCCACAAATGAGTACCAAGTCTTCAAGGTCACACCAATTTCTTCACTTTCAAAGTCTTCAAAAAGTCTTCAGAATACCAAAGTCTTCAGTCGAAGAACTTCATTTTTAGGGGTCGACTATCACTGTAAATATCAAACTCCTCATAGACTTATAGACCTGTGTACACTCACAAACGCATTAGTCCCTTAACCTATAAGTCTTCAATACACCAAAATCACTAAGGGGCACTGGATGCACTTACAATCTCCCCCTTTTTGGTGATTGATGACAATATAGGTTAAGTTTTCAACGGGGATAAATGTATGAAGTGTAAATACTGATATTGAGGAATTTGATAGCAAGATATACAAGAACTCCCCCTGAAGATGTGCATAGTGAGGAATTTTCTTTTGAGGCAATGCACATTTGAAGAGTTGAATCATGGAGATCTCCCCCTATATCTTGTAATTCATACACGCATTTGATATATAATATGAAGAATTTGAAATGCGTGATGAAATATGGTGCCTGATGAAATTTAGCATGCGTGCAATAACATTAACGAGGAATAAGCATGCCGAATAAAGCATCAAAAGTATCAGAGCATAGTGCAACAAAAGTATCAGAGCACCATCGGGTTTAAGATTACAACTCGATCCAAATAAAAGTTTCAGAAGAACGAGAGTTGTAACTTAAAAAATGCCCTTAATATAGACCCGCTTGAAGACTAACTCAGATTTCTCCCCCTTTGTCATCAAATGACCAAAGGGATTGAAACTGAGGACTAACACCCCTGAAGAATTTCAAGTTAATGGAGGAGCTCCAGCGTTGTCGGGGTTGTTTGTAGTAGCAGGGCCTGCCGCAGTGTCGTCCAAATCTTCATACTCATCAGTGTCACGCGATGAAGAATAAGAGCTGGCCACCAGTGGAGGAAATTTGACCTCTTGAATTTCTTGGAGGAGGTGCAGATCACCAAATTCTTCCTTGAGACCCATAGTCTTCAGTTCTTGGCGCTATAGACATGAGTGAGGACAGCCCAGGTGCGGTTGAAGGTTTCATGAAGGTAGTATTAGTTCTTCTTCACTGCATTGTGTGTTGAGGTCATATTGTAAAGAAGTGCACCAAACTGACGCTTTACCCATTTGTGATTGCGATCAACCTTCTGATGAAGACTTAGGAGTAACTCATGGTCACCATCACCCAGGTCTTTGTGGCTTGAGGATTTTGCTTGGCTGAGGTATTTATGCAGAGTCATGTGTGGCGAGTCGCCATTGGTAGAGTAAGATGCAGCCTTGCTAAATTGACCATCCAATGGACGAATGTTTTCATCGATCACAGCAGCTGCCTTGCCTTTATCATCAGCTGATGAAATTGTCCGTTTGAGGACTTCAATGGGAGGCAACTAGCTACCGTGGTTTAGAGTGTCAGCTTTGTAATTCAGTGAAGATCTTGCCCTGATGAATCTCATAATCCAAGGCGCATAGGGCTTCAGCTCGAATGGTGACATAGCAATATTGGCCAGAGTCCTCATGAAGAAATCATGGAAGTTGACGGGAACGCCATGAATGATGTTGAAAAGCATATTCTTCATGATGCCAACGACTTCTTCATCATTTGAGTCGTGGCCTTTGATAGGATTCATTGTCTTCGTCAGAATGCGATAGACAATCCGAGGCACATAGAGTAATTCCTTGACAAGGAATTTGGTTTGTGGGGCCTGCCAGGCTTCAAAGGCTTCATGAGCACTTGCATATAATGATTTGTCAGTTCAGGGTCACTGTAGGTGCAACGTGCACTGTCATGGGGAGGATCGAGAGGAAGGACACGAAGCAATTCAGTTGCTGGTGCCATGTAGTGAGTGTTTTCAGCCATCCAATCCAACACCCATGAGTTGACATCTTCAGCGTCTCCAGTGATATGCAGTGTCGCGTAGAACTGAAGAATGAGTTCTTCATTCCAATCGCAAATGTCCGTGCAGAAATTTAGTAATCCTCCATCGTGAAGAACACTGAGGACTGGCTCGAAGCATGGCAGAGATTCCATATCCACGTGAGGAATATGTTCATGATCGAAGATTTTGTCTTTGTCAAACAGCACAGAGGAATAGAGGTTGACTTGACTAGCAGTCCAGAAACACCTCTTCCTTATGCGAGCAGAGTCATAGGGGTTGTAATCTGTGAAGAATACATGCTCGGAAAAGAAGTCCTCGGCCTTGAACTTCTGTTTGCTTGAGAACGGATTCTTCGGCTTTGGCAGAGGGGTGTCAGTGAGTTGCATTACCACCTTAGGAATCGCGAGCTCAGGTTCTTCAGGCTGAGGAATTTCTGGTTCCTCTTTTTGTGCAACCTGAGTATCAGCGGCAGTAGGTTCTTCAGCACTAGTGGCTGGAATTTCTTCATGCACAGAGGGAGTGGGTTGAGTTTCTTCAGAGCCCAGTTGAACTGTTGTTGCAGGGGACAGAGGAATCTGTTGGATAGGGGTGAAGAGAGGAGTATTGGGATGCTGACTTTCCCAAAAGTCATCATTCATCACAGGTGTGGTGCATCCTATATCCACATCTTCATTTTCAATTTCCTCAACACCAGCCTCTTCAGTTGTGAACTGAGGCATAGGTGAGGAAATGACTGGCGTTGAAGGGATTTCGTCCACTTCAATTTCTTCATCAATCTGCTCTGACGAAGCAGCATAATGATTTCCTTCATCAGATCCGCTTGGGATCACATAGTCTTCTCCAAAAGGAACAAGGTCCTTTGATGGCATGGAGGAAATTGGAACAACATCAATTGGATTTTCGAGTGAGCTGGTCATTGGCTTCATCTTCTTCGCAGCCGAAGAATTTGATGCAACTGATGCCTTCCTTTTCTTCACTGCAGCTCGCTCTGCAGCCTTGGTCTTCTTCACATCAGAGGCAGATGGAAGAATTGGAGTTGGTGTAGGCGCGGGAGGAGCTGAGGAATCTGGTTCATTTTCTTCAGCGAATCGATGCAGATTGTTCCGATCTCTTTAGTTTCTTCAGGCGCACCACTAGTGGATGCCATGGCAATTTCTTCAGCGGCTATAATTTCTTCACCAGCCCTGGAACTAGCATTTTCTTCAGCAGGCTGAAAGTCATCAGCGGTGCTGGCATGTTCTTCAGCAGGCTGAGCAGAGTGTGCAGCCTGAGGATTTTCTTGTTGCGAAGGGACTGCAACATTTGTGAATTTCTTCCTCAGATTGACGAATCTCACTTTAGCTCCTTGCCAATCAGCATAGTAGGCATCAAAGTCTTTGCTGAGGGCTTGAATTTCAGACTGAGCCTGGAGAAGTTCCTCAGGTGTCATTCTGACAACATTTTTCTTCAGGAGCTTCTCCTTTCTGTATTGTGCTTTCTTGATCTCTCTTGCCTTTTCAAACTTCCATTTATCTTGAGTGATGAAATGGGTCAGCATGTGACTTTGACCAGGAGTCAGATGAAAATCAGTCATTGGGGTATTTGGGTCCTTGTGCCAGAGATCAATGTAATCGAGGATTTTCCTTGGATCCAAAAGCAGTGGCACAGATGTGCCTTTGGCTCTACCGGCCTTCACCTGTCTGTCTCTGATGATTTCTGCAAGTTCATCATCAGAAGCTTCATCATCAGAAGGCACATGGAATGCGACCTGTTTCTTCTTTGGACTTGGCCGAGGACCGCGTCCAGCTATTGCTTTAGTCTTCAACAGTGTGGGGCCTGAAGAGGAAACTGGTGCAGCTGAAGAACTTGCTGAGACACCAGAGGCAATCGAGAAACCAACAAACCTTTGACATGTAGCCAGATGCACAGGAGCTGAGGACTTTGAAGGAGCTGCTGAGGACTTTGGTGGAGCAGTAGCAGTGTGAGGAATTTGCCGTGAGGGCATTGCTGAGGAACTTGGCCGTGAGGGCGCTGTTGGTGAAGCACTTGGCTTACGAGCATGCTTCTTTGGCATGGATTTCCTCGGTTTGACCGAGGCCTCAGTAGCAATAGCAGTGGCAGTATCCTCATTGAATTTCTTAACTGCCTCCTTGGCTTGTCTTGCCAATTTAGCTTGGCGCTTAGCCCATTCTTGAGGAAAGTCCTCACCACGTTTGATGCTTGTGGGATCAGCTACTTGGCCAGGTGCCAATGGAGCTCTTGGGCATGGAGGATTTAAAGCAAATTTCTTCATATACTTTGGAGTGACATATCTGTACTCCCTCCATTCTCTTGCCCATCTTCTTTCAATCCTCTGAATGCGCACCTTACGCTGATTTTTTGATTTGTTTGCCGAATTTGGCTTCATCAGGTGTGCAATAGTCCTTATAAATGTCATCAGGGATCTCGAAAGCAGTCATGACCTCAGGCTTCTTTCCTCCTTTCTGCGGTTTCTTACCTTCAGCCATATTCTTTAGATGAGGAATTTGAACAATTGAACACTCTGAAGAAGTATGGAATTTTTCTTCAAGGAACGCTGCAAATGAGTTAAGTTGATGAGAACCTAGTGATTCAGCAGCAGACATGAGTACCTGTGAACAGAGTATAGGTGCGAGGAATTTGGAGAGGTCATATGCGTTCTCAGAAGGTTTTTCAAAAAGAACAAGTTTTGAGGAATTTGACCAGATGAACCTTGAGGAATTTCACTAAGCGCTCTTGTCTTAGGTTCCAGAGTTGTACAGATCGAAGATCCACACAATTAGGGAATCTTGAAGAAAAATGATTGCTTAGAGAAACAGTTCAAGATCATATGATGTGTGAGGTGTTCATATGTGTGAAGATTTGAAGAATAAACACCTTTGAAGATTTTCAGGAAAGTTTGAGAATCAAAGTGAGTAATAAAAGTAACTTTTAATTACCCGAAGTGAAGAACACGACGAACTGAGAAGAACAGATGTGAAGTTCGTCAGGTTAGATCTCCCGCGCCCTAACTTGGCAGAGGAAGACAGCTACGGCGGCGACGGAGTGAAGATTTCCGCGGTCGGCGTGAGTACGACGGCGACGAGGTCGAGGCAGCGAAGCTCTTCCTCACCGGCGACGATGGAGTAGCGGCGGCGCTAGGGTTTGAGGAGCTTGAGCGAGAGAGTAGCGATCGAGCGGAGTAAATGAAGTGAGGAAGGGAAGAGGGGTATTTATAGACACGGTAAAAACTGTTCGCCCAAAGATTTTGGGACGAACGTGCCCCTGCCCTTTCTCCTTCTCGCGACATGTGTCACCCACATACTGTGTAGTTGAGATCGTGTACGACCGTGGCTGAATAGAATAATGCATTGTGGGTTGCGGAACGGTTTGAGCAGCAAAAACTGAAAATTTGGATAAGATTTGTTTTAAAGTTTCGTTCGCAATTTCTTCAGCTGACAAGGACACAGTAAAGATTTTGAAGGAGTTTCAAATAAAACGCACATGAAGAATTTGTGAATAGATTGGGTGGAGTATAGCATAGAGGGGGAAGGGTCCGATCACATTCACTTAGCAGAAAAAGCAACTTGAAGAAATAGCTATAAGTGAATGCTGTAGAGGACATAAACTCATATATATATATATATATATACAGCCAATGAAGAAAAACGATGGAAACAATGAAGATTTTGCAAAGTTGAAGAATTTGAAAAACTGAGGAATTTCAAAACTGAGGAAAAACTCAAATTGAAGATTTTCAACTTTTTGTGGTGGCGTGACCCACCGTATAAGAATGATGATTTCAGACACCGCGTACAATTGTCGTAGGGTTCTGAGAATCAAATTCTTCATTAATTTCTTCACACTTAGAGTGTTATTCTTCATTGATTGAAGAAAATCATTTCTTCATGTGTTTCACATCTAAGTAATCAATTTTGCATAAGTGTCAGGGTGTGTGTCCTTTTCAAAGAACATTCGAAGATTCTAAGATATTTAGCTCACACCGCAACTTGCTAAATCTCTTCTCATCCAAGGGCTTAGTGAAGATATCAGCTAGCTGTTCTTTAGTCTTGACGTGCTCGATGGAGATGTCTCCCTTCAACACATGATCACGAAGAAAATGATGACGAATCTGAATGTGCTTTGTCTTCGAGTGCTGAACTGGGTTGTGAGCAATCTTGATGGCACTCTCATTGTCGTAGAGGAGAGGCACATTCTTCACGTTGACGCCATAGTCCTTGAGTGTTTGCTTCATCCAGAGCAGTTGAGCATAGCAAGAGCCAGCAGCAATGTATTCAGCTTTCGCAGTAGACAGTGATACGCAGTTCTGTTTCTTCGAGGACCAACAGACCAAAGATCGTCCGAGGAAATGACAAGTGCCAGATGTTGACTTGCGGTCCACACGATCACCAGCATAGTCAGAGTCAGAATATCCAATGAGATCAAAAGTAGAGCCCTTGGGGTACCATAATCCTAGTGTTGGTGTGTGAGCTAGATATCGAAGAATATGCTTCACAACCTTATGGTGTGATTCCTTCGGTGCAGCAGGAAATCGGGCACACATGCAAACACTAAGCATTATATCTGGCCTAGATGCACATAAGTACAATAAAGAACCAATCATGGAGCGGTATACCTTGTGATCGAAGTCAATACCATTTTCATCAGTGCATAGATGACCATTTGTGGGCATAGGAATTTTGATGCATTTGCAATCTTGGATGCCGAATTTCCTCAGTACATCTTTGAGTTATTTCTCCTGAGATATGAATATGCCATTGCGCTATTGACGAATTTGAAGACCTAAGAAGAATTTCAACTCTCCCATCATAGACATTTGATATTCTTCACTCATCATATAGGCAAATTCATTACTATAACGTTGGTCAGTACAGCCAAAGATAATATCATCAACATATATTTGGCACACAAACAGTTCACCATCATAAGATTTAGTAAAGAGAGTAGGGTCGAGTGAACCGAGTGTGAAGCCATTCTTCACGAAGAATTCCTTCAATGTATCATACCACGCCCGAGGGGCTTGCTTGAGGCCATAGAGGGCCTTATTAAGTCTGAAGACTTTGTCAGGATTCTTTGGATCTTCAAAACCTGGGGGTTGAGCAACATATATACTTCTTCCTCAAGCTTACCATTGAGGAATGCACTTTTCACATCCATTTGATATAAGATGATATCATGATGGTTAGCATAAGCAAGTAATATGTGAATAGCCTCAAGTCTAGCAACAGGTGCAAAAGTTTCACCGAAATCAATTCCTTCAACCTGTGTGTAGCCTTGAGCTACCAGTCGTGCCTTATTCCTCACCACAAGGCCATTTTCATCTTGCTTGTTGCGGTAGATCCACTTTGTGCCAATGATATTATGCTTGCGAGGATCTGGACGTTTGACCAGTTCCCAGATATTGTTGAGCTCGAACTGATGTAATTCTTCTTGCATAGCCTGAATCCACTCCGGCTCCAAAAATGCTTCATCTACCTTAGTGGGCTCTGTGATCGAGACAAAAGCATAGTGCTCACAAAAGTTAGATAAATGTGAAGCTTTTGAGCGTGTGAGAGGACCTGGTGCTCTAATGTCATCGATGATCTTCTCCACTTGCACTTCTTTTGCAACGCGAGGATGAGCTGGTTGTCGCTGAGGAGTTTGATCAGCATTTTCTTCAAAGACCATTTTCCTCAAAGATTTTCTTCAGTGCATCACTCGACGCTCTTCATGAACTGGAATGAATTCTTCAGCAGATTCTTCAAGAGGAATGACATCCTCGGTTGCCTTGAACTTGATAGAATCCTCGGTGCTGGTTCATCTAACACGAAGGTAGGTGCTCTCTTTGCGAGCCATTAGTTTCATCGAACCGCACATCTACAAAGATGTCAACAATCTTGTGAAGAACAATGTTGAAGACTCAGAGGTGTGCGAGTCCTTTCCGTAACCAAGCATAAAACCTTCATGTGCTTTTGGTGCAAATTTAGAATTGTGGTGAGGATCTCTAATCCAACATTTAGCATCAAGACTTTGAAATAACTCACATTGGGTTTCTTGTCGTTGAGGAGTTCATAGGCCGCCTTCTTGAAGAATTTGTGAAGATATACTCTGTTGATGATGTGGCACGCAGTATCAATTGCATCAATCCAAAAACGATGAGGCATTTTGTATTCATCAAGCATAGTGCGAGCCATCTCAACAAGAGTTCTGTTCTTGCGCTCCACGACGCCATTTTGCCGAGGAGTATAGGGAGCAGATAACTCATGAGTAATACCAAGTTCATCAAGATAGTCATCAAGATCGGAATTCTTGAACTCAGTTCCATTGTCACTTTTGATGTGCTTGATCTTCACACCAAAGTTGGTTGAAGCCCTCGAGGAAAAACGTTTGAAGACTTCCTGCACTTCATGTTTGTAAGTAACAATGTGTACCCATGTATATCGAGAGTAATCATCAATAATGACAAAACCATATAGAGATGCATCATTAGTGACTGCTGAGTAATGATTAGGTCCGAAGAGGTCCATGTGAAGTAATTCGAATGGACGAGTAGGAGTCATGATAGTCTTCGCTGGATGCTTGGCCTTGGTCATTTTTCCAGCTTCACAGGCACCGCATAAGTGATCATTGAGGAATTTGACATTCTCAATGCCAATGACATGCTTCTTCTTCGTAAGCGTGTGCAAATTCCTCATGCCTGCGTGACCAAGTCATCGATGCCATAGCCAGCCTTCTGAAGCTTTTGCAAGTAGACACACGGCTGGTTGTGGTCCCAGAGAAATCAACAATATACAAATCTCCTCTCCTAAAGCATTCAAGACTTTGGAATTGTCACTTCCATAATCACAAGACAGCGATATTTGCCAAAGACAACAACCATATCAAGATCACAAAGCATTGAGACTGACATGAGGTTGTATCCTAAGGACTCAACAAGCATGACTTTGTCCATGTGTTTATCCTTAGAGATTGCAACCTTACCAAGACCCAATACCTGACTTTTGCCTTTGTCAGCAAAGATGATATGCTTCAGATGTGACGGTGATAAGGGAGCATCCATCAATAGATTCTTGTCACCAGTCATGTGATTCGTGCATCCACTATCGAGGACCCACTCAGTAGCTTTGGGTTGATCATCCTGTAGATGAATTAGTGTACCTTACAATCTCATATGCTTCATTTGTGAAGAATATGATATCGAGTTCACCAGATGAATTTCATCAATCAGTAAACAGATATAGCAGTATGAGGACGTGTGAAATGAAGGTTCATTTCATCATGATTTGCCTGCATCCTTTCAGGCAATTTTGTCAGGTCCCCAGCAAATTCTTCAGACGTTAAAGCACGTCTGGAGACCTGACCCTGCAGAAGAGATTAGTTCTTTTTCTTCACCACCCACATCTGAAGGGGTGGCAAAGAGTTCATCACTCTGCGAGCACCATACGAGAATGGTGGCATAGAGGCCAAACCATTTCGTTTCACATAAGAGGGGTTAGGGTAAGCATATGAATAAGCAGAGAAATTCTTCGAGGACTTATGAACATAATGGTTTGAAGAATAATGCACATATTCATAGCCCTTAGCTCTACCCTGTGAAACAGAGTTGTTAGCACGATGATAATCATATGAGGACTTTGATCCATTTGAGGAATTTGATCCACGTGAGGAATTTGGTCCGTATGAGGACTTGGATCCATATGAAGAATTTGGTCCATATGAAGAATTTGATCTGGGGTTCCTGTTCTTCACAGGTGGTGTCATGAGGACATTCACCTGAAGACTTTCAAGGCACTTCTTGGGAACCCAGATTTTCTTCATAGGAGAACCGATCCTGCAGTTAGTGCCAACATATCTAGCAAATACATCACCATTCTAATTTTTGAACAGTTTATAGTTGGAGTCAAATGACTCATCAGAAGAATGAGGAGATTCACATGTAAAACCAGATAAGTTAGATGGATCAACTGGAGGTCCCTTTGCAGCAACCCATGAGGTTATGGGGTACTGCTCAGGCTTCCAATATGTTCCATCAGCATTAAGTTTCCTCTCAAAGGCGATACCCTCTTTCCTAGGGTTTCTGTTGAGGATCTGCTTTTTAAGCACATCACAAAGAGTCTGATGCCCTTTGAGGCTTTTGTACATGCCTGTCATGTACAATTCCTTCAGCCCTGCATCGTCAGTGATACTAGCAATGTCCTCAGATGAGGAATTAGTGATAGCAGAGGCAGGTGAAGAATTTGTAACAGTTGAAGCATTTGAACATTCAGGTGAAGAATTAGCAGATTCACGTTCAATGCACTTTAAGCATGGAGGAACAAATTCTTCCTGAGAAGCGCTGATTTGTTGAGCTAGTAATGAATCGCGCTCCTTCTGAAGATCTTCATAACTCACTCTTAGCTTCTCAAGATCTTGCTTTCTTTGAAGAAATTCATAAGAAAGTTTCTCATGATCAGGTAAGAGAGTGTCATGATGACTTTGAAGGTTATCAAACCTAGATTGAAGTCTCTGAAGATTTTCAGTCAGGGCTTTAGTGCGATCCATTTCTTCACCCAACATATCATCACTTTTGTCTAGCATGTTTTGAACCTTTTCAAAAGCCCTTTGTTGTTTTACAGCAATCTTAGCAAGTTTAGAGTAGCTGGGCTTGAGATCCTCATCAGATTCATTTTCACTAGATTCAGAGGAGGTGTATTTGAGTACCTTTGCACCTTTCGCCATGAAGCAATAGGTGGGAGCATAGTCATCATTATCTTCATCGGGCTTGTCGATTGGGGTCGGTTTCTTGAGTGTTGAAGATGGACTTGCTAACTAAAGCGAGAGCGAAGGCCAGACTCGCCACACCAGATTCAGATTCTTCAAATGCCTCCTATTCCTCATGTTCCTCAGATTCAGCTTCAGAGTCCATTTCCTTGCCAATGAATGCCCGAGCCTTCTTGGAGCTGCTCTTCTTGTGAGATGAAGACTTGAGGATTTTGATGATTTAAGATTTTGACGATTTCTTATTCTTCTTCGCATCATCAGAACTGTAATCCTTGTATTTCTTCTTCTTCAATTCCTTTTCCCACTGAGGACAATCTTGAATATAGTGACCAGGTTTCTTGCATTTGTGGCACAACCTTCTCTTATAGTCACTTGATGAGGAATCACTGCTTCTTGAGGATTTTCCAAAGCGACCACGTCTTGAGAACTTCTGGAATTTCTTCACGAGCAGTGCTAGCTCCTGGCTCAATTCTTCAGGATCACCAAGGCTACTACCAGAATCCTCACATTCAGAGTCAGACACAGCCTTGGCCTTCAGGGCACGTGATTTGCCATAGCTCGAACCATAGAGATCTCTCTTTTCAGCAAGCTGGAACTCGTGAGTATTTAGCCTTTCAAGGATATCGGCAGGATCAAGAGACTTGTAGTCAGCCCGTTCTTGTATCATCAGTCCCAGAGTATCAAATGAGGAATCAAGCGATCTCAACAGTTTCTTCACCACCTCATGGTCAGTGATGTCAGTGTTGGGGAACGTTGCAGAAAATTAAAATTTTTCCTACGGCTTCACCAAGATCCATCTATGAGTCATCTAAGCAACGAGTAATGGGAGAGATATTGCATCTACATACCACTTGTAGATCGCGTGCGGAAGCTTGCAAGGTGATGATGGAGTCGTACTCGAACGTGATTCAGATCACCGATGCCCAAGTGCTGAACGGACAACACCTCCGTGTTCAACACACGTACGGGACGAGCGACGTCTCCTCCGTCTTGATCCAGCAAGGAGGAAGGAGAGGTTGAGGAAGACAACTCCACCGGCAAAGACAACGGCGTGGTGATAGTGGAGAAGAAGTATCTGGCTGTGGCTTCGCCGAGCTCTTACGGAGGAGGAGAAGTGTTGGGGAGGGAGGGCTGCGCCTTGGGATTGGTACAGCAGCCCCTCCTCCCCCTTATATAGGCCCCTGGTGGCGGCCTGGAGATCCAATCTCCGGGGCGGCGGCCAAGGGGGTGGAGTGCCCCCAAGCCGGTGGGCGCCCCGCCCCTAGGGTTCCAACCCTAGGCTAGGGGTGGGCCTGGGGCGCACCAGCCCCTTGTGGGCTGGTTCCTTCCCTTTCAGCCCATGGGGCCCTCCGGATAGGTGGCCCCACCGGTGGACCTCGACCCTTCCGTGGTCCGGTGATTTTACCGGAGACCTCAAACTTTCCGATGGTCAAACACCACTTCCTATATATTATTCTTTACCTCCGACCCTTCCGAACTCCTCGTGACGTCAGGGATCTCATCCGGACTCGAACAACATTCGTAGTCACATACTTGACTTCCTACTAACCCTAGCGCCACCGAACCTTAGTGTGTAGACCCTACGGGTTCGGAGACACGCAGACATGACCGAGACGACTCTCGGGCAATAACCAACAGCGGGTCCGGATACCCATGTTGGCTCCTACATGCTCCTCGATGATTTCATCGGTTGAACCACGATGTCGAGGATTCGATCAAACCCTCGTATGCAATTCCTTTGTCAATCGGTATGCGTTATTTGCCCGAGACTCGATCGTCGGTATCCCAATACCTTGTTCAGCCTCGTTACCAGCAAGTTACTTTACTCGCATCGTAATGCATGATCCGTGTACAACACCTTGGTCACATTGAGCTCATTATGATGATGCATTACCGAGTGGGCCCAGAGATACCTCTCCGTCATACGGAGTGACAAATCCCGCCTCGATCCATGTCAACCCAATGATACTTTCAGAGATACCGTAATGCACCTTTATAGTCACCCGCCACGCCAGACGCTTGATACACCCAAGGCACTCCTACGGTAACCGGAGTTACACGATCTCATGGTCGAAGGAAGAGATACTCGACATTGGCAAAGCTTCTAGCAAACGAACTATACGATCTTTTATGCTATGCTTATGACTGGGTCTTGTCCATCACATCATTCTCCAAATGATGTGATCCCGTTATCAACGACATCTAATGTCCATAGTCAGGAAACCATGACTATCTATTGATCACAACGAGCTAGTCAACTAGAGGCTCACTAGGGACATTTGTGGTCTAAGTGTTCACACGTGTATTACGATTTCCGGATAATACAATTATAGCATGAACAAAAGACAATTATCATGAACATTGAAATATAATAATACTTTTATTATTGCCTCTAGGGCATATTTCCAACAGTTTCCCACTTGCACTAGAGTCACCGATCTAGTTACATTGTGATGAATCGAACACCCATAGAGTTCTGGTGTTGATCATGTTTTGCACGCGAGAGAGGTTTAGTCAACGGATCTGCGACATTCAGATCCGTGTGCACTTTGCAAATCTCTATGTCTCCATCTTGAACATTTTCACGGATGGAGTTGAAACGACGCTTGATGTGCCTGGTCTTCTTGTGAAACCTGGGCTCCTTGGCAAGGACAATAGCTCCAGTGTTGTCACAGAAGAGTTTGATCGGCCCCGACGCGTTGGGTATGACTCCAAGGTCGGTGATGAACTCCTTCACCCAAATCGCTTCATGCGCTGCCTCCGAGGCTGCCATGTACTCCGCTTCACACGTAGATCCCGCCACGACGCTTCGCTTGCAGCCGCACCAGCCATCGCTCCACCATTCAACATATACACGATCCGGTTTGTGACTTAGAGTCATCCAGATCTGAGTCGAAGCTAGCGCCGACATAACCCTTTACGACGAGCTCTTCGTCTCCTCCATAAACGAAACATGTCCTCCGTCCTTTTCGGTACTTCAGATATTCTTGACCGCTGTCCAGTGTTCCTTGCGGGATTACTTTGGTATCTTGCAACCAAACTTACGGCAAGGTTTACATCGGGTCTAGTACACAAGATGGCATACATAATAGATCCTATGGCTGAAACATAGGGATGACACTCATCTCTTCTTTATCTTTTGCCGTGGTCGGTGATCGAGCCGAGCTCAATCTCACACCTTGTAACATAGGCAAGAACCCTTCTTGACTGATCCATTTTGAATCTCTTCAAAATCTTATCAAGGTATGTGCTTTGTGAAAGACCTATGAGGCGCCTCGATCTATCTCTATAGATCTTGATGCCTAATATATAAGCAGCTTCTCCAAGGTCCTTCATTGAAAAACACTTGTTCAAGTAGGCCTTAATGTTGTCCAGAGTTTCAGATCATTTCCCATCAAGAGTATGTCATCTACATATAACAGAGAAATGCTACGGAGCTCCCACTCACTTTCTTGTAAACGCAGGCTTCTCCATAAGTCTCAAGATAACCCAAACGCTTTGATCATCTCATCAAAGCGAATGTTCCAACTCCGAGATGCTTGCACCAGCCCATAAATGGATCGCTGGAGCTTGCATACTTTGTTAGCGCTCGAGGATCGACAAAACCTTCCGGCTGCATCATATACAGCTCTTCCTTAAGATGTCCGTTAAGGAATGCCGTTTTGATGCCCATCGGCCATATCTCATAATCATAGTATGCGGCAATTGCTAACATGATTCGGACGGACTTAAGCTTCGCCACAGAGAGAATGTCTCGTCAGTAGTCAATCCCTTGAACTTGTCGATAACCCTTAGCGACAAGTCGAGCTTTATATATGGTAACATTACCATCCGCGTCCGTCTTCTTCTTAAAAATCCATTTGTTTTCTATCGTCACGATCATCGGGCAAGTCTGCCAAAGTCCATACTTTGTTTTCATACATGGATTCTATCTCGGATTTCATGGCTCCAAGCCATTTGTTGGAATCTGGCCCGCCATTGCTTCTTCATAGTTCAAGGTTCATTGTTGTCTAGCAACATGATTTCCATGACAGGTTGCCGCACCACTCAGTGCGGAACGTGTCCTCGTGGACCTTCAAGTTCAGAGTAACTTGATCCAAGTACCTTGATCATCATCATTGTTTTCCTCTTGAGGTGTGGGCATCACAGAACGGTTTCTCGCGCTGCACCACTTTCCCGCTCGAGAGGTAGTACTTCATCGAAGTTCTACTTTCCTCCCACTTACTTCTTTCGAGAGAAACTCTTTCTCCGTAAAGCATCCGCTCTTGGCAACAAAGACCTTGCCTTCGGATCTTAAGTAGAAGGTATACCCGACAGCTTCCTTAGGGTATCCTATGAATATGCATTTTTCCGACTTGGGTTCGAGCTTTTCAGTTGAAGTTTCTTGACATAAGCATCGCATCCCCAAACTTTTAGAAACGACAGCTTAGGTTTCTTCCCAAACCATAATTCATACGGTGTCGCCTCAACGGATTTAGACGGTGCCCTATTTAAAGTGAATGTAGCTGTCTCTAGAGCGATCCCCAAAATGATAGCGTAAATCGGTAAGAGACATCATAGACCGCACCATATCCAATAGAGTGCGACACGACGCTCGACACACCATTTCGCCGAGGTGTTCCAGCGGCGTGAGTTGTGAAATGATTCCACATTTCCTTAAGTGTGTACCAAACTCGTGACTTAAGTATTCTCCCCACGATCCGATCAGAGGAACTTTATCTTTCGGTCACGTTGATTCTCTACTTCACTTTGAAATTCCTTGAACTTTTCAAAGGTCTCGGACTTGTGTTTCATTAAGTAGACATACCCATATCTACTCAAGTCATCGGTGAGAGTGAGAACATAACGATATCCTCCATGAGCCTCAACGCCATTGGACCGCATACATCGGTATGTATGATTTCCAACAAGTTGGTTGCTCGCCCATTGTTCCGGAGAACGGAGTCTTGGTCATTTTGCCCAAGAGGCAAGGTTCGCATGTGTCAAACGATTCATAATCAAGAGACTCTAAAAGTCCATCAGATGGAGCTTCTTCATGCGCTTGACACCAATGTGACCAAGGCGGCAAGTGCCACAAGTATGTGGGACTATCGTTATCAACTTTACATCTTTTGCATCCACACTATGAACATGTGTAATATTACACCGAGATTCATTAAGAATAAACCATTGACCATCGGAGCATGACCATAAAACATATCTCTCATATAAATCGAACAACCATTATTCTCGGACTTAAATGAGTAGCCATCTCAGATTAAACGAGATCCAGATACAATGTTCATGCTCAAACATGGCACTAAATAACAATTATTAAGGTTCAAAACTAATCCAGAGGTAAATGTAGAGGCAGCGTGTCGACGGCGATCACATCGACCTCGAACCATTCCCGACATGCATCGTCACCTCGCCCTTCGCCAGATCTCTGCTTATTCCGCAGCTCCATTGTGAGTTACAAATATGAGCAACGGCACCGTATCAAATACCGGGAGTTACTACGAGTAATGGTAAGGTACACATCAATTACATGTATATCAAATATACCTTTGGTGTTGCCGACCTTCTTATCCGCTAAGTATTTGGGGCAGTTCCGCTCAAAGGACCCTTCCCTTGCAATAAAAGCACTTAGTCTCGTGCTTGGGTCCATTCTTTGACTTCTTCCCCAACAAAAGCTTACGGGCGCGGCAACATCTTTGCCATCCTTCTTGAAGTTCTTCTTACCCTTGCCCTTCTTGAACTTAGTGGTCTTATTGACCATCAACACTTGATGTTCTTTCTGATTTTAGCCTCTGCTGACTTCAGATCGAGAACACTTCAGAATGGTCTTTTCCATCCCCGCATGTTGTAGTTCATCACAAAGCTCTTGTAGCTTGGTGGGAGCGATCGAGGATTCTGTCAATGACCGCCTCATCCGGGTGGTTAATGTTCAACTGGGTCATACGAGCGTGCAACCTGGACATCTTCGAGGATGTGCTCATCGACGTAACTATTCTCCTCCATCTTACAATGTAGAACTTGTCGGAGACATCATATCTCTCGACCGGCATGAGCTTGGAAAACTAGTTTCAGCTCTTCAACATCTCATATGCTCCGTGATGCTCAAAACGCTTTTGGAGCCCCGGTTCTAAGCTGTAGAGCATGCCGCACCGAACGAGGGAGTAATCATCAAGACGAGATTGCAAGCCGCTCATAACGCCTTGGTTCTTCGACGGAGCGCCACCTAGCGGTTCGTCTAGGACATATTGCTTCTCGCAGCTATGAGGATGATCTCGTGTTCGGACCCAATCCGTATAGTTGCTGCCATCATCTTTCAGCTTGGTTTTCTAGGAACGCGTTGAAGTTCATGTTGACATTAGCGCTGGCCATTGATCTACAAGACATATTTGCAAAGGTTTTAGACTAAGTTCATGATAATAAAGTTCTAATCAAATTATGAACTCCCACTTAGATTAGACATCCTCTAGTCATCTAAGTGTTTACACGATCCGAGTCGACTAGCCCGTGTCCGATCATCACGTGAGACGGACTAGTCATCTTCGGTGAACATCTTCATGTTGATCGTATCTTCCATACGACTCGTGTTCGACCTTTCGGTCTCCGTGTTCCGAGGCCATGTCCGCACATGCTAGGCTCGCAAGTTAACCCTAAGTGTTTTTTTGTGTAAAACTGTCTTACACCGTTGTATGTGAACGTAAGAATCCATCACACCCGATCATCACGTGGTGCTTAGAAGCGATTTAACTGTAGAAACGGTGCACGCTTAGGGGAGAACACTTCTTGAAATTTTGTAAGGATCATCTTATTTACTACCGTCGTCCTAAGTAAACAATATGCATAAACATAATAAACATCACATGCAATTATATAGTTGTGACATGATATGGCCAATATCATAAAGCTCCATTGATCTCCATCTTCGGCTCCATGATCATCTTGTCACCGCTTGACACCATGATCTCCATCATCATGATCTCCATCATCGTGTCTTCATGAAGTTGTCACGCTAACGACTACTTCTACTTCTATGACTAACGCGCTTAGCAATGAAGTAAAGTAGTTTACATGGCGCTCTTCAATGACACGCAGGTCATACAAAAATAAAGACAACTCCTATGGCTCCTGCCGGTTGTCATACTCATTGACATGCAAGTCGTGAATCCTATTACAAGAACATGATCTCATACATCACAATTCATCATTCATCACAACTTTCGCCATATCACATCACATGATCAATCGCTGCAAAAACAAGTTAGACGTCCTCTAATTGTTGTTGCATCTTTACGTGGCTGCGATTGGGTTCTAGCAAGAACGTTTTCTTACCTACGAATCACCACAACGTGATTTTGTCAACTTCTATTTACCCTTCATAAGGGCCTTGTTCATCGAATCCGCTCCAACTAAAGTGGGAGAGACAGACACCCGCCAGCCACCTTATGCAACTAGTGCATGTCAGTCGGTGGAACCGGTCTCACGAAGCGCACGTAAGGTTGGTCCGGCCGCTTCATCCCACAATACCGCTGAGCAAGAAAAGACTAGTAGAGGCAAGTAAGATGACAAGATCCACGCCCACAACAAATTGTGTTCTACTCGTGCATTAGAGAACTACGCATAGACCTAGCTCATGATGCCTTCGTTGGGGAACGCTGCGAGAAAATTAAAATTTTTCCCACGGCTTCACCAAGATCCATCTATGAGTTCATCTAAGCAACGAGTAATGGGAGAGATATTGCATCTACATACCACTTGTAGATCGCGTGCGGAAGCTTGCAAGGTGATGATGGAGTCGACTCGAACGTGATTCAGATCACCGATGCCCAAGTGCTGAACGGACAGCACTCTCGCGCTCAACACACGTGACGGGACGAGCGACGTCTCCTCCGCCTTGATCCAGCAAGGAGGAAGGAGAGGTTGAGGAAGACAACTCCATCGGCAGACTGTGGCGTGGTGATAGTGGAGAAGAAGTATCTGGCTGTGGCTTCGCCGAGCTCTTACGGAGGAGGAGAAGTGTTGGGAGGGAGGGCTGCGCCTTGGGATTGGTACAGCAGCCCCCTCCTCCCCTTTATATAGGCCCCCTGGGTGGCTGCCCCGGAGATCCAATCTCCGGGGGGGCCAAGGGGTGGAGTGCCCCCTGCCGGTGGGCGCCCCACCCCTAGGGTTCCAACCCTAGGCGCAGGGGTGGGCCTGGGGACGCACCAGCCCCTTGTGGGCTGGTTCCTTCCCTTTCAGCCCATGGGGCCCTCGGGATAGGTGGCCCCACCGGTGGACCTCGGGACCTTCCGGTGGTCCCAGATTTTACCGGAGACCCCAAACTTTCCCGATGGTCAAACACCACTTCCTATATATTATTCTTTACCTCCGACCCTTCCGAACTCCTCATGACGTCCAGGGATCTCATCCGGACTCAACAACATTCGGTAGTCACATACTTGACTTCCTACTAACCCTAGCGCCACCGAACCTTATGTGTAGACCCTACGGGTTCGGGAGACACGCAGAACATGACCGAGACGACTCTCGGGCAATAACCAACAGCGGGTCTGGATACCCATGTTGGCTCCTACATGCTCCTCGATGATTTCATCGGTTGAACCACGATGTCGAGGATTCGATCAAACCCAGATGCAATTCCTTTGTCAATCGATACGTTATTTGCCCGAGACTCGATCGTCGGTATCCCAATACCTTGTTCAGTCTCGCATCGCAAGTCACTTTACTCGCATCAGTAATGCATGATACCGTGGCCAACACCTTGGTCACATTGAGCTCATTATGATGATGCATTACCGAGTGGGCCCAGAGATACCTCTCCGTCATACGGAGTGACAAATCGCCTCGATCCGTGTCAACCCGCAGATACTTTCGAGATACCGTAATGCACCTTTATAGTCACCCGTTATGTTGTGACGCTTGATACACCCAAGGCACTCCTACGGTAACCGGAGTTACACGATCTCATGGTCGAAGGAAGAGATACTCGACATTGGCAAAGCTTCTAGCAAACGAACTATACGATCTTTTATGCTATGCTTATGATTGGGTCTTGTCCATCACATCATTCTCCTAATGATGTGATCCCGTTATCAACGACATCTAATGTCCATAGTCAGGAAACCATGACTATCTATTGATCACAACGAGCTAGTCAACTAGAGGCTCACTAGGGACATTTGTGGTCTAAGTGTTCACACGTGTATTACGATTTCCGGATAATACAGTTATAGCATGAACAAAAGACAATTATCATGAACATTGAAATATAATAATACTTTTATTATTGCCTCTAGGGCATATTTCCAACAGTCAGTGGCACCGAGGGCTTGAAGCTCATTTGAGATGTCCGTGAGGCGATCAAAGGTTTGTTCGACAGTTTCATTGTCGAGTCTTTTGAAGCGGTTGAAGAGATTCCGAAGAACATCAACTCGAGAGTCACGTTGAGTTGAGACTCCTTCATTCACTTTGGACAGCCTATCCCAGATAAGCTTAGGAGTTTCCAAAGCACTCACTCTTCCATACTATCCTTTACTCAGATGGCCACATATGATATTCTTCGCTTGAGAATCGAGTTGCTTGAATCTCTTCACATCGGTAGCGTTCAGTGAGGGTGAGATAGAGGGAACACCATTTTCCAGAACATACCAGAGATCGTTGTCAATTGCCTGAAGATGCATTCGCATCTTATTTTTCCAGTAGGGGTAGTCCGTCCCATCAAAGGTAGGACACCCAGCCGAGACCTTGATCATACATGCGGTCGACATAACTAAAACTCTAGGCGGTTAAACCAAAATCACACAGAACAAGGGAGTACCTTGCTCTGATACCAATTGAAAGTGCGTTATATCGACTAGAGGGGGGGTGAATAGGCGATTTTTATGAATTCTTCACTGAGGAATTTGCCGGTGAGGAAATTCCTTAGCAAAGAACTACTTGCAGCGGAATAAGTACTCAGAAGTAAGCATAACAGAATACAAGCATGGTCATCATGATGAAATGAAGACTAGCACAGAGTATAGAAAGCGTAATCACAGGATAACACAAGATGAAGACAAACAGACTGAAGTAATTGAACTGAGGAAATTGAGAAAGTCTTCAGTCAAAGTCTTCAAACACAAATATGAACAAACACTCAACACAGTAATGAGGAAATGAATGGGTTGAGGAAATAGAACCAGTTAGGTTGGTGAAGACAATGATTTGGTAGACCAGTTCCAACTCCTGCCTCGCTTGTACGCCCTGGTTGGAGCGGCTGAGTATTTAAACTCGAGGACACACAGTCCTCGACACCCGATCGCCGAAAGCACGCAGCTCAGGACACCCAGTCCTCACCGTATTCTCCTTGAACTAAGGTCACGCAGACCTCGTCCAATCACTCGTGGTAAGTCTTCAGGCGACTTCCAAACCTTCACAGACTTGGTCACTCGGCAATCCGCAATTCCTCTTGGATGCTCTAGACCATGACGCCTAAACGTCTGGAAGAAGCACAGTCTTCAAAGGTAACAAGCGTCGGATCCACGCAGGATCAATTTCTTCAGTGATGCTCAATCACTTTGGGTTTGTAGGGGTTTGGTTATGGGTTTTCCTCACTTGATGATTTTCGCTCAAAGTCCTCGGAGGATGGGTTTCTCTCACATGACAAGTGTCAAGTTCTCCCGGAGCAGCCAACCAGCTAGTGGTTGTAGGGGGCGGCTATTTATAGCCTAGGGAGCAGCCCGACATGATAAGATATAAATGCCCTTCAATGATATGACCGTTAGGTGGATAAGATATTTTGGGACAGTGGGCCAAGAAGACAAGAACGGTCGGAAATTTGACTCTCAAATTCCTCGGGGCTATCATGTTCCTCATTGTGTAGGCACCAGACCTGGCGAATTCCTAACTCCTCGATCGAGAACAAATTCATCAAGAACTAGAAGAACTTCGTCTCAAATCCATCAAGAAAGTGACTGAACTGTATGAGATTTCCAAAGGCTTCACTCGAAGGGATTGGTAGGTGTAGGATTTTGAGTTGAGAATCACATGGAAATATTTCCTTAGTATTTCCTCGACCCCCTTTAACAGTACGGTGTTTCCTATGACTCAAGAAAGAGAAAATGAAACTACGAAAACAAAAGTCTTCACGCTTCATGTTCCACAAATGAGTACCAAGTCTTCAAGGTCACACCAATTTCTTCACTTTCAAAGTCTTCAGAAAGTCTTCAGAATATCAAAGTCTTCAGTCAAAGAAGTTCATTTTTAGGGGTCGACTATCACTGTAAATCTCCTCATAGACTTATAGACCTGTGTACACTCACAAACACATTAGTCCCTTAACCTATAAGTCTTCAATACACCAAAATCACTAAAGGGCACTAGATGCACTTACATGAGATCTTATTTTAATTAAATTACTTGGTGTTTAGATAAATCATCAATATGAGGAGCGTAGGTTGCTTCTTGCTTAGTCCTGTGGAGAACTGACAATATAAGTTCATCCTGAGATACGCCATTACCTATCCTATCTATTGTGCATAAACTTGTCAAAGATTCTGCAACTGTTGTAAGGGAGACTGCAACACATAATCTGGCATTACTGCTTTCTTTGTTTCCAAACATGGATAAATTTTGTGAGGTCAATTTAAGTCTCACTAATTCTCAGAATCAGTGAAGGAGTGAAAACTATATTTCAGTGTATATTAGCTAAATGCAAGTTTTGTTGTGGGCAATTATTTTGTTACGAGAGCTTGAAAGGTAACAAATCACTGAAAGATAGTATCCTCTGGAAGTTGCCTAAATTTCTTTTTGTTTAGTAGGTTCAGGAGCTATTGTTTCAGTTGGTCCGTGACCCTTATGGTGTTGTGGAGGATGTTGCACTCACATAACTTGTTCCTGCAATTGTTGGGAGTGGTACTTTCACATATCCTGGTATCTGCCCAGGGTATGCATGGTTTTAAATTTGGGGACCTTATACTGTATCGATTGTAATATGTGTTAAGATACAACTGTTATATTGCAGCGTTGTCATTTGCCCCATACTGATTACAAACGACAATTCTAATTATTATTTTGCCTGTCCAAATTCAAGTTAACCAACCTTGGTGAAACTTGAACATGTAGCTCCCAACCAGCTTAAGGAAAAGGCATGCTGTCAATTTCGCATGCGTGTAGGTGTAGGTGACAGTGGAACGGGTCTGATCGTTTTGCAGTTTATGAATATGTGAGTAGGGAAATTCTTTTACTTCCAGTGCATGATTGAGACCAGTTGTTAATTTGTATGTGATATGTAGGAAGACATGGCCGATGTAAGTGCTGAGTGTATGGCTGAGTATGACGACATTGTTAGCAGGATGTTTGATAGCAAGGAAGAGGGTTTTAAGCTCTATAACAAGTATGCTCTTGAGAAAGGCTTTAGTGTGAGGAAAGGATATGTTGAGTGGGATGAAGCGAACGAGAAGATAATTCTGAGGAAACTTGTCTGTAGTCGTGAAGGTTGCCGTGAAGAGAAGCACATGAAGAGGAAGAGAGAAGATAGGAAGAGAAGCCACGGAATATCACTCGTGTGGGTTGTAAAGCGAAATTTGTCATTGCAAGAGTCGCAAAAACAGGGTGATGATTTGTTAAGGATTTCATCGTTGAACACAATCATCCTCTGGCCCCACGAGACCTTGCTTGCTTTTTGCGTTCCCACAGAAGAATCAGCGACCAGCAAAAATCGGACATTATAGAGATGGAAAGTGTTGGAATCTGGAAACACAAAATCATGGATGTGTTGTGCATGCAGTACGGTGGATATGACCATGTTGGATGCATGACGAGGGACATCTATAACTTCTGTCATCAATACAAGCAGGAAACAGTCGTTGCCGGCGATGCTTAGACTGTGATCCGTCACATGATGGCGCGGCAAGAGAGAGACCCAGATTATTTCTTCAAATACTTGGTTGATAAAGATGGGCATCTGAAGGGATTGTTCTGGTTCGATACTCAATCCCGCCTTGACTACGAGGCTTTCGGCGATGTTGTGGTTTTTGATAGCACATACAGGACAAATAAGTATAATCTGCCATTTGTGCCATTTGTCGGGTTGAATCACCACCGCAGTACAGTTATCTTTGGATGCGGGATTATTTCTCATGAAACTAACGAGGCGTACGAGTGGATGTTGCGGACATTTTCTGAAGCCATGTCGCAGAAGCATCCGATATCTGTAATCACTGACGGGGACCTTGCAATGCAGAGAGCGATCAGGGTGGTGTGGCCTGACTCATACCACAGGCTGTGCGTATGGCACATTCAATAGAACATCGTACGCCATCTGCATGATGATGAGGTTAGGGAAGAATTCAGATCTTTCATATATGACTCATCTTCTATTGAAGAGCATGAGAGAAAATGGATAGAGTTCTTACGAAGGAATGAAGTGACAAGTGAGGAGTCGTGGTTGCATCAGATGTATCCGATGAGGAAGCTGTGGTGTGCTCCATACCTGGTGGGGCGTTGTTTCTTAGGATTGAGCAGCAATCAGCGGAGTGAGAGCCTAAACTCCGTGCTACATACACATCTTGAGGGTAAGATGACATTGTTTGATATGCTAGAGCACTATGAGCGTTGCCTTTCGGGACGACGCTTGAAGGAGGCGATTCTAGACATCGTGGCCTTGCAGTCCATTCCATTTACAGACGCTGATGCTTCAAGTCTTGAGAAACAGGTTGCCCGGGTTTTCACACCTTGTATGTTTCAGTTGGTCAGATGGAGCATAAATGCTGTCAGCAAATGTGTTATCAGCGAGATACTAGATGCATGGGAGTTGACTACATATGTTGTGTCTAAGATCAATAGAAGAGAGAAGAAGTTTGAAGTGCGCTGTAAGATGAAGGAAGGTTCTTTGTGCAGGATCAGTTGTTCTTGTCGTAAGCTGGAATGCTTGGGAACACCATGCTCTCACATATTCTACATCTTGGGAATACGTCAAGTGGAACTGCTGCCTAGGTGTTGTGTTCCCATGAGGTGGACGATGAGTGCCAAGTCTGCATTCCCTCCGATCAGAAAGAGCGAGATGTATGACTATTCGGCAAGCCTTGTGAGGTACCGTGAGTTGCGGAATTTGAGTCACGCGGCATGTTTCCGGGCATGTCAATCTAGTGAGGAGTATCAGCGTCTGAAGATGGTTCTGAGTGAACAAGATGGCAGAAAGGAATCAAGCCGTGGTCAGGAGGAATGCATTAGGTTTGGTCCGTTGCTGCCACAGACAATGGAAATTGATTGTGGAGATTTGGAAAAGGTTCTGGACCCAGTGCATGTGCAAGGCCGAGGTGCACCGAAGAAAAGGTTGCAGGCAAAGATGAAGAAGCAAAGGTCAAAGAGGAAATGTGGCTACTGTGGGGTGGAAGGTCATGATCGGCGTACATGCAATAAATTGAAAGAGGTGTCAAATATGTCTAACTTTTATTTTTACATCTGATTTACTCATTACTATACTGCACTAATTGTATATGTTGCTGTGTAGGAAATGATGGCAGCAAACTGTTAGCTACAACTCTCTGAAAAAGGCCATTGGCAAAATGGACGCAGCTGCTGAGCCTCAAGAGAGTGATGTTGTGTTGGTGGCAAAGTGGCCCAACCGCCTCTATCCTATGTGAGCATTACAATGACCACCTGATGGAAACGACCCTGCCAAATGATAACCTGGGAGGTCCTTTGTCCAAAATTAATTGGCCGGTCTATCTGTTTTTGGCAAACCTGTCATTTTAGTGCAAATTTCACAAATTATGCATGATTTTTAGGTTGTATGTTGTATCACTAGAGTATTTCTAGCGTTACTTCTTTTACATAGAGAAAACTTTAGTTCTTTAAATTGTGATTATATATGCTACCAAAGAGAAATGTGATAGCTTGTTATCTTGTTCTCAATTAAATGTGCTCATAAGAGAGCTTCTTGATCCCAAAGCGAAATGTGATAGCTTGTTATCTTGTTCTCAATTCAATTTGTGTGCCGCTATCCTAAACCTCCTCTGCTTTCTCTGAAATAGGGTTGCCATGTGAAGAAAAAGGATATGTGGGAGCTTTTGGATGGACAAAGGCTCCAGCAAGGAAGAGAAGAGAGCTGCATTTCCTTACTTGCAATTCTAGTAATTATCTTTGTTCTAACTTGTAGAGTGTACCCGAAAAAAACTTGTAGAGTGTGATGGGTTAATTAGGATGCTATGTAATCAGAGTACGTACACTATCATATGTATCATGACTAATTGCGACCAAGGTGTGTGTTCCATGAAGAAGACTCCCATTTATATGTTTATTAATGATATTGTGTTGTGCTTGCTCTACTACATCTGTACATTATTTGTGGAATTGGCCTTATCTGGCACTATTTCAACTGGAGTTGGTCGAGTCCTCCTGCTCATTTTTTATGCGAATGAACATTGTTGTCGCACAAAATGCTTGTACGGAAGGAGCACTGGATACTTCATGTTGGGGCTTATCCTAAGCTTGTTTAGGTGATCATTTCTGGCTTGTCATGTAGTGACCCTGAACTCTGAAACTGATTCAACCAATGTGCTATCTGATTGGTTATACCCAGGTACATGTATAGCTATATGATGGAAAATATGCATTTTGACAAATTGCACCAAAATTTTAAGCTAATACTCGTTGCCCGTCTCATCAAATGTGCCTGTGAAAAATTTCATCAATCAAAAATGTAGTGACGAACATAAAACTGGTTTGGACTAGTGCAGCATATGCAATACAAAATAGTAAAAGCCACAATTAAGTGTGCGGGCATCAAAGGAACCTTTCATCTAAAAATCGAGCAACAACTCAAAGTTCCTGAGCGTGGTAAGATGGGCTTCAGTAACGTCCAGATCATTGTGGCCATGTGGTATGTTAAGGTCCATGCCCACACGCGTCTGGATGTTATTGAAGCCCATCTTACCACGCTCGAGTTGTAGAACGCGGTCTTGCATTATATTCCCTTCCATGCGAATCTCCAACATCTTGGTCTTGTGATTCATGTCATTACGCTCCTGCTTCAACATAAGGTCCATGTTCGCACGCGCCTGCATGATATTGAATTCCATCCTGCCACGCTCAAGCTGCATAGCGCGATCCAAGTTCTTGAGCTCCTGCTTCAACGTTAGGTCCATATCGTCATGGAAATGCTTCAACCTCTGATCCATGGCTGCACGCTCCTCTTTCATCATTTGTTCCATGGTTGCACGCTCCTCCTTCCTCATGCGGTCCACGGTTGCCCGCTCCTGCTTCAGATTCTTGTCCATCACCTCTCGCTCCCGCTGCATATTCTTGTCCATCTCTTGACGCGCCTGATGCAAGTACTTGTCATCATCCACTCGGTTGTGCCGTGCCTTTGAATCCATGGTCCCTATAGAAATCAACAGAACAGTGCTAGTTACAATATGTTTGAAAATTGAAATATCTTTTAATTTGAAAGTGTGACTATTCAACACAATGTGGCCGAATTGAAGGTACAGAGTGCTTGGTGCTAGGTCCTAGGTGCACTATATAGATCAAATTACTAACTCCCATACTGCTACATCCAATACTTACCATCTAACAAAAAAGGTTGATCACATTGAGTATGGATTCAGTTTTGTTTTGTCAACCTAACAGATAATTACAACAATATATTTCGTACTAACACATTTCATGGTCTTGTACGAGCATGCAATTTAGAGAAAGTATTAGATTTCTGTATTTTAGTTTAGTGCATGCAATGTGCCACTAGAAGGATCCGCAGATCGGCCGCCGCGGCACCGTCCGCATCCACCGTATTACTGGAATCTGACTGGTAATAAGAGGGAGGGAAACACCATAGGTGTACATACAGTTCGGTTGCGGAGCACCGGGTCGCCAGACGCGGAGGAGAGGACGTCGCCGGGCGTGGAGGAGAGGGAGCCGCCGCCTGATGAACTGCTCCCGATGGGATTTGCGTCTATGGCTAGGTTTACGTACGTGGCTGCTAAGTTGGGCTGGCAAGTATATGGACAATTCTATTACGTATCTGGATTGGGCTGTTAAGTACTATATGGGCTTTTGTGCTCACGTGGGTCACATATCGTAAATCTGAAATAACAAAATGTTCTTGTTACTTAAAAGATACTTTGTCTAAAAAAACACTTAAAAAAACTTAAAAAAAACTTCTCTTTTGCACACTGTAGCGGATGGCGGACAACTACAGGCATTACTCGTTAGGACTCACCACTACAGGTAGTCGTAGTCCGAAACACCCACTAGTGCCGATAGTCAGGGTCGAGAAAGACCGTTATCATCTTGCGGTCTTTTTCCCCAGACGCTCATTTTGCTCTTCTTCCTCCTGTGTCTAGGCTTTTCTCCCAAGCACTCATCGGCAATGGCCCCCCACCACACACCCAGCCACCCGTTGTTGGCAGGTGAGGTCGCCGGCGTCGAGTCGGGGTGGGTTGGGACTGCGTGCCACAACCGGCCACGACGGACTGCCGCTCGCCTGGGGCGACGGCCTGGCCGTGAGACCCCACACATCATTGCCCTCCGGCGTTGTGCTGCACGCGATGACGAGGCCATGCTACGAGCGGCGATTGGTCACCGGAGAAGACGTGCCCACAGCGAGATGTGTTGCAACCGGCCTTGGCAGAAGCTGAAACCTCGTCGTGGCCTGCTACACCCGATGCCCAGAAGAGCTGCCATCATGGACGGCAAGCATGGTGACCGCGAGCTACGAGGACGACATTGTTCCGAGAAACACTACAAACGTCGCATTTTTTGTTACATGCTACAACCGGTATCACATTTTGCTACAATCGGCACACCACTCAGCTACAATCGGCATCGCGTTTTGCTACATCGCATGAACCATCGCCTTTTTGCTACATGCTACAACGGGTGTCGTGAATTGCTACAACCGGTGCCCCATCCGGCTACAACTAGTGCCGCGTTTTGCTACACCGCGCGGCAGTCTCATTTTTTTGCTACAACCGGCGTCACGCATCCTGCTTCAACCAGCATCAGAAATTGCTACAACTGGCAAAGCCGGAGGCTGGAACCAACATCCATTTTTCCTGCATCATCAGTGTCTTCTGCGGCGACGCCCAAATGTGCTACAACCAGTTACCAAAAGTGCTACAACCGGCAAGCAAATTTGCTACGATGGGAAGAGGTGAGGTGCTGCAACCGGTGACTGGCCAGAGCTATGAACTGCGAGCACCGGTCCGGTGAGCACCGACCGTCGGCGTCGAGTGCTGCAAGCTCGCAGGCGGTTGTTTGGAACGCGGCCATCCATGTTGGAAAGGACGACTACAGGGAGTTGCAAACATCTCTTTTTTGTGACTGGTCAACGGGCAAAGGGGCGGTGGCCGGCGAGGATGACCGGACGGGGGAGGAGGATGACGAGTGCTGCGGGGGAGGGAGGGGAGGGAGGGCAGAACTGCCGCGCGCGACACCTGCGGGGTGTTTTTTGCGGCGGACAGAGGCGAAGCCAGAGGTAGAGGAAGCAATAGAATAAAAGGTAGGGAGATCCTATGTCTGAGGGACACTAGATCCAACGGCTAGGGCATGACCGGCCCAAATTTGGGCCGGTGCGCCGGCGCCTAGCGTTGGCCTATAGAATTTGTGTGCCAGGAGTTTTGGGTTCGGTATACACATAGTGATGATAGCCAACTGTTGTCGGGTAGTCCAAGTCAGAATTACCGATAACTAACGGTAGTCGGGGTCCAGACGAGGAGTACTTGAAATGCTATTGATGGGATCGCCCAGGTGGCCACCAAGTGAACATAGTTAAGGGTTTGGAATACACATAGTAGTAATAGCGAACTGTTGTAATGAGAATCAATCTTACTCGTTACAACATCTCCAACAGCCACGCTAAAATAAGCGCACGACACCACCGCGCCACCATGCCACCTCGCCGTCGGGGAGGTTCGGGCTACCACGGCGTCCGCGTGCGTCCGTCCGGCACCTACTCTGCCTTGATTCGGTCGGGCGGTGGCATGCGCCTCGGCCTCGGAACTTTCGACACCTCCCAGGATGGCGTCCGCGCGTACGACGCTGCGGCATGGCGCCTCCGATGGTCCCGTTGGGACATGAACTTCACCGACTTGGCAACGCGGGAGCGGGCACAGGAGTTGGCGCCTTTCATGCTTCTTGTCACTGATGAGGATCGTCGCAAAACCAGAGGCGGGAGCGCCGTCTTAGCCTGGCCGAGATGGACGAGGAAGCCATGGCGCTGTGGAGGCAACGCTTCCCACAAGACATCATCAACGAGGAACAGTTCTTCGCCTAGAGGAGGGCGGAGATGGAGGAGAGATGGAAGGAGCGAGCCGCCTATCGCAAGGACAAGCGAACGCGGAAGGCGATCGCTAAATACAACATCACGCTAGGAGATGTGTCTTCCCGGGACTCCTGGGACGAGCGGTTCCTTGACGCCTATGCTCAGACGTCGGAGGAGGACATCACCGAGGCAGAGTCCGAGTCGAAGAATGAAGAGTAGTAGTAGTTTTGTATCGTTAGTGGTACTGGTAGAACCAGCCTTACTTGTTGGATGCTTGCACTTGGTACTGCTGCAGACACAGACGCCGTTGGTGAGATGGTCAGGATGGGGGAGAGCACGTGCCTCAAGACTACTGTCAAATTTTCTTGCGACATGGTTGATGTGTTTGGACCGGAGTTTCTCAGAGAAACAAATGTGCAGGACACAGAGAAGTTGTTGGCTATTCGAGAGGCAAGAGGTCTTTCCAAGAATGGTCGGATGAATTGATTGCATGCAGTGGCAATGGAAAAACTGCCCCAAATTTTTTCGGGGAATGTATCAAGGTCACAAGAGAGAGGCCACCTTCATACTAGAAGCGGTGGTATCCCATGACTTATGGATTTGGCATGCTTTCTTTCGAATGCCCCGTTCTCACAATGATGGAACCGCATCGCGCTCGGGTGAGGAGGTGATCCAACATTCTTTTCTTCGATGGCTGCTGTGGTGGTGCCGGAGGCAGGTCACAGTGTTGATGTCAAGCTTCGTAGATGTTACGCTATCTTTTTCAGTTCATCACGTCGGTCTTTACGTGACTTGTACTTTGTTCTTTATGATATGAATGAGACACATATTAGCATGGAAAAAAAGTTAACACACAATTAGTTTGGCCAAAGACATCGCCTAAGCCCGCGCGCAAGCGAGAAACAGACGTGGCAGATTCAAAAAAAATGACGTGCCAAAAGAAATGGTGTTTCATCAATCAACCTCTTTCCGAGGCGCCATCCAATTTTTGGCTCGCCGATGGATTAACACTTATCACGCCCGTATCGATCGGCCCTCCCAAACTCCTCTCCCACCTCCCCCATTATCTGCAAGAACCTCCGATCCAACTGGCCTAGCCGGCTCCAACGCCGATTCTCCACTCATATTCCAGTCCAGGCGCCTTCTCACACGCGACCTTCTCCTCCAACGCCAGTCCCATCAAACGCCGCCACCCTGCTCACCGGCTGTAATGGAGCTGCCGTCCTCACCCACGGGAACGGAGCCGCCGGCGACCGCCCATCCGGCCTGCGGAATACGACGTCACTGCTTGTTCTGCATCCACACGTTGGATTGAAGGTGAGAATGCCGACTCATGTCATCAGTTAGAACTAAGGCAACGCATGAGATGATTTAAAACCAAAGAATGGGTTCTGCTTATTCTGTGCATGAACCCATCATGAGATCTTATGGGTTTTCTCTGAAATTTTCTCCGTCCACAGCATCGTGATCCGCCTCTCTATGCTCGTCGCCGGCATCGAACTCTCCCCGTACACGCAGTCAGCTCGAACGCTAACGCTACCCTCCCGACCGGCGCGATTGGAGCCGCCAGCCACACCCAGCCACCCAGGGGATCGGAGCCAGCGGCCAGCACCCACCTGGCCTGTGCGATACGACAATGCTGCTTCCTCTTCATCCACCAATTCGCATCACGGTTAGAACGCCTGATATTTTTACACCCCTTAGACAACAGTGAGGTCAATATAATCCAAAACTTTGTATATAAATATCAAATGGCAGAATCATACAGCACATACCACGTGTTGTTCACATTAACGACAGTAGAGAAAATTTAGTAAGTAATCATTAATCACCGATCAATCTGTGTGGTAAACGTACACCTCTGGAGAGGTGGTAACAAATAAATAAATAAATTAAATAGCTTATCATAGTAATTTTGTGCTCTTTAAGGGCATCTCCAGCCGTTCGGCCCACCAGGGCGTCTAAATTCGGCATCCTGGGGGCCTGCTGGCGCTAGCTCGGCCTCGGGGCGAGCTAGCGCCGACACGCACTCCAACGCTACCGCCCCAGACGCGGTTAATTCAAACTGGGCCGTTCCCGCTCTCAAGACGCCCCAGTCCGACGATCGAGCATAGTCTGTCGTTACAAAAAGGAGAGCGCCGCCGCCTCGGCGGGGTCATTCATCACTCGGCGGGTAGGTCTGTGTGTTGGTGGTGTCGGCGCGCGAGCTCGGCTGTGTCGGAGCTGCCGGTGTTCGGCTGCGCCGGCGCGCGCCGACACTCTTGGGCGGTGGCGTAGAGTCTCGCCGGGCGGCGTCCGGCGGCCGTGGGCGTCGTCGGCGTCGTGGGCGTTGCCATCGGCAGCTCGTTCAGGATGAGGCCGCGCCGGACAAGGTACCACGCCTTGAGCTTCGTCGTTGCTCTGAAGCAAGTCCGCCGCACCCATCGAAAAAGCCATGTCGGTGTTCCTCTTCTTTGCGGCGGCGTTAAATCCCGAGCAAGTCGAGCTTGATGGCGTTGTTCCTCATTAGCGCCACCACCGCGCCTCGGTCTTCTTTTTCGCGTGGGACGGCCCGGCCTGGGCGTCGGCGGCGGTGCTCGATGGACTCCTGCACTCGCTGGCGCGCCGCCGCGTCGGCGTTCTTCCCTTCTTGGCCAACTTGTGTCCGTCCGGCCGCCCTTCCGACGCGCCCGGAGTCGGCGCGTCCGGCTTGTACGTCTCCTTGGCCTTGTCGAGGGCACGTCGGACTTCCGCCCACTTCTCGCACTTGTCAATGCGCTTGTAGACGTGGAGGTGCTTGAAGTCGGCGTCTTGGTTGTCACCCCGGAACATGGCGAACATGCGCAGCAGCTGCGCGGACGGACGAACAATTGGCGAACCGAGGGCGCAGGGGACGAAGATGCGCAGCATTCCTCTTCCTTGGACGTCCATTTCATGCGCGGCTCGCCCGTCCTCGCCGCCCGCTTCTTTTTCTGGCGCCCCTTCGTCGGAATAGGAGCCGGCTCCTCCTCCTCCTCCTCCTCCTCCTCGTCCTCGTCCTCCTCCTCGGGCTCCTGCGCGATCGCCGTGAAGACGAGCCGAGCTCGGCCTCCATGTTGCCGCTGAGGTCGACCACCTCGTCCCGGTGGTGAAACCGAAGACGAGGCGGCCGCGCCGATCCGGTCGCGATAATGTCGCCCATGTCGGCTCCCGTGTCGCCGCTGCCGCCGAGGTGCGAGAAGGGCAGCGCCCGCGTAGAGATGTGGCGTTGGCGTGGTTGCGCGAGGCCGGGCGGCGAGTAGTTGTATGGCGGTATCGCACACCGCGAAGGCGGCGATGGCGTCTTGGCGAAGCGGGTGACCATGAGGAAGGTCACGTTTGGGTTGAACTCGCTGCGGCGTGTCGCCGTCGGCGTAGCGGGCGACGATGAACCCCATGGAGATCCGGCGCCTTGCTGTCCCTGAGCGCGTCTTGGTGGGCGTGGCGACGACGGAGCATCGGCAGAAGAGGAGGACGCCGCCGCTTGCCGCGTTGTCGCGGCCTTCTTGGCTATCTCGGTTCCGCTGTCGGTGACCGCTTCGGCGCTGTACTTCCACCTCCACTCGGCGCTCGGCTGACCCGCGGCCGTTTGGCGCCCCGGCTTCCTCTGTTTCGGTTGGGTAGCGGCGCCCGTCGCGGTCGCCGCGGCGCGGCATGGTGTATTTCTTTGGCGGCATGGGCGGCGGGCTGCGAGCGGGGTTGGCGGGAGAAAGGGGGAGAATGGCGGGAGCAAGGCGAGCCAGCGGGAGAGAAGTGAGACAAAAGGCAGCAAAACGGCGGGAAAAGGCCTTTGTCGCCTCCAGTGCGGGCCCACGCGCTTTTTCGCTTCGCCGGCTCCCCAAGCGCCCCCAGGCGCTGGTTCGCCCGGTCCGCCGGCACCAGTTTTGGCCCGAGCCGGCGAAAAACGGGCTTCTGGGGGCGCGAGTGGGGCCTTTTTTCGGCGCCGGCGCGGCGAAATCGCCTTGGGAGGCCTGTTGGGGGCGCCGCTGGAGATGCCCTAAGAAACAGGTGGAACAATTACAGTATGGTACAACCCCATCGCTTATGTTTATTCTCTGAATTGACCCAGTCTCTGTTTGTGCATGTTTTCCAGGAATGGCCACTTCTACAAATTGTGCCGACACACAATTACCAGACGTAACCAATCAGGTATATTTTTCCCCAGTTAGGTTAAAATCTTTGAAAACACATAGTTCTTTTAACTTTACATGTATTTCAGGCTTCTTTGGACGAAATCAGTGTGAAACATGCAAATATGAGGTTAATGTGCTCACCGATAAGGTTCGAGCAAATGATTGATGGATTAGATGACGAGCACTTAAAGGCCGTCTGCACTCAAACTGGTCTTGGAGGGCTAACAAAGATGAAGTCAGTGTCCCTCCGATGTATTATGTTGGTGCTGCTAGCGAAGAGCTACATCCACGACATGCAGAGTATTCACATTGCTGGTAAGGACATTTCTATAACTCCAATGGATGTCTATCAATTAATGGACCTTCCAATAGAGGGGAAATATATATATATATATGGATATGGGAAAACCAAAAGACGCAAACTTGTTAAGGGCTTATCAAACAGATGGAAGACTTAAGCTGAGTGACCTTGAGGACAAAATTAAAGCCTCCAAAACTCCAGATGATCATTTCATCAGGCGGTTTGTTTTGTATGCTATTGGTATTATTTTAGCACCCACGGTACAGGATTATGTCGACTCCAAATATTTTGTCCTTGTTGAAGACGTCGCAAGAATTCCCAAATTTAACTGGGGATGTTTCACACTGAACCATTTGATAACATCCATCAATACTTTTAATTATAAGGATCAAGTCAATCTACAAGGAAATCTAGCTTTGCTCCAAGTAAGTGCTACGACACTAGTTGTCATTCTACTATTATTCGTATGATGCATATATCTCTATCATTGATGAACTAATGTTTCCTATAGTTTTGGTATTGGGAACATGTCCGTGCTGGATCGATTTTGTATTCTCGTATACCCCGCCCGCTGATGGCACGGTGGGATGAAGCCACAGGTAAAATAAGAACTAAGGCTTATGATAAAGGAGGCCTATACAACGGATTGGTACCTTTCTATACTTGACTTCTTTATTTACTATATTTATTTCTTAGTACTGATTCTTTATATCTTTTCAAAGGTTGTCATGAGCATCGGTGATCTGGAGCCAACCAACATTACAAATGACCAGCATACCAACAAAGATACACATGCGCATGAAGATGCTATCTATCGACCACAACCACGAGGTCAAACTATGAGTAGCCAACAAGTAAGTTGCTCGAAGACACATCCTTTTCTATAACACAACAAAGGTCACACCAAACCATACTTATTTTTCTTCGAACAAAACGAGTTGACATTTCTTTTATGCAGATGGACATGATACTTCAAACACAGAACGATCTATTTGCAGAACAAGAGAAAAAGTTGGTCAAACAAGTAGTAGAAGTAGATCACAAATTAGATAAAAGAATAATTACTGTGACCGAAGACGTGATAAACATAAGGGGTAAAATTGCCACTCAACCTAGGTTGTCCAAGCTGGAGGACGAAGTTGGAGACCTCAAAAGGGAACTCCAGGTAAGTGATACTACAACATCAATTTTACCCATAACTTCCTATATTTTCATTCTATGCATTTCATGTTAAAGGAATTAAGATCCCTAGGTGAAAAAACAAACAATCAACGACGAAGAATGCATACGTACAGGTGATAACTATGGCCCATCACCTTGCTAACATGAGGTAATTTCTGTTCATTGACCAACTTCTAATTTTAGGAACAAGAGCAACCAAGCAATGGCAAGTTTTCATCAACTCTTGGGTTTGACGCATGGAAAGCACAGACTAACGCATGGAAAGCACAGACTTCTGCTGGTACACCTAGTGAAAAACCTGTGGTGCAAAGCAAGGAGTTGGACCAAGACATCTCACCACGGAAGCCTGTATTCAACAATGATTACGTATTGATAGATGAAGACTATGAGGCTGCACTTTTCATCCGAGGGAGTCACGACCTTGTTGAGGTAGTTCACATCGAAGACATTGTCGTAACAGTTCATAAACTCAAGCCAAATGTTAGCAAACTATTCTTCGTCGATGACGTACGGCCCGTATACTGCAATCTACATCAAGTATTCTAAATTGTGCCATATTACATGACTATAAATTTTGCAGGTTATTAATGCATATGCACACATTAGCAATGTTGCAACTGATGCTACATCATTCATTTCCACCGTAGAAAGCAGAAGATTGCTAGGTGAATTTGGGGGTATTCCGATGGGATGCAAAAGCCCACATGTTGCTAATGTAGCAAGGAAATTTGTAGGGCCTTGAGAATGGTATGCATGTTTCTGACTTGTTTAATTGTATATCTTGATTTTCCCTAAATTGAGTCCGCTTTAATTTTCTCGCTGTGCACGTGTCCCAATGAATGTGCAAAGCATGCACTGGTTATTACTCGTGTTTAATTTAGACAAAGAAGAGATCCAGGTCCTAAACTCCAACCAAGCATATCGTGACATTGCCAAGGAAACTGCACTGGTAAGCTTGCTCTCTTGCTGGCTCTTACCATCATGTGACTCTTTTTTAAAAGCACTACCGCAATCCCTTGAATTACTCCTCGTACACCAGGTGGAGTCCATTCAGGCGTGTATCAATGAAGTGGTCGCGGATGGCTTGGTAACACTGCCTAAACCCATCTGCTATACTAACATACCACAACAGACGGATGGGTACGTATAGGCAGCTACATGATTCCTCAGCTACACTACAATACTTAACTTCAACTTTACATCACAGTTATTCCTGTGGGGCGTACACACTCAAATACATGTTGACATGGGATGGAGATAAAATTACCGAGGATTTCACACAGGTCTGCCGACCACTAAATTACATTTGCAATCATGCACTACCTATGCTTCAACCCTATCCTAACCTATGCATCGCTATCTAATTCAGGCAGAAATACATGTTTTTAGCTAGAAAATATGTTCAAGCCTGCTGCGTTCGGATTGCAACAAGCTTCGGAAAAAATCATACAAGAATCCTATAACGGTAAGTTCTACACAACTAGCATTTCATGTCATGTAGTTCCTACCTTTCATGATTGCATGTAACACAGCACTATTTCCTCTACAGAAGGACGAGTACGAAGCCAGCATTCCAGAAGAACGAAAAGGTGCAGACGACGATGTCACGATTGTCACCAACCCTGATGTTACAAACAAACCAGAGACATCCGGTGCCCCAAAGCGTAAACGTGGACGCCCGAGGAAGAATGCCCTTCCTAGTAATCCAGTGAAACAACAATTTGACACCGAGACTATCGCTAAACAAGTGGAGTTCAAAAGACGCAAGCGCAAACCATCAAACGCCATGTCCAGCCCATTCGTACAGCCATGAATGGGCTACATGGAGAGGCACTTCAAGGGCAGTTCCAAATGATTGATCTTCATAGCATGTTCTTTGAATTAAAGACTACACTTATGTTCTGATGTTTTTGCATATTATTTGTACGCTTATTTCCATCCAAATGCTTGAATTTGCATTGGTTCTTTTAAAAAAACCCGGCTAATGAGCTGCATGTTCCACTTCTATCATTTGCACCATCTGATCCAAACGTATCTGCATCAGAGTATCCTTATATTTAAAATACTACCATAAGTGACTACTTACAAACGCATGCTCCCCATTCTATACGGCGCCATACACTGCGTAAGTAGAAAGTGTTGGTTTAAGTGGATGATGATTATGGCTGACGCAGGGTAATTAAGGAAGAAAAATCATAGCATATAGAACACATGAGCAATGATGTAGATATCATGGTTACACTATTATCTCTCACATAACGAGTTGAGTGGGAGATTATTACCTCGCCAGCAAAAAGAACAGAATCAATAATGCAGCTAGCTTGATGGATTACTTCGGTCCACTCCACAAGAAAAGTCTCAGGCTGCAGCACCAGCTGTCAATACACACACAGAACCGTGCCAGCCTCTCCTGCAGAAAATAAGAAAGAATAGCATCAGAAACACCATGTACCATTTTTATACTGATATAGACATGTCGACAAGAGTTGTACATTGCATCTTGTGTTTTGCATCGAAACTAATGCGATCCATGGAGCTAACAAATTTACAACTAATAAATCTAGGCCTAAGTCTGCTGGGTAACAATACTGAAACAGCTGTCCGAGCTAGCTTTACTCTAACAAAGTTCTGCTTACCAACTAGACAGTTAGGACAACAATGAGAACTAGGCAACCAACACAAGATCATCGAAGAACAAACATATGCTAAACATTCTCATTGACAAAATAGGTTGTGCACGCGAACATGACACATAGGACTAAAATAGGGGCCATACTTCTTCTGTTCCATATTTGTCGACAATGACTACGGCTGAGGCATGATAAAGGACTTGTAGCAACGCGGGCAAGAAATTCACATAAATCAGCTATTCTTCCAAATTGAGACAATTCTGGTTTTCGAACAAATACTACACATAATCAGTGTCCATTCTATACGGCGCCATACATTGCCTAAATATAAAGAAAATTGCCATAGTCCAGTGGCATAATCAGAAGAACATAACTCTTTTCACAGCACAAAGGTTCTGAACCAATCAACTTGCAAGTTATATTCCAATGAAAATTCCCATGTTCTGTATTACCAACTGACTATAATCACTACCTACTGATCCAATCACTGTAATCGAACGCAGGGGGTAATTATTGCTCCCAGATATGCAATCCAAGATTTTCCTTTCGTCATCAGTCCTCCGGATGATTTCTGCATCCTCCACATATCCTGTTGTTTCCCGGATGTCAGGAACTTGCCGCTCCTCGCAGCGAGCTTCTGGCTGAACATCATAACTATCACGGTCCATCTTTTGTAGGCGCTTTTGCATGGATCTCATCTTACGTGCCATCTTAATCTTCTTCATCGTGGCTGCCCACTGCAAGAGGTACAATGTGGTGTATCAGTACCATGGAAGGCTTGAAAGGGGCGAAGATGGCATTACAAACTAGTTTCAATCAGGTGGTTGAGCAAAACAATCCAGAAACTGATATTACACTTGGATACCAGGAAAGTTTTACTTCACTTTCCCCTCAATCAAATCATGATACTTGTGGCCGTAGCTTACTATTGGTCAAACAAAAGAAGGCAGGGACATTTACGAACCTAAAGGTGGTCTTGGCATCAACAAGTAGAAGTAGCTTTTACTTAACATTGAATCAAAGATCAAATCCAACAGTGAGGTTCAGATCTACTTCACTACATAAAAAAGTTTTAAATGTAGTTCATTATCTAAAATATTCATATGTTATTAAACAACAACATTCAGATCAAGATTGATAGTTACCAAATCAACATAATCTTGCATACCAGGTTGAAGTCGGTTTCATCTTCAAAATCTTCAACCATGTCGGAGATGTCATTCGCAGCATCCTTAAGCCGATTCAAACATAGGTGTAAGTGAGTGTTGCGTGAGAACGACATCTCTGACACCTACACGCGTTCGGAATGTGACTTTGAATGTCTGAATGGAACAAATTCAGACATTCAGTGATGGACGACTATGTGGTTTACTGTCCACATGCTATGCAAAAGAGAGAATAAAGGAAGAATGGCATGAAATACAGAAGTACATAACCTGAATATTCTGACGGACGGATAACTGAATGTCTGAATTTGTTCCACTGTCGCCTACATGCATACGGAATTGTCAGAGGCGGATAGCAGCGCAGGGGGCTGGGAGGGATACTCGTCGTGGGCGGGAAGCTTGGCAGGATAGGTAGCGACGGTTCTAGACACCGGACCTTCTCCGTCCTCGGCGACGGCGGATGACTGCACAGGATAACGGGTCAGAGGATGTGCATGGAAAAACAGGGCCCTCCTAGGCGGCGGCGGCGGAAGATTATTCCCCTGGGTTACCTTCCTATGGATTGGGTCACCGGTGTTGAGCCGTCAGTGGCTGATCCATGGAGAAGGCGCTGCCGTGGGGAGCGCCTATTCAACGGGGTGATGCTCGGGGCGCTGGGGCAGAAGAGGAGAGCAGGCAGATGCGGCTGTGCGAGGGCCGGCGGCAGTGGCGGCACGAGCGACCGGAGGGACGCCGGCGGCGCCACGGTCGAGGGCAGGCTCGGCGGCGGCGCCTGCGCGAGGGGATTGAGGAGGCTAACTATCCGGCGAGGCCGCTGAAGATGCCGCCACCACGACCACCCAGATCCTCCTGTGCTGGATGCCGATCTGGGGAGTGGGGAGGAGAAGGCATAGGAGAAGCGGCTGAGTCGGTGGCGCGGTGACCCATGAGAGGAGGAGGCAAGCGGAGAGGGGATCGACAGATTGGGGATGAAGCGTGCAGAGGTTTTCTTTTCCGTTTGTCCCAACGCTGCACACTATTTTTTTTGACGGGTCCTAGCGCTGCACACTAAATTGGACGGACCTACCCTTTTAGAAAATGATTAGCCCCACCATAATCTTGTAATGGTCCCACAATTATTTGTAATTTCATGTAATTTTACTCCCGTAACTCATCGTAACTCCTATTTCTCCACCGTTTGATCGCAGTGAATGGACGGTCCCTAAAATCGCCAATCATTGTAACAGTTGTAATGTTAAGTTTGGTGATTGATTTATTTATACTAAACATTTTTAATTATTTATGACTTATACCGCTAACATAATATCTTAGTTACTAACTTTTTTGTTACATTTAGCATAATTAGACACATATAGTGTGCCACTCAATTTAAAATACAATATTCTTTGTTGCTATTCTCAATTTATTTATTACAAAATACAGTTTCACCAAATTTTAATTGTATTCTCTAGGATTTATAATCCTTTTTTTCAATTCATTTTAGATGTTCTCGAGAAACTTTCGTTGAATTTGCATTCCTTCAAATTTAAGAAAAATAACGAAGACCAAATCTTGTCCATATGCATCATAAGATGTGTTATCATGTACTATATGTGTTTAATTGTGTAATATCTTCACAAAGAATTGTAGAACATACTTTTCTAACAAATATCTTGACAAAGATTTGTAGAAGGTATAATTGTCTATAGTAGGTGTAAATAAAATAAAATTATATAATAAAACTGAGCCAGAGTGCACACGATGCATCACACCCCCTTGCACAGCAAATTCTTTAGCGGGCCAGCTAACGCATCGGCGGCCTCCTCGATTACAATCGTGTACTAGTAAAGAGAAATGCTAGTGTAAAACGTGAGTATCAAGCGGCCTCTGCGACAAACGATGGTAGGCTGTCGTCAGTCACGTTGCCATCACGGCAGGCCTTTTGGTCCGCGAGCTGCTAGTGGATGGAACCAGCAGTGATGATTGACGATGCAATTTCCTATTCTCGAACACCGGAAAAAAAATGGATCTGACGGCCATGTCGGTCGGCGGCCCGCCCTACGATAGCGCCACTGGCGACTGGTGCTGAGTTCATCCTGAACCTGAACTTGGAGGAACAGGAGGTAAATTGACTGCATGCAAAATGTAACCATGTATGCACACTGTGGCTGAGAGCATCTCCAACAGCCGCGCCAAACTAGCGCCGCGCTGCAAAAGTGGGCGTTTTAGCGTGCGCGCAACTGCTGTAGTTGCTCCAGCGGGCGCGCAAAAACAGCGCGCGCGGCATATGCAGATTCATGGCTGGTCAAACGCAATCGCACGCCGCTTATTTTCGCGCCGCCTCGCCGCTTGCTCTCCCACTTCCACCCCATTCGCCGCGCGCCGCCCCCAGCGACCGTTCGGCGCTTCCCGCTTATCCTCGCGCGCCGCGGCCCCCCCTCCTAGTCCTGCCCGGCCCTCACGCGCGCCCGTCGTTCGAGGAACAGCGCCCGCAAGGTGTTCGGCAAAACGCCTACAAGGTATGTATTGCTCAAACTTCATGAATTTGGTGCATGTTTTTAATTGTAGTTTTTATAGTATAGTATTGAACATTGTAGATGAGTTCGTAGTATGATTCTTCCGAAGAAGAATTTGATATGGAAGAGGAGGAGGATCTTGCAATGATACTAGCTATGCATATCAATAAAAAACCGAAGCACGGTGGTTCGGTTATGGGTCGGGAGAAAATTTGGAGAGATAGGATTGATGCCCATAACAGATTAATGAGGAACTATTTCGTGGAGAATCCCACATACCCGGAGTCGTATTTTCGTCGCCGGTTTAGGATGAGCACCGACTTGTTCAGGCGCATTGCAGAAAAACTAGCAAGCCATGACCGGTTTTTTCAGCAAAGGAGGAATGCCGCCGGAGAGCTCGGGCATAGCACCTTTCTGAAGGTGACAGCCGCTTTGCGTATGTTGGCATACGGTATCCCGGCTGATCTAGTTGATGATCACTTGGCTATGGGTGAGAGCCAAGCCATCATGTGTGTCAAGCGCTTTGCAGTGCAAATTGTGCAAGTGTTTGGCGAGGAGTATCTGAGATCTCCCAATGCTGAAGACGTCGCAAGGCTATTGACGATGAACAAAGCTCACGGCTTTCCTGGCATGCTTGGCTCAATAGATTGCATGCATTGGAGTTGGAAGAATTGTCCAAAGGCATGGCATGGGCAATTCCATGGCCAGAAAAAGGGTTCCTCTATAATCCTTAAAGCGGTGGCCGATCAGGAGACTTGGATTTGGCATGCATTCTTTGGAATGCCTGGATCTTTGAATGACATCAATGTTGTCAACCGGTCACCACTGATGAATAAGATTGCAAATGGTGAGTTGCCACCGATGCAGTTTGTAGAAAATGGTCGTACGTACAACTATGGATATTATCTAGCGGATGGCATCTATCCCAAGTGGCAAACCTTCGTGAAGCGGTTGAAAAAGCCGGAAGGTAAGAAAAATCTTGATTTCCACAATGCTCAGGCGGCGGCTAGAAAATATGTGGAGAGAGCATTTGGGATTTTGCAAGCCCAATTTGTTATCGTGAGAGGACCGGCTAGATTTTGGGATCAAAAAATGCTTTGGTACATCATGCACGCTTGTCTGATCATGCACAACATGATCATCAAGAATGGCGTGGCCAAGATTTAGACTACTCACAAGATGAGCTCTTGGGACATCCGTGCGAAAAGCGACGGAGGGTTGAAAGGGTAGCCCGTTTTGTTGCCTCCTATCATGCCATGCGGCATCCCGCAACGCACAATGAACTTCAGAAGGATCTGATTGAAGAATGGTGGGCATGGAATGGACGACAAAGAGCATGATTTCTGCATTCGACATTGTATTGTTCATGAACTATTTGTTGTGTTTATTGCAGTATTTGTTGTACTGAATGATAAACTATTTGTTGGGGTTGTAATGATAACAAAATTGAACTAGTTATTGTTGATTTATTTTGTTTGTTTGATCATTTTTGCTTTTGTTTGAAATGTATATGTGGTTTGTGCATGCCGCGCGCGCTGCTGGAGCGGCGCGCGCGCTGCATTATAGCGTGCTATTGGAGCCAGCGCTGGTGGCCGTGCTAAACTAGCCGAAGCGCGCGTGCCATACTAGCAGTTTTTAGCGCGCGGCGCGAAGCGCGGCTGTTGAAGATGCTTTGAGTTCATGCATGCTGAGCAGCCAACAACGCTGCATACCAGACGTAGACGGGCATTCCAGTACCTTGTTCGTTCAGTGGCGAGGGACGGGCATGCAATTGGACTTCGTCGTGCTTGTCAGCATCATGTTCGACAAGGTATCCATGTCCTTGCATCGTGTGTGTGTGTGTGTGTGTGTGTGTGTGTGTCCTACAGACGACCAATATTCTTCCTTGGACCATCGATCCACAACACAATTATTTCTGGCGCGGTTTTCCACCGGAGTGTTTCAGAAAACTGAAGCCAACATCCACCTCAATGGCACTTGTAACTCCAGTACCAAAGAGGGAAGTATGTTCCGCTTTTGCACTTTTGCCGCTGAACCACTTGTACTGTTATCGCTGCACAAGTTATACCGGTTATACACTCGAGCACTTGTACCTGTTATATGCTGCACAAGTTACTCGGCACTTGTAATACTTTCACCTTACGGGATGCCATGCGATATTCCAAATAATAAAGACAACTCAACCCAAAAACAAGAATTCCGGTAACAAAGACACAACAACTCAACTCAAAACAAGAAGAAATAACAAAGATGACTCGCCCTTGAACCTTTGAATGTTTGTAATGGAAGTTAACAGAACATGTGGCAGAAAGCACTTGCACATTTTAATTTTTATGAAAAAAATATGGTCAAATGCTAATATGTTCACTTGTTTTTCCTCTTGGCAAACATAAAACGCACTGTGCAAAGAAAAAACACAGCGTGCAAGTGGCGATCGATATGTACCAAGTCAACCTGCAAATTTCAGAGAGAAAATTCCTTTACTTGCATATATGGGCATATGGCTGCACAAGCCACACTCACCGCAAAGAGAGCCCGAGCTCAGTGGTTCGGCATGCGGTTGTGTAGCCTAATGACCCGAGTTCAATTCCTAAAATTGATAGTTGGGTCATCTATTTTGGAACGGAGGGAGTAATGCACAGGGGGTTTCCCTCATTTATTGAGTATCAATCTTGATTCAAGGGGGCGGCACGAGCGAACCCTAGCCACTGCCCCGTCCCTCGGTTTCGCGGCCCAAGGCCTGGCCGCTGCCGGATGAGGCCGACGGGGCGAAGGCCGCCATAGTGGACGGCAGCGACACGGCACTTTCTCCTCGCAGTGACGCGTTGCCCTGGACGGCGCGGCCCGCTCGTGGCGCGGTTGCGGAAACCGGCGTGGTTGATCCGGTGGTGGACCTCTCATTAGCGCGGCGAGGAGGTTCTGTGTGGCTGACGGGGGTCGAGCACGAGGGATCCAGATCGATCTCTCCATGGCGCCCGTGTCTTCAGCTGGCGCGGTCAGGGTGGTGACCCTGGCGTGCGACGACGGCCGGTTCCCCCATGGCCGATGGGTTGAGTCGTTAGCTTGCCCGATCAGGTGTTGAGTGGTGGTGGTGGCCGTGGATCTAGAGTGCCGTCTAGATCCGCCGCGGCGTGGCCTTGGCCGGCCGGTGAAGCATGGAGGGACCAGTGCTGGGCGGCTGGAGGCCCTTTGTCGGTGTGCTGACAGCGAATTTCGTCATCACGGCGAGGCTCCATTCGGTTCCAGTCAGCCACGAGAGCGGCCGGGATGACATGACTGCCGGTGAAAATCGCGCCAACTACAGTCATGGTGGACGATGGCGCCATTCGTGACGTCATTCCCTTCTCGAGGCATCGTTGTTTCAGGTTGCCGGACCACGCTCCAGGGGAAACCCTAGATCTGGGGCTTCCTAGATCGGACGATGACGACATCTTGACTGAAATGGCCCAGAGGTGGAGCGGTGTTACCTCCTCTGCATCAATGACGGCGTGACGGAGTGGGGTCTTGGCGCTGTCTGGCGTCGTGGTGACGTCAACCGCGGGCCTGGCAAGGTTGATGTGTCAGTACCTGCTCTGAAGATGGATCGGTGGAAGACAGCGGCGGTGGCCTCTGACAGTGCATCGAACCGGTGTGTGCGCCAGACTTGGCAATTTGCCTTGGTTGAGGTCTCCGGTTTTAGATGTTAAGCTTTGGGGCGAGGTCTGTTTGGTTCGGCTTGGTCTATCGGCACCCTTCATCAAGTGGATAGGAGTAGCGACAGATGTTGCCAAGATGATGGCTTCAGATTTGCTGATGTATTACTTTGTAAGGTCTTTGTCAATAATTAATAAAGTGTTGCATGCATTTCCCAAATGCAGAAGCTGGCACTACTAGGGAAAACCTTATACACAGAACTTTAGCAGTAGCGTGTGTCAAAGAAGCACGCTGGTGCTAAATAGCAGCAGCGAGCCTGCTGAAACCGCGCTGCAGATAGTTTTGTAGCAGTAGCGCGTCTCACACGAAACACGTTACTACTAAAATTCTCACGGCTTAGCCGATATGGTACACATAGTACTAGCGATCTACATGGAACCGCGCTACTGCTACTTTCTTTGTAGCAGCGCGTTTTGCTCTAAACTCGCTACTACTAAATGATATAAAATTAAATGAAAAGCAAATAGAAAGGTAATTGAGAATGGAAGAAATAGAAGAAGGTGAAAGGAAAAAAAATAAAATGTGAAGAAAAATAAGTGAAAAGGGGAAAAGGAGAAAGTTGTAGCGATGAGCGCGTATCGCGAAGCAGCAGTAGCTAATGTAGTAGCAGCGTGTTTCTAGGACGCGCCATCGCTACTCGACTTAACCACCGCGTTCGTCCTTCCCCACGGCCACTTCCCCCAAATCTCACTACTCCGCTCTCGCCGCCGCCCGCCGTCGGTCTCCGCGCGCTCTCCGCACACCCTCTATGCCGCCCCCGGCCCCGGATTCAATGCCGCCCCCGGCCCCGACCTCAACGCCGCCCCGGACGCGCCCGACCTCAACGCCGCCACGGACGCCGCCCCAAGCCCGACCTCGACGCCGCCTGCCCCTCTCTCGCCGCAGGTGAGCATGTCTCTCCTCCCTCCCTACCTCTGCCTAGATAGAGTTCTTCAAATTTTAGTTGCATCAAATAGTTAGGGTTCATCTATGGGTGGAAATGAATTGGATCTGATCGGCTGGGATTTTTTCTTAGGTGAGCGTTTTCTTAGATGTGAATAAACACTAGTGTAATGCATAATAAAACGAGTAAAATTTGACCTTCTTCTATTTAGTTAGTAAGAACTAGGTACTAATTAGGTGATTTTTTAGTTAAAGCAATTTTTCCCGCCTCGACGTGGACGATGCCTATCCCGCATCCTCGTCATCGAGTCGGCGGAGGACGACACCTGCTTGACCAGATCGGCCATGTCCGGGACCCGGCTCCGCCGGGTGGTCTTGGGGCGCTACCTACCGGTGGGCGCAGGTTGGTGAGGAGCCAGCCTGTCGTTCACCCGAACCTTCTTTGGTGGCGGTCGCGTGGCCAGTGACGATCCAGAGGCTCGAGGACTCCGCGGAGGTGGTGCGTCACCATGTCAGTGAGGAGGACACGCACATCCGTCGCTACTTGTTTGCGTTGGAGCACAGGCCGTTCTCCAATACCTGGCAGGTTCTCCGGGGATCTCACTGGATCTATGATCCCGTGATGGTGCCTTCTCTGTGGGTGTCCACCGCCCGCGCCAATACCCGTCGTGTGCTAGAGTTTTAGTTGTATTAGTGATGTTATATGTATGACACTATTCGTGATGTATTAGTGATAATATTCGACGATGTACTGACGCATGAGATGATCTACTTTTGCTTATTGAATGTGTCGTGGATTTGTCACGGCAGATGTCCTAGTGTGAGGACTTAGTCGTGGAGCCATCGCTACGGGTTTACTTGTAGGGGTTTAAAGCGGACACAAAGACACGAGGGTTTATACTAGTTCGGCCCCCTCGATGAAGGTAAAAGCCTCGTCTAGTTGTGATGGAATTGATGTAGTCTCGATGGCTAGGGAGCAAATAAGCCGCCTTAGACTCGAGCTGTTGTTGTCGTCCTTGAACCGCCGCCGGGTCGTCCCCTTATATACATGAGTGACGCCCGTCGGTTCGTAGAGTCCCAACCGGTTCATACTCGTATCCCGGTTGGTATCTCCCTATTCCTAACTTACAATACAAGTCATACATCAGGCCGGTTTACGGCTACAATCTCTAAACCGACTATAGGCCTTGGGCCTTTCTCTGATTACACCACTACGGAGCTAACCGGCCCAATCTTGGCGGTTTACACCTAGTAGTAATATCCCCAACATTAGGCCCCAGATTGATTTGAACTGATTCATGTCAATCCTTTATAAAACCTGCATCTTGGATATCTTCTTTGTGTAATCAGTCATCACCTCATCATCACTGCAAACCGGCATGCCATCATTGCTTCTGGCCATCGTAAACCGGCATGGCGTCATTTTGAAGCTTATCCTTTATAGCGCCTTCTTTAATGACCATCCTGGATTCACGCGTTTGACCTAGTTTTTACGCCTTATAAATAAGACCGAAGGGTCATTCGGTTTCTCCTTCGCTTCCTCTTCGTCTTCTTCCTTGCGCGGCGTATGCGGAGCTCCGTCGTCGCCATCGACATCTGCTTCGCCAGTGGCCGCTGCATCGACCTGTTCGGACCAGAATCCTGCGGCTTTTCGCATCAACTCCTCTGCTTCCGGTAAATCTCTTATCCTTCGTTAATCTGTTCATTATCTTTAGATCTGTTCTAGGGTTCAAGCTTCGTCCGTGTTCTTCATATGCTTTCACTTTTCTATCCTCTGAGCGGCATTATGATCCCTGTTTGCACTAAACGAAGATCCGTGCGCATCTGCTGCGCCTTTTCATCTAAATCCCATAGCCTTCTCGCAGATACATATGCATACCTCATGGTGCACTTCCTGCTTCTTCTTTACTTTCTGCGGCGCCTTTCTTGTTTTCTGAAAACTCACGTTTGATCCATGATAAACATGAACTCTTGTGAAACTTGTTTCTGTCGATTTCCTCTGAAGCCAGAATTAGGCGGTTTAACTCACCATAGAAACGAAAAAATTGCTAAACCGCATCTCATACACCATTAGTCCTGTGTTGAACCGCCTATATATATATCTGACACCATACCGTATTGAACTGGTACATCGGATCATCTTCCGGTTTGTCATAACTTGGATCAATTATTCTGCGATGAGTATTTTCTCAAACCGGATTCTTCTCCTTGTAGACCTCATGATGGCCAAACAGGTATACGAGTGCAACTGGGTCCCTTCCCGCGTCTCTGAGACGCAACTGAACGAGCTAGTGTCCATTGGCGCTTTGGACAACCAAAGCACCATCCATTGGAGGGTTCCTGGTGAGGAATGTCCTCCCACTCCTCAGGAAGGTGAAGTCATAGTTTTCGCAGATCACTTATTCCGGGGCTTCAAACCGCCCGGGTCAAAGTTTTACCGGGACGTAATGGCCAACTTTCAATTACGCCCCCAAGATATCGGCCCCAATTCTGTTACCAACTTGTGTCATTTTCAAGTGCTGTCCGAAGCTTATCTGCAAGAGGAGCCTTCTGTCGAGCTATTCCGGGATCTTTTCCACCTAAACCGCCGCACCGAATTCACTGATGGCCCCAATACTGAGTTGGGCGGTATGGCTATCCAGAAAAGGAAAGAGATCACTTATCCCCACGTGAAGCTCCACTCTCACCCCAAAGAATGGAATGCAACTTGGTTCTACTGCAGAGACACCTCCCCTGAAGGTGAAAATCCTTTACCTGGTTTCCGCCCAGAGCGGCTCAGCAACACACATCCCTTTCCGCAACGTTTGACCGCAAAAGAGAGAAGTAGATACGCTCCCCAACTGTCCAAGCTCCGGGCCTTTATGGCCAACGGTTTGACTGGAATCGATCTGGCACGCTGCTGGTTATCTTGGGGCATACTGCCTTTGAGTCGGCGTTCCGGTTTGATGTGCCAGTATACCGGCAGTGTCGATGATCCACTCCGACACACCAAATTAGAATTGTCTGAAGACGAAGTCACAGATTCAGTGAGGAAAATGCTGAATGAACCGGAGCATCTCTGTGCCCAAACCGGCTTGGCTCCTTATTGCACTCTCAACGCACCTCCTGCGGTAAGCTCCTGATCATGCCACCATTTAATTTTTTGCCATTACTTTCATACTTGCAATTCTCAATTATTTCCGATCCAGGGTGACGATCCATTCTGGAGCAAGAAACTCTCGCAAGACAAAGCGGACAAGACTGGGCGGCAAAACCGGCCCAAAACGAAAGTTGTCAAGAAGCCTGCTCATAAGAGGAAAACTACGGCTTCGTCTGATCCGGCCATCGATGACGATGTGGGTAATCCGGAACTTGACTCTCTTGGCTTGTTTTTTACACGTCTTATTGATGACGATGCTTGTCAGGATGACGATGAAGCCAGCAACGCTGGATTTGCCGAGGTAACCATTCTTTCTTCCGATTCAACAAGCTTACCTTCCCCAAAATTCCGCCGGGCAAACCGGAAAGTTAACTTTTCTCATCCTCTTGCTCACTTGGATCCCAAACTTCTTATGAAGACGCAGCAGCACGAGGCCCGCCGCACAACCCGGCATAGTGGACAGGTAGTTACTTCTGCCGGTTTACCGAACAGCCCGGCTCGAAAGCGCCGCACCGAGGTTTCCAACCATTTTATTACCTTGAATTCCAAAGCGGGTTTATTCCGTCAACCTCTTAATCCGTCCGACTCCGATTATCAGGTCACCTCTCATTCATCCTCTGGCGAATCGTCAGCCACTCAACTGCCGCCACTGAAAATAGCTGTCGGGTAAGTCATCATGACCACATACTTGTCAATTTCTTCTGTAATGTACGTGTCTTATTTTTGTTTCTGCAGGACCAAACCGAAACCCAGTAAAAAAGCTCGTTTAGAAAAACCCCGAGAAGCTGCCACCTCCGATCATGAGCGAGCACCGGATCGGGACAATGTAAGCTTTTGAAGATATTCCGAACAATCCCCCGGTTCAAGAAGATGTGATTCCAGAAGAGAGGCCTACAGATGCTTCAATGTCTGTTGATCCGCCTGCCAGCACCATCCAGTCTGCAAAGCCTCCTAGCCCTGCCAAAGCCACTGTGCCTACTCAATCCGTCGAATCGAAAGATGATGACGTGGTAATTACTGGAATAGGCCACTCTGAACCGGGCAATGCTGCCACCTTAACCCGGCATACTGTGAAAGAGGACTCTGCCGCTTTTAAGAAAGGAAAATGGAACATAGAGCTGGAAACATATGCCGCTATGAGCGCCCAAGACCTTCATTCCGGATACTTGAACCGGCTTTACAGTAGCCGTGACTATGAAGCTGGCTTGGTGAAACTAATGAGAGACAAGTTTGAGGTAACGCTCCTTTCTTTAATATCCGTATAGTAGTCCTCGTAGCCCCCAAGGGCCGGTTTGCAATCTATGATCAAACTGGCGCTTTGACAATTTTCTCCGATAGACTGTTGCAATTTTCCCCATAACCGCCAAGGCCGGTTTATGTATGCAAACCTAAACCGGTATTCCAAAAGCTGCTTAACAACGCTTTAGCAAGATGAAATAGCCATTAGCCCCCAAGTGCCGAGTTGAATACGCGTATTGAACTTGGGACTTTTCCATGTAATAGTAGTATAAAAAATTGAAGGTACATTAGCCCCAAGTGTCAAGCATATAACGATGTTGTGTGGTTGACACTTTTAATGCTTGGTGATGATCTTTGTCAACATGCAGGCTGATGTGGCGATCAAGGATGACCGGATTGCCGATTTACAGGCAGCATTGGAGACCCAGCAGGCCGAGACAGACAAGGCCAAGAAAGAGCTGACTATTGCCCTGGCTGCTGCAGAAGAAACGAAGGACAAAATGAAGAAGGAACAAGCTGTCTGGGCCACTGAAAAGGCCAACTTGCTCAAGCGGGCAGAAAATGCTGAAGCCGCCCTTAAACCGGTGGTAGATGATCTGACAGCCGTGAAGCGACAAGTGGATTCTATGACAGCAGCCATCTTCGGTACGCCCCTTTTAAATAAATGTAATTTACTTGTCCTATATCTCCAACACTCCGGTTTATAAACTGTCCTGTTTATGAAACGCAGGCACACGCGTTGGGCACACAGGGAATAGCGTGCGGAAGAAACTAAAAGCTGTGTACACCTTAGTAGAACAGCTATATACCGAGCCCAGCGTGTGATTACCACAATGTCACACAACAACCCGGCGCCGTCCTTGATCCAAGACACCTTGAACCGGCTATCCATCCTACCTTCCCGGATTGAGGAGGTGAAAAAAGTCGGCTGCACGAACCGGAGCCATCAGCATACGATCCGGGCCAAGGCACAGGTGCGGATTTTGATCCGATGGAAGCAGCCGGGGCTATCGGTGTGAAGGAAGATGGCTCAGATTTTAATGAAGAGGACTTGCATGCAATAAACCGTGCGATCGCCCACTTGCTTGTCAATTGGCGGAAGAAGCCGACTTGGAGCACTATCAAGCCCAATACAATGATCGAACAAGCGTGTGTCGCTCCAACTTTTGAGCGGAAAATTTAATCCCTCAATCCGTAAGCACACTTACGCTCGACGATGAACCGTCAACTTTGATTCATGAAGAAGCTGTTTTCAAGCTGATGGGCATCGACTGGACTTCTGTGGATTTCCAGCCAATGGGTAGAGGAGAGGATGCTGAAGCGGAGGAGGACGAAGAACAGTCTTGAACCGGTAGCCGGTTTAGAAAACAATGATCATTTGGGCACTGTGTTGCCTTGTAATAATTTTAGGTAAACTTTGTTGCCTGGGTATGCCTTCGTGCATCGAGTGAACTTTGTGTGATTCGCAGTTCCTGCAATCAAAAGATAAAACTTCGGCGGCGGTGAGACCGCCCGCCGGTTTATGGCATCCAATATGTCTTTATATATTGAAAATTTAATGAGTATCTGATACAAATACCTGCCATATCTGGGCATAAAGCTGATGTAACCAATCTTGAAACGGAGGCTTTCTTATTGAAACCATAACCGTCTTGGGAGGCAATAACCTCCATATAGGCGTGCTGAATGAGCACTAGCCCCCAAGTTTTTCCATAAAGGCGAACCGGGAAAAAATGGTAAACCGGAAAGAAATGAAAACTTTGGATAACACCGGATCGTGCACTATCAGCTTATTCTTGTGGCTAAACCGAAAAAATATTCATTATGTTGGAAACACGACAAAAATCAAATACCAAATACGGCAACAAAGGCAATAACGCTTTGTAAAAAAGGAGAGCTGCTTGGAGCTGGTCAGATGGCATTACCATGGTCAGATGCTACCAAGCCCCCCGAAGGTGTAGCGATGGTGCTAGTCAGCCAGGTCCCCAAAAGACTCGTGGCGAGTACGCCGGCCAAGTGGCGTGACATTGGTTCGGGTTCGACCAAGCCCCCAAGTGGCGCTGGCCCTAGTGGCCGACCAAGAGGCGTGACCGGTTCAGACGTGACCGTGTCCCCAAATGATCTAGTGGCTTTCGCCTATCAAGAGGTGCAACCTTGGTTCGGATCGACCAAGCCCCCAAGTGATAAATACAATTGTCAAGGGTAAACGGAGGCGCTTTGAAAAGCAGAAAACACTCCGTGTAACCACGCATGAGAAGAAAGACAGAGACCCCGCTTTGACTGAGGCCCTGGTTTTTATTATATCGAAAGATAATATATACATTGTTATGCTATGTATATAAACTGAGCCGATGACTCATGTGTAATAAGGTCGAAGATGAGCTATATTCCATGGCCTGTTGGTCTCCTCTTCTGATGTACGTGAGTCTTTACGCTCTCGAATATCAACCAGATAGTAGGAACCGTTGTGCAGACTCTTGCTGACCACAAAGGGCCCTTCCCAAGGTGGGGATAGCTTGTGCAGGTTCGTCTGGTCTTGGATGAGACGCAGTACCAAATCGCCTTCCTGAAAAGCTCTGGTTTTGATCCGGCGGCTGTGATAACGACGAAGGTCTTGCTGGTAAATTGCTGATCGAGCGGCTGCCATATCACGCTCCTCATCCAACAGGTCCAAAGCGTCCTGTCGCGCCGCTTCATTGTCCGCTTCAACGTAAGCCGCTACACGGGCGAGTCGTGCGAATATCATCGGGGAGAAGCGCTTCGCTCCATAAACCATGAAAAAGGCGTGTAACGATGAGACCGGTTTGGCGTAGTATTGATACTCCATATCACCGATGGGAGCTCCTCAACCCAGCACCTGGCGTCCTTTGTAATGGGACGAAGTCGCGGTTTGATACCTCGCAAGATTTCACGATTAACACGCTCCGCTTTGCCCGTTGGGTGGGTGCGCCAGCGGCGATCGTCAAGCGGATATGTTCGCGTTCACAAAATTCTTTCATAGCTCCCTTGGACAGATTAGTGCCATTGTCAGTGATGATACTGTGTGGAAAGCCAAACCGGAAAATCACCTTTTTGATGAACTGCACCGCTGTTGCCGCATCACACTTACTGACAGGCTCCGCTTCAATCCACTTGGTGAATTTGTCCACTGCCACCAACAGATGGGTCTTCTTATCTTTGGATCTCTTAAAAGGCCCGACCATATCCAGCCCCCACGCCATAAGCGGCCATGTTATCGGGATCATCCTCAACTCCTGTGCCGGTATATGGGCACGCCTGGAGAATTTCTGACACCCATCGCAGTGCTTGACCAAATCCTCCGCATCAGCATGAGCCGTTAACCAGTAGAATCCATGACGGAATGCCTTTGCCACCAGGGACTTTGAACCGGCATGGTGCCCGCAATCCCCTTCATGGATTTCTCGTAAAATTTCGCCACCTTCCTCAGGGGAAACACAGTGTTGAAACGCCAAACGCTGCGATGATGCAACTCACCATTGATAATCGTCATGGACTTGGAGCGCCGGGTTACCTGCCTGGCCAGAACCTCATCGTCTGGTAATTCTCCTCGAGTCATATATGCAAGGTAAGGCACCGTCCAATCCGGAATAGCGTGTAATGCTGCCACCAACTGGGCCTCCGGGTCAGGAATTGCCAAATCCGCTTCACCAGGGAGCTGAACAAGCGGTTTGTGCAAGATGTCGAGGAAGACATTAGGGGAACCGGTTCTGCCGAGAACCCAGCCGGCTTAAAGCGTCTGCCGCCGTTCTTCGGCGATCCACATGATCTACTTGATATCCTTGAAGCACCTGCAATATTATCCACCTCTCGTCGATATGCAGCCATGAGGGGTCCTTAGAATCCCAAGTGCGGATACTTGCTGCGCCACGGTCCGAGTCACCAAAACACTTGACCGGCTCAAGTTCATTTCCTTAGCCATCCGGAGACCATGGAGTAAAGCCGTACTCAGCTGCATTATTAGTACAAGGGAACATTAGGCGGAGAACGAGCAAAACTTATCACCTCGTGGGGAAGTTAACACGACTCCAGCCCCCGAGCCTTCCAACTGCCTGGACCCATCGAAGTGGATAGTCCAGTATGTATGATCCGGCTTCTCCTCTGGTGCCTGTAACTCCGTCCAATCATTAATGAAGTCGACAAGCGCTTGTGACTTCACTGCCGTGCGTGGTATATATTTGAGCCCGTGCGGCCCAAGCTCGATGGCCCATTTTGCAATCCGGCCAGTCGCCTCCCGGTTTTGTATGATATCACCCAAAGGAGCTGAACTAACCACTGTAATAGGATGCCCTTGAAAATCTGTTTCAGCTTCGGTGGCCATAAAAACACCATAAACTAGCTTACGCCAATGTGGATACCTCTGTTTGGATTCAATAAGTACCTCGCTGATATAATAAACCGCCGCTGAACCGGATATTCCTTTCTCGCCTCCTTCGCTCGACCACAATGGCTCGCTTACGCTCGCGCATTGGCTGCCACATATAAGAACAACGGTTCGTTGTCAGCTGGAGCTGCAAGGACGGCGGATTGGCGATTGCCGCTTTAGGTCCTCGCTTCGTCGCAGCGGGACTCCAGACAAACTGATCTGTCTTCCTCAGCATCTGGTATAAAGGAATAGCCTTCTCTCCAAGGCGGCTGATAAACCGGCTCAGTGCCGCAATCCGGCCCGCCAAGCGTTGGACATCATTGATACACTTCAGTTTAGCCAGTGAGGTGATTGCTTTAATTTTCTCTGGATTGGCTTCGATTCCCCTGTCAGATACCAGGAATCCCAATAGCTTGCCAGCCGGAACACCAAAAACACATTTGGCCGGATTAAGCATCATCTTATAAATGCGCAGGTTGTCGAAAGTCTCCTTCAAATCGTCCACCAGTGTCTCCTTCTGCCTTGATTTCACCACAATGTCATCTACATAGGCATGCACATTGCGTCCGATCTGTGTATGCAAACAATTTCTGTACACACCGTTGATCGTGGCTTGGCGCTCTTGAGCCCAAAAGGCATAGATACATAACGAAGGCTCCAAAGGGAGTTATAAGCGCCGTTTTCTCCTGGTCCTTGACCGCCATCTTGATCGATGGTATCCGGTATGCATCTAAAAAGCTTAAAGCGCTCACATCCTGCCGTGGCATCGATGATCCGATCAATGCGGGGAGAGCAAAAGGATCTGCTGGACAAGCTTTGTTAAGATCTGTGTAGTCCACACACATCGCCGGTGCCATTTTCTTAAGGACCAGCACGGATTAGCAAGCCACTCTGGATGAAACACCTCAGCGATAAAGCCGGCTGCTAGAAGCTGGCTACTTCTTCTCAATGGCCTTGCGTCTTTCCTCATTAAACCGGCGGAGGAACTGTTTCACGGTTTATACTTAGGATCCACATTAAGTGTGTGCTCGCGAGTTCTCTCGGTACACTGGCATGTCAAATGGCTTCCATGCAAAGATGTCCGGTTCTCACGGATGAACTTCGATGCGCGCTTTCCTATTAGGATCCAGGTTGGCACCGACGATGAAACTGCTTGGATGAATCGCTTTGGCACAAAGTCAACAAGCTTGGTTTGACGCCGATTTGAATTTTAGATCCGATTCATGCTCCGTAGTGGGCTTCTTGGAGGGTCATATCTGCGGATCAACATTATCCTTATAAAATTTCAACTCCTCGTAGGGCAGACACAACCTGCGTAAGCTGCATCTCCTTCCTCACATTCCAAAGCGACTCGGCGGCTTCCATGCCTTTATTATTGTTCCTTTGTAACCCGGCATCTTAAGTTGCAAGTAGATATAACAAGGTCGCGCCATGAACTTAGCATAAGCGGCCGTCCAAACAGGGCATGATATGGGCTCGGTTTTTACCACTTCAAAGGTTAGCTTTTCGGACCGGAGTCATGCTCATCTCCAAAGGCCACATCAAGGCTATCTTGCCAGCAGGATAAGCAGATTTGCACGGCACTACACCATGGAACACCGTATTGGACGATGCGAGATCTTTATCCGTGAGACCCATGCGACGGAAAGTGTCATAATACAATATATTGATCTGCTTCCTCCATCCATAAGAACCTTAGTAAATTTATAGCCCCCAACTTGGGGTCTACCACCAAAGCCAGTGACCGGATTTTCAACCGGGGATGGTCTTCTCTGCTCCATCGATAGGCTGTTACGACCAGCGCAAATCTTGTGGCACAGCCGGTTCAACAAATTTACAGCCCGTTTGTGAAGCTTTCGATCCCGCTTGTCCAAACTGGTTGTGAAAACATAATCTTGCCCGCCGTTCAACTGCTTTGGCTGGCTCGATAGCTTTGGCTGCTGCTGCTTGCTTCTGGCTACCTTGATTATTCTGGTTGTTGAAATTGCCTGGTTGTGCCTGAACGGAAGCTCCGTCTGACCGGCCCATGGAAACCGGATCTGAACGCCACGATCCTTTGTCATATCGAAAGCATCGAATTTTTGAGCGCTTGCATAATAGAACAGTCCTTCCAAAGATGATTCGATGGGTTTTCTTTTCGTTCGTGTTTGGGACAAGGCTGATTCAGCAAGTAATTCAAGCGGCCCGCACCATCATTTGGACCCGATTTGCCTTGCCTCTCGCGCGGGCCTCATCCTGCGCATTAGTGTTAGCTACAAAATCATCGACCTTGCGCTTGCCCGATTTCCATGACCTGCGGTTTGACTGCTGCAGCTTGGAGTTGCCATTCTTCTTTCCTTTCCTGCTTCGTCATCATCGCTTGGGATCCTTAATCTTTGTCTCGAATCGGCATATTTTACTAGGCGGACATGAGGGTTCCCATATCATTGCAGAACCGCTTCATACGTCCCAGCTTAAATTTCAGAGGCTCAAATCGGCAGTTGCTTTCCAATGTGATGATCGCCGAGTCAGCATTGATCCGGTCAGAGGAGTGCAAGATTTCAGACACACGGCGTACCCAACGGGTTGTTGACTCCCCTTCTTCCTGAACACAAGCCGCTAGGTCCACTATAGACTTCGGCTGTTTACATGTATCTTTAAAATTCGGATGGCGGGCCCGTGGCGACCCCATGAGCTGATAGAATTGGGCGGCAGGCTTTTCAACCAAGTACGGGCTGTGCCCTCCATCATCATGGTAAAGTATTTTGCACACGCCGCTTCATCAACGTCAAGCATCTCCATGGCCATCTCGTAACTCTCAACCCATGCCTCAGGGGATAGATCTGCAGTGTAATTTGGCACCTTACGCGGGCCCTTAAAATCCTTAGGCAGCGCACGTTGCGCAAAGCGGGGTTAAACAGGGCACTCCCAAAGCGGAGGAGACTCCTGGTCCTGTGAAGGAGGTAGGGCGAACCGGCGTATGCTGAACCGCATCATCCTGTGCTGCTAACTCGGCCTCCCTGCGTGCCCGGGCCCGATCTACCACCTCCTGAGCATTACGAGCGCTGCCTATCGGGTTGTTGCCTCTGGCCGCTTCACGGTCCCGTGCGTTACTTGATAGGGCCGGTTCATCCATGCGCCTAATGTAGCTCCGGCTTGGGCCAGGCGTGAAGTGAATCGATCGCGGCTATATGAATCGCTTCTGCTGGATTAGTGCAGTCCGAGAGCTCCTTGACCCGGCGTGTCTCAACTGCTTGTGGGGAATCTCCTTCGACTGGGATCGCCTCCAATCGTGCGGCAGCCGCAACAAGGTTGTCCATAGGATTAGAGTAATGCCCCGGGGGCGTCTGTACCTGCGGAGGAATCATCATATTCTGCTGTGGGGGCTCCATCTGGCGTGGTTGGACCGTCGCTCCCGCTCCCGGTACCTCAGTCCGGTTTACCTCCCTGTGCTGGGGCGGGTTGCTGGGTCCAGCTCCGGGTGTCTGAAAGAGGTTTCTAGGGTCAAATCCGGATGGCAGGCGCGATCTGTATTTCGCCTTAACACCTCTGCGGCGCGCACGGTCGAGCATGAGTGCGTAAGCTTGCGCATCTAAGCGCCCGCTCGATGCCATGCGCTCCTTCTCTGCCGCTAGATCCGCTTTGGCTGCGTGATCTGCTCTCTCACCTTTGCAATCTCTCGCATTATGAGCCTCTTGATCTGCGGATTATCCTCCGCCATGGCGCTGCCGGTGCATCAAGCAGATCGACAAAACTTGAACCGGCGGACGCACCGAGCCTCCTGCCCTGCTGCTGCTGCTGAACGGAAAATATCGCTGCTGCGGTCGGCGAAAGGTTTGCGGCCTGCGTGCATCGCCATGAATCGCCGATCCGGTTCAGCTGGCTTGAGGGGTCGGAATACTATCACCGTCGGAACAACCCCGATCATACCATCCTGCAGCTGGTACAATGACTCTGTCTCTCTGCCGAGATTCATCGCGGAATAAGCAGCGGTCTCGCTACCGTACTCGAACCGGTATCACACTCCCTTCCTGGGTAACTCCGCGAAGACATGCTTTACCGCCGGTTTAGCTTTGGGCTGGTTCTTGCTGAGCTGAGCCGTCTCGGCGAGGTCGGTGCGGATGTCCGCTCGAGCCCTCGATCTTGCCGATGAAGGCGTGTATGCGCGAAGGGACCGGTATCCATACTCGATTGAATCGGCCTCGGGACCCCATCCGGCATTGTCGATGTAGATCCCGCCACGACGACTCTTGGTCATCCGGCCACGACGTAGCCTTGAGTCCTTTGAGCTTGCCCTCCAAGATCGTCAAACCATCGTGCGATAGCCCCACGGTGGGCGCCAACTGTCGTGGATTTGTCACGGCAGATGTCCTAGTGTGAGGACTTAGTCGTGGAGCCATCGCTACGGGTTTACTTGTAGGGGTTTAAAGCGGACACAAAGACACGAGGGTTTATACTAGTTCGCCCCTTTGATGAAGGTAAAAGCCTCGTCTAGTTGTGATGGAATTGATGTAGTCTCGATGGCTAGGGAGCAAATAAGCTTCGCCTAGACTCGAGCTGTTGTTGTCTGTCCTTGAACCGCCGCCGGGTCGTCCCCTTATATACATGAGTGACGCCCGTCGGTTCGTAGAGTCCCAACCGGTTCATACTCGTATCCCGGTTGGTATCTCCCTATTCCTAACTTACAATACAAGTCATACATCAGGCCGGTTTACGGCTACAATCTCTAAACCGACTATAGGCCTTGGGCCTTTCTCTGATTACACCACTACGGAGCTAACCCGGCCCAATCTTGGCCGGTTTACACCTAGTAGTAATATCCCCAACAGAATGCATGCTAATTTGAGTCCTATAAGATATTTCGAAATGTATATTTTGTGTTGCTCAATATCCAAGTGGCCGGTCATGTTTGCAGGTTACACCTTCGAGTGGCCTATGTTTTGCCGGAGTGTTGATTCATTTCCGTTCCGGCAAATTTCAGGCGCTCGATATGTCCTATTTTAGCAAAGGTCATGCGGATTTTTCCGTGAATTTTGGCATGACTTGTGCTAGAATATGTAGGAAATATCGAGTGCCCCGGTTTGTGTGTTGAGTATCTTGGTAGTTGTCTTGATCGATTTTCAATTAATGTTTTAATTATGAACATAGGAAATGTCGACGACGAGAAGGATTTGGTATTTGCAAATCTGCGAAGACGAGCGTGGCTTTGTCTTGACGGAATCTTCCTAGATGATGATAGGCGCTTGACATCAAGCTGGACGAGAACTTCAAAGTCGTCTGATGAAGTCACAACGACAAGTCTTTTTTCGTAATTAAGCATGACATCTGCTTCATTTGCTTCAACTTATATTTTTTTACTATTCTACTAGCGTATCCTCTGCCATGCAATAGTTTTTGTATTGGATAAGATAGGTTTCAGTCATAGTATGGAGGAAAAGAAAGTTTACTTGAAGACCGAGCATGGTTGTATTTTCCATGCGAAGTTATACTATTCAGACGACTACACCTATTTTGGATGCAAAACATGGCGAGCACTATGCAAAACTTATGCATTTGAGCCTGATATGGTTATCACCTTTGATATTCGTCCGGAAGATGATATTGAAGGTAATACCGACATCTGGGTCGATGTGCAAATGCCTCCAGTTATACCATTATGTAAGTTTCTCAACCATATTTATGTCTTTGATATTGTTTATTCAAAATAGTTGACAACTAATTTGTATTGTCGACTTATTTTCGTGCAAGCAAACATGTCCAGCGCTAGGTAGACAGGACCGTATATCTTGTCTGGGGTTGAACTCAAGCTGCGAGGAGCTCGGTCATTATGTTTCATGGCTTGAGGATCTTGATCTTGTCAAGACAAATTTTCTTCCTGCATTTAGAAATGTTAGTACTGAAAATGTGCGACCAATAGTGTTCGTAATGAACTACGGTCACATCTATTTAGGAAGGATGGTAAGATTTTTACTATTTGTCATCGGTGCATCTTTTCCATATATTATGATTGAAGCTAAACTTCATTGCTAAGTATGTTACCGTACGATGTTCTTCAACAGGGACTCCCAATGAATGTTGTGCCTTATGGGATCGAGACTAAAGGTACCATGAGTATTATCAGATTACGGCCAAGATACCCTACAGATTACTTTAGTGCATTCAAGATTAGCGACGGATGCTTAATAGTGCAAGACTGGACCAGATATGTGATGGGGGAGAGCAGAGAAGTACTAGGGGGCAGCAAACTGATGTGCTACCCACGATTAGGAGACAGGTTCATCTGCATGCTCCAGTTTGATCGAGGAGGAGAGCTATATATGTTTTATGTTATTTTACCTAAGAGAGAGCAGCAGGAGTTATTAGCTAGCTAGAAATGAGTTTGAGGATGATGATGTGCTACACTATTACTATGATGATAAAATAGCTAGTGTTGGTGGTAATGACTATGATGATTATTATTAGCTAGTGTTAGTGCTGATTAAATAAATACTGTTGGTGGTAATGACTATGATGATGATTAAATAGCTTGTCTTTGGCGGATTAGATTCAAGTGGAGGCAACATGTTGTGCACATCGAAAGTACTACTAGTCCAAACTAGATCAAGTTTGGATTAGTAGTATACTTTTGACATGCACCACATATTGCCTCCACTTGAACCTAATCCACCTTCATTTAATACACTGTTATGGACATAATGATGTAAACCTCATAACAGCTGGTATTGTACCAATATTTGTATGATGGCGCATAAATACACTAAATAAAAAATAAAAAAATACTAGTAGCGATGGAAAGAAAACACGCTGCAAGTAGATACCTTAGCAGTAGCGCGGTAGTGAACAAGCGCTACAACTATTTGTCCTACCAGTAGCGCGTGGTGCACGCGTTACTGCTAAGCAATAGCTGTAGCGCCTTATTAGTAGCGCGGCCACCCGTGCTACTACTGGCACAAAACATGCGCTACTGCTACGGTTTTCCCTAGTAGTGTGGGGTCTTCCACCTTTTCTAAAAAAAAGCCACCCTCACCGCGCACTGTCCTTTGTGGGCGTTGTTGTTTGAAGTTGCAGGCCGTAGTGCACCTGCCCATTGCCCATTGCCCATTGCATCCAGACCCCACAGAGGGCACCTCCTTTCCGCCTCCAAAATCGACTATCTGATCCCTGAGCACTCAGAGATGATTCCTCTGAAGATCAAATCGGGATCCCTGGCATGAATGCGTAACGTTTCCTTGCAGAAATCTTGGAATGGTTCCACTGGAATGTAATATTTCCTGTTAATGTGGAGCAGGTCTTTTTTCTAGGAACAAAAATGAGATCGGAAGGCGCAGAGGGGCGGCATGCTTGACTAGGATGAGTCAAACAGAGGCACGCCGACAACGAGCAAGGAAGGGGATGCAACGAGAACGAAGCACGGTATGCCTGTCATGTTTTTTTTCAAAAAGGGGGAGATCCCCGGCCTCTGCATCAAACTGATGCATACAGCCACATTTATTAATAAACAAATAAGTTCGACAGAGGTCTTGGAGTCTCAAACAAAAGAACAAAAAATGCTGACAAAGAGCAGAAGAGTAAAAGTAAAGCCACAACCGGCTGGCAAAAGAAAGATAGAAAAACTTATTGCCTATCCTATTACATAATCGCCATCCAAACCGGTTGAAAATAGCCCGCGCTATCATCTTCCATCGGATAGATCCAGTAACCAAACGCTCCCTGGCCTCCGTCGGAGTGAGTAGTGACCACATACGGATCAACATAGTGGCTCGGAAGATAAGCTACAAAAAATGAGTATTTGTTGTTTTGTTAAAGACCAAATCATTTCTGCAGTTTCAAACTGCCCATATTAAAGCACATACTCATACACGAATGTGTCTCGCTGTTTTGGAAGCTATCCCGTCAAGCCACGTCCCAAATAACGTGTTGGTATTATTCGCAGGAGTAATATTAAAGGCTATGTGAATTGTCCGCCATAAAACTTTAGCCAACAGGCAGTCAAGAAAGAGGGGTTTGATGGATTCATGCCGACCACAAAAACTACATCTTGTAGATCCAGTCCAGTTACGTTTTGCCAAGTTATCCTTAGTTAAAATGGCTTATTTGTGTACAAACCACATAAACACTTTAACTCTCAAAGGTACTTTGACATTCCAAACATGTTTCGAACTAGGAATAGAGCTAGAGTTGATAACATCCAGATACGTGGATTTAACAGTAAACTCTCCATTCGTAGTTAGCTTCCAGCACAACTGATCGGGTCGTTGAGAAAGCTGAACATCCATCAGTCGTCTCACAAGATGGAGCCAAGCTTCCAACGGTTTCCGGCTAGCGTTCTCCTGAAGTGAATACTGAGAGGCGTGGACTGAACTACTGTCGCAACGAATGCGTCTCTCCGTTGAACAATGCTATAGAGAGAATGATATTGAAGTGCGAGGGGTGTTTTCCCTAGCCAAGTATCCTCCCGGAATCTCGTAGAGGTACCGTTACCGACAATAACTTTGTCCTATTGAAAAAAAAAACTGATTTAACTCTCATCACTCCTTTCCAAAAAGGCGAAACTGTCGGCCTCACTGTCACCTGGGACAAAGTTTTGGATTGAAGGTACTTATTACACAGAATCTGTGCCCGTGTGGCCTCCGTCTCTACAGATAGCTTATACAGACACTTGCTGAGAAAACTGTCATGTTGCCATAAAAGGTAGGGTTTTGGTCCTGCAAATATGTGAGTGTTGCAGCCTTCGCTTCTTAGGTGCACAACACAGGCCACCCTCAGTCTCTCACCTATGTCCCTTGTGGGCGTTGTCATTCGAGGTTTCAAGCACGGTAGGTCGCTACTTTCTGCCTGCAAAATTCTTTCTGCATCATGATCTAACTATCCTAGCGAAATCAAAGGCTCGCGTAAAAAAAGAAGACAAACTAAAGATTGAAACGGATTTCTTGGATGAAAGTGAGATGATCATCATTGGAGAAACCAAATATGGATTTCGGTGCAAAGCAATATTTAATACTGTTCATTACAACTCCATACAACAACATGTCTATGATAGCTAAACCTCATGAAAAGGAGCAAGATCTGCTACACCACCACATCTCCAGCTCTCTAACAGCAACGAAAAAAATAGCGCACTACAAAATATAGCGAGGCCCTTCTCGAAATGCTACACTAGTTATAGCGCGCTAATATCATGCTACAATTTCAAAATAGCGTTTTCAAAATAATGCCACATATAAACATAAGTAATGTATTTCAGTACCTTCGGACACCATCATAGAGAAACATAATCTAGCCAGATACCTAGATAGGAAGAACAAATTTTAAACTGAATCTCAAACTATTGTCAATCTATTTAACATATATTAACTCTGAACATTGAGCACCGATCCTAAATCAACCTAGCACTAACCACAAAGTAAACCTGTATTTCCCTATTTTTCTGATTTTTTTTCATCATTTGAACACTATAACGCTACATGCTACAATGTTGTAGCGCCCTGTAGCACGCTAAATACGTGAATAGCGCCATAGCGGTTGAATTTGCTAAAATATAGCATTTTCTTTCTGAATACGCTATAACGGCATAGAACGCTCTTTTTGCTAACATTATAAAAGGTTTGTCCCTCTAAATTCGCGAACGGGAGAGGTGCTCTAACTTTGCAAGATAGACAAGGGCACTACTCAGTCACTAGAAGAGTCCGATGTGCGGTTCAGTTCAAAGAGATTGACAGGGACCAAAACTTCAAAGCACCATGCTGAAGATGCACTGTTATCTTGTTCTCAATTAAATGTGCTCATAAGAGAGCTTCTTGATCCCAAAGAGAAATGTGATAGCTTGTTATCTTGTTCTCAATTAAATTTGTGTGCCGCTATCCTAAACCTCCTCTGCTTTCTCTGAAATAGGGTTGCCATGTGAAGAAAAAGTATATGTGGGAGCTTTTGGATGGACAAAGGCTCCAGCAAGGAAGAGAAGAGAGCTGCATTTCCTTACTTGCAATTCTAGTAATTATCTTTGTTCTAACTTGTAGAGTGTACCCGAAAAAAACTTGTAGAGTGTGATGGATTAATTAGGATGCTATGTAATCAGAGTACGTACACTATCATATGTATCATGACTGATTGCGACCAAGGTGTGTGTTCCATGAAGAAGACTCCCATTTATATGTTTATTAATGATATTGTGTTGTGCTTGCTCTACTACATCTGTACATTATTTGTGGAATTGGTCTTACGTGGCACTATTTCAACTGGAGTTGGTCGAGTCCTCCTGCTCATTTTTTATGCGAATGAACATTGTTGTCGCCCAAAATGCTTGTACGGAAGGAGCACTGGAGACTTCATCTTGGGGCTTATCCTAAGCTTGTTTAGGTGATCATTTCTGGCTTGTCATGTAGTGACCCTGAACTCTGAAACTGATTCAACCAATGTGCTATCTGATTGGTTATACCCAGGTACATGTATAGCTATATGATGGAAAATATGCATTTTGACAAATTGCACCAAAATTTTAAGCTAATACTCATTGCCCGTCTCATGAAATGTGCTTGTGAAAATTTGCATCAATCCAAAATGTAGTGACGAACATAAAACTGGTTTGGACTAGTGCAGCATATGCAATACAAAACAGTAAAAGCCACAATTAAGTGTGCGGGCATCAAAGGAACATTTCATCTAAAAATTGAGCAACAACTCAAAGTTGAAAGCCTATTATTGTATTGTTGGATCGAAAATAATGCAAACACTAATTGGGACAATAGTTCAGCTCCAAAGCTTGAAATTGTAGAAAAACCAAAAGCCTACTGAAGAGGCACATCACTGCTGCCGAAATCCAATGCTTTCTTCGTATTGTTATCTACAAGTTTCTTCCTTTTGGGCGATGACCCATATTCGCCCATCTCCCTCTCGCCGATATCCATGTACCCACATGCATATATGTCTTCTTTGGACATGTCCTGCCCATATGCATACGAAAGGTATTTAGGTCAACATGCAAATGATGTGGCCCTTTTTTGTAATAATAAGTAGGAACTTGGCAATATAACCAACCTGTTCAGACATGTCATCGTCGCTATAATCTGGGAATGCACAATTCTTCACAATGTACAAATGACATTTCTTTATCCCTTCTAAAGTGTGCAACATTTCATCGACGTCATGCTGGCCTGACATCTTTACCATTCCTTCTGGAGGAACGCACCCACGCTTGATGTAGTACAAATCTGCTTCCCCTTTGTACCCATGGTAACGCAAATTTTTCACCATTATCTGCCAGTCCACCTTGGCAGGTTCAAGTACTGTGGTCATACCAGGTTTCTTGTTGTGGTATACTTCAGGAACATGAGAAAGTTCTTCGTCCACATGAACAATAAATTGCATTACAACTACCTACATACGGCTCGTTGACATCAGTTTTTGCACAATATTAAAGTGTTCATACATAGGATGTGCATACCATTTGTAAAACATACTTACGTAGGATGAGACAGATTGCTCTGGTGTACGGATCTCTTGTTCTACCTGTAGAGGTACTGATGAGACAGATTGCTCTGGTGTAGGGATGTCTTGTTTCTGAGCATGCTGTTGATATAAATTGATTTTGGTTTGTGTGTGGATAATTTAATGAATAATAAGTAAATAATGTAACATACCCTCGTGCCTGTACTAGCATGGTCTTGCATCATACCCCCTTCCATGCGGATCTCCTCCATCTTGGCCTTGTCACCCTGCTGAGCCTGCTGTGGTTACAAACTGATTCTGCTTTGTGTGTGGATAAGATTATGAATAATAATCTTAGTAAATAAAGGAACATACCTTCAGGTGTGTATTAGCATGGTCATGTATCGTATTTCCTTCCATGCGGATCTCCTCCATCTTGGCATTGTAATCCAGATCATTGCGGTCATGTGGTATGTTAAGGTCCATGCCCACACGCGTCTGGACGTTATTGAAGCCAATCTTACCACGCTCGAGTTGTAGAACGAGGTCTTGCATTATATTCCCTTCCATGTGGATCTCCTCCATCTTGGTCTTGTGATTCATGTCATTACGCTCCTGCTTCAACATAAGGTCCATGTTCGCACGCGCCTGCATGATATTGAATTCCATCCTGCCACGCTCGAGCTGCATAGCGCGATCCAAGTTCTTGCACTCCTGCTTCAACTTTAGGTCCATATCGTCATGGAAATGCTTCAAATTCTGATCCATGGCTGCACGCTCCTCTTTCATCATCTGTTCCATGGCCGCACGCTCCTCCTTCCTCATGTCACTACTAGGGAAAACCTTATACACAGAATGTTACCAATAGCGCTTGTTAAAATCAGGCACTCTGCTGCCAGCGATGGCGCGTTAATGAACAGCGCTACTGATTAGAAGATTAGCGAGAGCGCTGTCCTGCACAAAAGCTACTACTATAATTGCCACACCGTTCGGCGTGCTAGGTATAGTAATAGCGCCCTTCTGAACAGCGCTACTACTATGGATTTTAGCAGCAGCGCGTTTTCCTTCCCACTTCTGATTAAAGCTATTTTCACCTAACCCCCAGCGGCCTCATTCCCTCTCCTCTGCTTCCTCCCCCAATTCCCGACCCCGCCTCTCCACCGCCGTCTCCCCCGACCCCGCCTCGCCGCGCCTTGGTGCCGCCGTCTCCTGACCCGCCTGCCGCCGTTTCCCCGACCCGCCCATTGCCGTCTCCCCGACCCGCCTCACCGCCGTATCCCCGACCCGCCTCGCCGCCGTCTCCCCGACCGGCCGCCTCGCCCGCGCCTCGGTGCCGCCGTCTCCCCGACCCCATCTCTCTCCCCACCCTCTGTAAGCACTCTCCTTCCGATCCCTCTCTCCCTTGATCCTCTCTCCTGCTTAGTATGAACCCTAGGTATTTAGTGCTAGTTAGTATGAACCCTAGGCTATTTTTAGTGCTAGTTAGTTAATTACTTAGATGGTAATTAGGGCAGTAGTTCCTAGGTACTAATTAGTTAGTAAGAATTAGGTACTAATTAGGCACTAGAATATTTTTATTTATAGTATTATTTTTAGTAAGAACTAGTTGAATTAATAGAACTAGTTAGTAAGAATTTTTTTCTATTTTTTAGTTAAAGCAATTTTCCCGCCTCGACGTGGACGATGCCTATCCCGCATCCTCGTCGTCGAGTCGGCGGAGGACGACACCTGCTTGACCAGATCAGCCATGTCCGGCACTGGGCTCCGCCGGGGTGGTACTGGGAGGCGCTACCTACCGGGGGGCGTAGGTTGGTGAGGAGCCAGCCTGTCGTTGACCCGAACCTTGTTTGGGGGCGGTCGCTTGGGCCAGTGACGATCGAGAGGCTCGAGGACTCCGCGGAGGTGGTGCATCACCGTGTCAGTGAGGAGGACGCGCACGTCCTTCGCTACTTGATTGCGTTGGAGCACTGGCCGATCTCCAATACCTGGCAGATTCTCCGGGGATCTCACTAGAGCTATGATCCCGTGATGGTGCCTTCTCTGTGGGTGTCCACCGCCCGCGCCGATACCCGTCGTGTGCTAGAGTTTTAGTTGTATTAGTGATGTTATATGTATGACACTATTCGTGATGTATTAGTGATAATATTGACGATGTCTTGGCGCATGAGATGATCTACTTTTGCTTATTGAATGCATGCTAATTTGAGTCCTATAAGATATTTTGAAATGTATATCTTGTGTTGCTCAATATCCAAGTGGCGGTCATGTTTGCAGGTTATACCTTGAGTGGCCTATGTTTTGCGGAGTGTTGATTCATTTCCGTTCGGAAAATTTCAGCGCTTCGATATGTCCTATTTTAGCAAAGGTCATGCCAGATTTTTCCGTGAATTTTGGCATGACTTGTGCTAGAATATGTAGCAAATATCGAGTGCCCGGATTTGTGTGTTGAGTATCTTGGTAGTTGTCTTGATCGATTTTCAATTAATGTTTTAACTATGAACATAGGAAATGTCGGCGACGAGAAGGATTTTGGTTTTGCAAATCTGCGAAGACGAAGCGCGGACTGTCTTGACGGAATCTTCCTAGATGATGATAGGCGCTTGACATCAAGCTGGGCGAGAACTTGAAGTGGATCTGATGAAGTCACAACGACAAGTCTTTTTTCGTAATTAAGCATGACATCTGCTTCATTTGCTTCAACATATATTTTTTTTACTATTCTACTAGCGTATCCCCTGCCATGCAAGAGTTTTTGTATTGGATAAGATAGGTTTCAGTCATAGTATGGAGGAAAAGAAAGTTTACTTGAAGACCGAGCATGGTTATAATTTCCATGCGAAGTTATACAATTCAGACGACTACACCTATTTTGGATGCAAAACATGGCGAGCACTATGCAAGACTTATGCACTTGAGCCTGATATGGTTATCACCTTTGATATTCGTCCGGAAGATGATATTGAAGGTAATACCGACATCTGGGTCAATGTGCAAATGCCTCCAGTTATACCATTATGTAAGTTTCTCAACCATATTTATGTCTTTGATATTGTTTATTCAAAAATAGTTGACAACTAATTTGTATTGTCACTTATTTCCGTGCAAGCAAACATGTCCAGCGCTTGGTAGACAGGACCGATATCTTGTCACGAGGCTGAACTCAAGCTGCGAGGAGCTCGGTCATTATGTTTCATGGCTTGAGGATCTTGATACTGTCAAGACAAATTTTCTTCCTGCATTTAGAAATCTTAGTACTGAAAATGTGCGACCAATAGTGTTCGTAATGAACTACGGTCACATCCATTTAGGAAGGATGGTAAGATTTTTACTTTTTATCCTCATTGCATCTTTCCATACATTATTTTTGAAGCTAACCTTTATTGCTAAGTATGTTACCATTCGATGTTCTTCAACAGGGACTCCCGATGAATGTTGTGCCTTATGGGATCGAGACTAAATGTATCATGAGTATTATCAACTTACGGCCAAGATATCCTACAGCTTACTTTAGTGCATTCAAGATTAGCGACGGATGCTTAATAGTGCAAGACTGGACCAAATATGTGTTGGGGGAGCGCAGAGAAGTACTAGGGAGTAGCAACCAGAGACGCCTTCCAAGATTAGGAGACAGGTTCATCTGCATGCTCCAACTTGATCAAGGAGGAGAGCTACACATGTTTTATGTTCTTTTACCTAAGAGAGAGCAGCAGGAGTGAGTAGCAGGAGTGAGTAGCTGGCTAGAAATGAGTTTCAGGATGATGATGTGCTACACTATTACTATGATGATAAAATAGCTAGTGTTGGTGGTAATGACTATGATGATTATTATTAGCTAGTGTTAGTGGTGATTAAATAAATAATGTTGGTGGTAATGACCATGATGACGATTAAATATCTTGTACTGGCGGATTAGATTCAAGTGGAGGCAACATGTGGTGCACATCGAAAGTACTACTAATCCAAAGTAGATCAAGTTTGGATTAGTAGTATACTTTTGACATGCACCACATATTGCCTCCACTTGAACCTAATCCACCTTCATTTAATACACTGTTATGGACATAATGATGTAAACGTCACAACAGCTGGTATTGTACCCATATTTGTATGATGGCGCATAAATACACTAAAAATAAAAAAAATATAAAAAAATTCAAGTAGCGATGGAAAGGAAACACGCTGCAAGTAGATAACTTAGCAGTAGCGCGGTACTGAACAAGCGCTGCAGCTATTTGTACTAGCAGTAGCGCGTGGTGGCACGCGTTACTACTAAGCAATAGCTGTAGCGCCTTATTAGTAGCGCGGCTTCCCGCGCTACTAGTAGGCACAAAACACGCGCTACTGCTAGGGTTTTCCCTAGTAGTGTGTCGTCCACGGTTGCCCGCTCCTGCTTCAGATTCTTGTCCATCACCTCTCGCTCCCGCTGCATATTCTTGTCCATCTCTTGACGCGCCTGATGCAAGTACTTGTCATCATCCACTCGTTTGTGCCGTGCCTTTGAATCCATGGTCCCTATAGAAATCAACAGAACAGTGCTAGTTACAATATGTTTGAAAATTGAAATATCTTTTAATTTGAAACTGTGACTATTCAACACAATATGGCCGAACTGAAGGTACGGAGTGCTTGATGCTAGGTCCTAGGTGCACTATATAGATTAAATTACTAACTACCATACTGCTACATCCAATACTTACCATCTAAAGAAAAGGTTGATCACATTGAGTATGGATTCAGTTTTGTTTTGTCAACCTAACAGATAATTACAACAATATATTTTGTGCTAACACATTTCATGGTCTTGTACGAGCATGCAATTTAGAGAAAGTATTAGATTTCTGTATTTTAGTTTAGTGCATGCAATGTGCCACTAGAAGGATCCGCAGATCGGCCGCCGCGGCACCGTCCGCATCCACCGTATTACTGGAATCTGACTGGTAATAAGAGGGAGGGAAACACCATAGGTGTACATACAGTTCGGTTGCGGAGCACCGGGTCGCTGGACGCAGAGGAGAGGACGTCGCCGGGCATGGAGGAGAGGGAGCCTCCGCCTGATGAACTGCTCCCGATGGGATTTGCGTCTATGGCTAGGTTTACGGATGTGGCTGCTAAGTTGGGCTGGCAAGTATATGGGCAATTCTATTACGTATGCGGATTGGGCTGTTAAGTACTATATGGGCTTTTGTGCTCACATGGATCTCATATCGTAACTCTGAAATAACAAAATGTTCTGGTTACTTAAAAGAAACTTTGTCTAAAAACACTTAAAAGAAAATTAAAAATCCTTCTCTTTTGCACACTGTAGCGGATGGCGGACAACTACAGGCATTACTCGTTAGGACTCACCACTACGGGTAGTTGTAGTCCGAAACACCCACCAGTACCGGTAGTCAGGGTCGAGAAAGACCGTTATAGAATTGGAAAACGTTTCACGCCGGGGCGCCGGCCGTAGGTTCGGCCGGTCGCACCTACGCGCTAGCTGCTGCTAGCAGGCCCAGCTCCCATCCTTATCCTCTTGCGGTCTTTTTCCCCAGTCGCTCATTCTGCTCGTCTTCCTCCTGTGTCTAGGCTTTTCTCCCAAGCACTCATCGGCAATGGCCCCCCACCACACACCCAGCCACCCGTTGCTGGCAGGTGAGGTCGCCGGCGTCGAGTCGGGGTGGGTTGGGACTGCGTGCCATAACCGGCCACGACGGACTGCCGCTCGCCTGGGGCGACGGCCTGGCCGTGAGACCCCACACATCGTTGCCCTCCGCCGTTGTGCTGCACGCGACGACGAGGCCGTGCTACGAGCAGTGACCGGTGACCGGAGAAGACGTGCCCACAGCGAGATGTGTTGCAACCGGCCTTGGCAGAAGCTGAAACCTCGTCGTGGCCTGCTACACCCGGTGCCCAGAAGAGCTGCCATCATGGACGGCAAGCATGGTGACCACGAGCTGCGAGGACGACGTTGTACCGAGAAACACTACAAACGTCGCATTTTTTGTTACATGCTACAACCGGTATCACATTTTGCTACAACCGGCACACCACTCAGCTACAATCGGCATCGTGTTTTGCTACATTGCACGAACCATCGTCTTTTCGCTACATGCTACAACAGGTGTCATGAATTGCTACAACCGGTGCCCCATCCGTCTACAACCAGTGCCGCGTTTTGCTACACCGCGCGGTCGTCTCATTTTTTCGCTACAACCAGCGTGACGCATCCTACTTCAACCAGCATCAGAAATTGCTACAACTGGCAAAGCCGGAGGCTGGAACCAACATCCATTTTTCCTGCATCGTCAGTGTCTTCTACGGCGATGCCCAAATGTGCTACAACCAGTCACCAAAAGTCCAACAACCGGCAAGCAAATTTGCTATGATGGGCAGAGATGAGGTGCTGCAACCGGTGACTGGCCAGAGCTATGAACTGCGAGCATCGGTCCGGTGAGCAGCGACCGTCGGCGTCGAGTGCTGCAAGCTCGCAGGCGGATGTTTGGAACGCGGCGAGCGCGGCCATCCATGCTGGAAAGGATGACTACAGGGAGTTGCAAACATCTCTTTTTTGTGACTGGTCAACGGGCAAAGGGGCGGTGGCCGGCGAGGATGACCGGAGACAGGGGAGGAGGACGACGAGTGCTACGGGGGAGGGAGGGGAGGGAGGGCAGAACTGCCGCGCGCGACGCCTGCGGGGTGTTTTTTGCGGCGGACAGAGGGGAAGCCAGAGGTAGAGGAAGCAATAGAATAAAAGGTAGGGAGATCCTACGGCTGAGGGACACTAGATCCAACAGCTAGGGCATGACCCGCCCAAATTTGGGCCGGTGCGCCGGCGCCTAGCGTTGGCCTATAGAATTTGCGTGCCAGGAGTTTTGGGTTCGGTATACACATAGTGATGATAGCCAATTGTTGTCGGGCAGTCCAAGTCAGAATTACCGATAACTAACGGTAGTCGGGGTCCAGACGAGGAGTACTTGAAATGCTATTGATGGGACCGCCCAGCTGGCCACCAAGTGAACATAGTTAAGGGTTCGGAATACACATAGTAGTAATAGCCAACTGTTGTAATGAGAATCAATCTTACTCGTTACAGCATCTCCAACAGCCACGCTAAAAGAAGCGCACGACACCACCGCGCCACCATGCCGCCTCGCCGCTGGGGAGGTTTGGGCTACCGCGGCATCCGCTTGCGTCCGTCTGGCACCTACTCCGCCTCGGTTCGGTCGGGCGCGGCATGCGGCTCGGCCTCGGAACTTTCGACACCTCCTAGGATGGCGTCCGCGTGTACGACGCTGCGGCATGGCGCCTCCGATGGTCCCGTTGGGACATGAACTTCACCGACATGGCGACGCGGGAGCGGGCACAGGAGTTGGCGCCTTTCATGCGGCTTGTCACTGATGAGGATTGTCGCAAAACCAGAGGCGGGAGCGCCGTCTTAGCCTGGCCGAGATGGACGAGGAAGCCATGGCGCTGTGGAGGCAACGCTTCCCACAAGACATCATCAATGAGGAACAGTTATTCGCCTAGAGGAGGGCAGAGATGGAGGGGAGAAGGAAGGAGCGAGCCGCCTATCGCGAGGACAAGCGAACGCGGAAGGCGATCGCTAAATACAACATCACGCTAGGAGATGTATCGTCCTGGAACTCCCGGGACGAGCGGTTCCTTGACGCCTATGCTCAGATGTCGGAGGAGGACATCACCGAGGCAGAGTCCGAGTCGAAGAATGAAGAGTAGTAGTAGTTTTGTATCGTTAGTGGTACTGGTAGAATCAGCCTTACTCGTTGGATGCTTGCACTTGGTACTGCTTTAGACACAGACGCCGTTGGTGAGATGGTCAGGATGGGGGAGAGCACGTGCCTCAAGACTACTGTCAAATTTTCTCGCGCCATGGTTGATGTGTTTGGACCGGAGTATCTCAGAGAAACAAATGTGCAGGACACAGAGAAGTTGTTGGCTATTGGAGAGGCAAGGGTGTTTCCAAGAATGCTCGGATGAATTGATTGCATGCAGTGGCAATGGAAAAACTGCCCCAAAGGTTTGCGGGGAATGTATCAAGGTCACAACAGATAGGCCACCTTCATACTAGAAGCGGTGGTATCACATGACTTAGGGATTTGGGTTGCTTTCTTTCGAATGCCCCGTTCTCACAATGATGGAACCGCATCGCGCTCGGGTGAGGAGGTGATCCAACATTCTTTTCTTCGATGGCTGCTGTGGTGGTGCCGGAGGCAGGTCACAGGTGTTGATGTCAAGCTCAGAGATGTTCTGCTATCTTTTCAGTTCTGTCATGTCGGTCTTTACGTGACTTGTACTTTGTTCTTTATGATATGAATGAGACACATATTAGCATGGAAAAAAAGTTAACACACAATTAGTTTGGCCAAAGACATCGCCTAAGCCCGCGCGCAAGCCAGAAACAGACGTGGCAGATTCAAAAAAAATGACGTGCCAAAAGAAATGGTGTTTCATCAATCAACCTATTTCCGACTTTAAAGGCGCCATCCAATTTTTGGCTCGTCGATGGATTAACACTTATCACGCCCGTATCGATCGGCCCTCCCAAACTCCGCTCCCACCTCCCCCATTATCTGCAACAACCTCCGATCCAACTGGCCTAGCCGGCTCCAACACTGATTGTCCACTCATATTCCAGTCCAGGCGCCTTCTCACACGCGACCTTCTCCTCCAACGCCAGTCCCATCGAACACCGCCGCCCTGTTCACCGGCTGTAACGGAGCCGCCGTCCTCACCCACGGGAACGGAGCCGCCGGCGACTACCCATCTGGCTTGCGAAATACGACATCACTGCTTGTTCTGCATCGACACGTTGTATTGAAGGTGAGAATGCCGACTCATGTCATCAGTTAGAACTAAGGCAACGCATGAGATGATTTAAAACCAAAGAATGGGTTACGCTTATTCTGTGCATGAACCCATCATGAGATCTTATGGGTTTTCTCTAAAATTTTCTCCGTCCACAGCATCGTGATCCGCCTCTCTATGCTCGTCGCCGGCATCAAACTCTCTCCGTACATGCAGTCAGCTCGAACGCCAATGCTACCCTCCTAACGGGCGCGATCGGAGCCGCCAGCCACACCCAGCCACCCAGGGGATCGGAGCCAGCGGCCACCACCCACCTGGCCTGTGCGATACGACGGTGCTGCTTCCTCTTCATCCACTTATTCGCATCACGGTTAGAACGCCTGATATTTTTACACCCCTTAGACAACAGTGAGGTCAATATAATCCAAAACTTTGTATATAAATATCAAATGGCAGAATCATACAGCACATACCACGTGTTGTTCACATTAACGACAGTAGAGAAAATTTAGTAAGTAATCGTTAATCACCGATCAATCTGTGTGGTAAACGTACACCTCTGGAGAGGTAGTAACAAAGAAATAAATAATTAAATAGCTTATCATAGTAATTTTGTGCTCCGTAAGAAACAGGTGGAACAATTACAGTATGGTACAACCCCATAGCTTATGTTTATTCTCTGAATTGACCCAATCTCTGTTTGTGCATATTTTCCAGGAAAGGCCACTTCTCCTACAAATTGTGCCGACACACAATTACCAGATGTAACCAATCAGGTATATTCTTTCCCAGTTAGGTTAAAATCTTTGAAAACACATTGTTCTTTTACCTTTACACGTATTTCAAGCTTTTTTGGACGAACTCAGTGTGAAACATGCAAATATGAGGTTAATGTGCTCACCGATAAGGTTCGCGCAAATGATTGATGGATTAGATGACGAGCACTTAAAGGCCATCTGCACTCAAACTGGTCTTGGAGGGCTAACAAAGATGAAGTCAGTGTCCCTCCGACGTATTATGTTGGTGCTGCTAGCGAAGAGCTACATCCACGACATGTAGAGTATTCACATTGCTGGTAAGGACATTTCTATAACTCCAATGGATGTCTATCAATTAATGGACCTTCCAATAGAGGGGAAAAATATATATATGGAAATGGGAAAACCAAAAGATGCAAACTTGTTAAGGGCTTATCAAACAGATGGAAGAGTTAAGCTGAGTAACCTTGAGGACAAAATTAAAGCCTCCAAAACTCCAGATGATCATTTCATCAGGCGGTTTTTTTGTATGCTATTGGCATTATTTTAGCACCCACGGTACAGGATTATGTCGACTCCAAATATTTTGTCCTTGTTGAAGACGTCGCAAGAATTCCCAAATTTAACTGGGGATGTTTCACACTGAACGATTTGATAACATCCATCAATACTTTTAATTATAAGGATCAAGTCAATCTACAAGGAAATCTAGCTTTGCTCCAAGTAAGTGCCACGACACTAGTTGTCATTCTACTATTATTCGTATGATGCATATATCTCTATCATTGATGAACTAATGTTTCCTATAGTTTTGGTATTGGGAACATGTCAGTGCTGGATCGATTTTGTATTCTCGTATACCCCGCCCGCTGATGGCACGGTGGGATGAAGCCACAGGTAAAATAAGAACTGAGGCTTATGATAAAGGAGGCCTATACAACGGATTGGTACCTTTCTAGACTTGACTTCTTTATTTACTATATTTATTTCTTAGTACTGATTCTTTATATCTTTTCAAAGGTTGTCATGAGCATCGGTGATCTGGAGCCAACCAACATTACAAATGACCAGCATACCAACAAAGATACACATGCGCATGAAGATGCTGTCTATCGACCACAACCACGAGGTCAAACTATGAGTAGCCAACAAGTAAGTTGCTCGAAGACACATCCTTTTCAATAACACAACAAAGGTCACACCGAACCATACTTATTTTTCTTCGAACAAAATGAGTTGACATTTCTTTTATGCAGATGGACATGATACTCCAAACACAGAACGATCTATTTGCAGAACAAGAGAAAAAGTTGGTCAAACAAGTAGTAGAAGTAGATCACAAATTAGATAAAAGAATAATTACCGTGACCGAAGACGTGATAAACATAAGGGGTAAAATTGCCACTCAACCTAGGTTGTCCAAGCTGGAGGACGAAGTTGGAGACCTCAAAAGGGAAGTTGGAGACCTCAAAAGGGAACTCCAGTAAGTGATACTACAACATCAATTTTACCCATAAATTCCTATATTTTCATTCTATGCATTTCATGTTACAAGAATTAAGATCCCTAGGTGAAAAAAACAAACAATCAATGACGAAGAATGCATACGTACATGTGATAACTATGGCCCGTCACCTTGCTAACATGAGGTAATTTCTGTTCATTGACCAACTTCTAATTTTAGGAACAAGAGCAACCAAGCAATGGCAAGTTTTCATCAACTCCTGGGTTTGATGCATGGAAAGCACAGACTTCTGCTGGTACACCTAGTGCAAAACCTGTGGTGCAAAACAAGGAGTTGGACCAAGACATCCCACCACGGAAGCCTGTATTCAACAATGATTACGTATTGACAGATGAAGACTATGAGGCTGCACTTTTCATCCGAGGGAGTCACGAACTTGTTGAGGTAGTTCACATCAAAGACATTGTGCTAACAGTTCATAAACTCAAGCCAAATGTTAGCAAACTATTCTTCGTCGATGACGTAAGGCCCGTATACTGCAATCTACATCAAGTATTCTAAATTGTGCCATATTACATGACTACAAATTTTGCAGTTTATTAATGCATATGCACACATTAGCAATGTTGCAACTGATGCTACATCATTCATTTCCACCGTAGAAAGCAGGAGATTGCTAGGTGAATTTGGGGGTATTCCGATGGAATGCAAAAGCCCACATGTTGCTAATGTAGCAAGGAAATTTGTAGGACGCAGAATGATATGCATGTTTCCTGACTTGTTTAATTGTATATCTTGATTTTCCCTAAATTGAGTCCGCTTTAATTTTCTGCCAGGTACGTGTCCCAATGAATGTGCAAAGCATGCACTAGTTATTACTCGTGTTTAATTTAGACAAAGAAGAGATCCAGGTCCTAAACTCCAACCAAGCATATCGTGACAATGCCAAGGAAACTGCACTGGTAAGCTTGCTCTCTTGCTGCCTCTTACCATCATGTGACTCTTTTTTAAAAGCACTACCGCAATCCCTTGAATTACTCCTCGTACACCAGGTGGAGTCCATTCAGGCGTGTATCAACGAAGTGGTCGCGGGTGGCTTGGTAACACCGCCTACACCCATCAATATTACCCAGTGGAAAACCACTTACTATACTAACATACCACAGCAGACGGATGGGTACGTATAGGCAGCTACATGATTCCTCAGCTACACTACAATACTTAACTTCAACTTTACATCACAGTTATTCCCATGGGGCGTACACACTCAAATACATGTTGACATGGGACGGAGATAAAATTACCGAGGATTTCACACAGGTCCGCCGACCACTAAATTACATTTGCAATCATGCACTGCCTATGCTTCAACCCTATCCTAACCTATGCATCGCTATCTAATTCAGGCAAAAATACATGTTTTCAGCTGGAAAATATGTTCAAGCCTGCTGCGTTCGGATTGCAACAAGCTTCGGAAAAAATCATACAAGAATACTATAACGGTAAGTTCTACACAACTAGCATTTCATGTCATGTAGTTCCTACCTTTCATGATTGCATGTAACACAACACTATTTCCTCTACAGAAGGACGAGTATGAAGCCAGCATTCCAGAAGAACGAAAAGGTGCAGACGACGATGTCACGATTGTCACCAACCCTGATGTTACAAACAAACCAGAGACATCCAGTGCCCCAAAGCGTAAACGCGGACGCCCGAGGAAGAATGCCCTTCCTAGTAATCCAGTGAAACAACAATTTGACACCGAGACTATCGCTAAACAAGTGGAGTTCAAAAGACACAAGCGCAAACCATCAAACGCCGTGTCCAGCCCATTTGTACAGCCATGAATGGGCTACACGGAGAGGCACTTCAAGGGCAGTTCCAAATGATTGATCTTCATAGCATGTTCTTTGAGTTAAAGACTACACTTATGTTCTGATGTTTTTGCATATTATTTGTACGCTTATTTCCATCCAAATTCTTGACTTTTCATTGGTTCTTTCTAAAAAAAACAGCTAATGAGCTGCATGTTCCACTTCTATCATTTGCACCATCTGATCCAAACGTATCTGCATCAGAGTATCCTTATATTTAAAACACTACCATAAGTGACTACCTACAAACGCATGCTCCCCATTCTATACGGCGCCATACATTGCGTAAGTAGAAAGTGTTGGTTTAAGTGGATGATGATTATGGTTGACGCAGGGTAATTAAGGAAGAAAAATCATAGCATATAGAACACATGAGCAATGATGTAGATATCATGGTTACACTACTATCTCTCACATAACGAGTTGAGTGGGAGATTATTACCTCGCCAGCAAAAAGAACAGAATCAATAATGCAGCTAGCTTGATGGATTACTTCGGTCCACTCCACAAGAAAAGTCTCAGGCTGCAGCACCAGCAGTCAATACACACACAGAACCGTGCCAGCCTCTCCTGCAGAAAATAAGAAAGAATAGCATCAGGAACACCATGTACCATTTTTATACTGATATAGACATGTCGACAAGAGTTGTACATTGCATCTTGTGTTTTGCATCGAAACTAATGTGATACATGGAGCTAACTAATTTACAACTAACAAATCTAGGCCTAAGTCTGCTGGGTAACAATACTGAAACAGATGTCCGAGCTAGCTTTACTCTAACAAAGTTCTGCTTACTAACTAGACAGTTAGGACAACAATGAGAACCAGGCAACCAGCACAAGATCATCGAAGAACAAACATATGCTAAACTTTCTCATTGACAAAATAGGTTGTGCACGCGAACATGACACATAGGACTAAAATCGGGCCATACTTCTTCTGTTCCATATTTGTCGACAATGATTACAGTTGAGGCATGATAAAGCACTTGTAGCAATGCGGGCAAGAAATTCACATAGATCACCTATTCTTCCAAATTGAGACAATTCTGGTTTTCGAAGAAATACTACACATAATTAGTGTCCATTCTATACGGCGCCATACATTGCCTAATTATAAAGAAAATTGCCATAGTGCAGTGGCATAATCAGAAGAATATAACTCTTTTTCACAGCACAAAGGTTCTGAACCAATCAACTTGCAAGTTATATTCCAATGAAAATTACTATGTTCTGTATTACCTATTGACTATAATCACTACCTACTGATCCAATCACTGTAATCAAAAGCGGGGGTAATTATTGCTCCCAGATATGCAATCCAAGATTTTCCTTTCGTCATCAGTCCTCTAGATGATTTCTACCTCCTCCACATATCCTGTTGTTTCCCGGATGTCAGGAACTTGCCGCTCCTCGCAGCGAGCTTCTGGCTGAACACCATAACTATCACGGTCCATCTTTTGTAGGCTCTTTTGCATCGATCTCATCTTACGTGCCATCTTAATCTTCTTCATCGTGGCTGCCCACTGCAAGAGGTACAATGTGGTGTATCAGTACCATGGAAGGCTTGAAAGGGGCGGAGATGGCATAACAAACTAGTTTCAATCAGGTGGTTGAGCAAAACAATCCAGAAACTGATATTACACTTGGATACCAGGCAAGTTTTACTTCACTTTCCCCTCAATCAAATCATGATACTTGTGGACGTAGCTTACTATTGGTCAAACAAAAGAAGACAGGGACATTTACGAACCTAAAGGTGGTCTTGGCATCAACAAGTAGAAGTAGCTTTTACTTAACATCGACTCAAAGATCAACTCCAACAGTAATGCTCGACGGGTTGATGCTCGGGGCGCTGGGGCAGCAGAGGAGAGCAGGCAGCTGCGGCTGTGCGAGGGCCGGCGGCGGTGGCGGCACGAGCGACAGGAGGGACGCCGGCGGCGCCACGGTCGAGGGCAGGCTTGGCGGCGGCGCCTGTGCGAGGGGATTGAGGAGGCTAACAATTCGGCGAGGCCGCTGAAGATGCCGCCACCACGACCACCCGGATCCTCCTGCGCTGCATGCCGATCTGGGGAGTGGGGAGGAGAAGGCACAGGAGAAGCGGCTGAGTCGGCGGTGCGGCGACCCGTGAGAGGAGGAGGCAAGCGGAGAGGAGATCGACAGATTGGGGACGAAGCGTGCAGGGGGTTTCTTTTCCGTTTGTCCCAACGCTACACACTATTTTTTTTGACGGGTCCCAGCGCTGCACACTAAATTGGACGGATCCACCCTTTTAGAAAATGATTAGCCCCACCATAATCTTGTAATGGTCCCACAATTATTTGTAATTTCATGTAATTTTACTCCCGTAACTCATCGTAACTCCTATTTCTCCACCATTTGATCGCAGTGAATGGACGGTCCCTAAAATCGCCAATCATTGTAACAGTTGTAATGTTAAGTTTGAGTGATTGATTTATTTATGCTAAACATTTTTTATTATTTATGACTTATACCGCTAACATAATATCTTAGTTACTATCTTTTTTGTTACATTTAGCATAATTAGACACATATAGTGTGCCGCTCAATTTAAAATACAATAATCTTTGTTGCTATTCTCAATCTATTTATTACAAAATACACTTTCACCAAATTTTAATTGTATTCTCTAGGAGTTATAATCCTTTTTTTCATTTCATTTTAGATGTTCTCGAGAAACTTTCGTTGAATTTGCATTCCTTCAAATTTAAGAAAAATAACGAAGACCAAATCTTGTTCATATGCATCATAAGACGTGTTATCGTGTATTATATGTGTTTAATTGTGTAATATCTTCATAAAGAATTGTAGAACATACTTTTCTAACAAATATCTTGACAAAGATTTGTAGAAGGTATAATTGTCTATAGTAGGTGTAAATAAAATACAATTATATAATAAAACTGAGCTAGAGTGCACACGATGCATCACACCCCCTTGAACAGCAAATTCTTCAGCGGGCCAGCTAACGCATCGGCGGCCTCCTCGATTACAATCGTGTACTAGTCAAGAGAAATGCTAGTGTAAAACGTGGAGTATCAAGCGGCCTTTGCGACAAACGATGGTAGGCTGTCGTCAGTCACGTTGCCATCACGGCAGGCCTTTTGGTCCGCGAGCTGCTAGTGGATGGAACCAGCACGTGATGATTGACGATGCAATTTCCCATTCTCGAACACCGGAAAAAAATGGATCTGACGGCCATGTCGGTCGGCGGCTCGCTCTACGATAGCGCCACTGGCGACTGGTGCTGAGTTCATCCTGAACCTGAACTTGGAGGAACAGGAGGTAAACTGACTGCATGCAAAATGTAACCATGTATGCACACTGTGGCTGAGAGCATCTCCAACAGCCGCGCCAAACTAGCGCCGCGCTGCAAAAGTGGGCGTTTTAGCGCGCGCGCAACCACTGTAGTTGCTCCAGCGGGCGCGCAAAAACAGCGCGCGTGGCATATGCATTTCAGCGCGCTGGCTGAAACATAATCGCACGCCGCTTATTTGCTGCGCCCGCTCCCGCGCGCTTGCTCTCCCACTTCCACCCCCATTCGGCCGCGCCGCCGCCGCCGCCCGCGCCCCCTCGGCGACCTTTCCGGCGCTTCCCCCGCCTATCCCCGTGCCGCCGTGCTTCCCCCCCCCTCCTAGTCCTGCCGGCCCTCACGCGCGCCCGTCGTCCGAGGAACAGCGCCCGCAAGGTGTTCGGAAAAACGCCTACAAGGTATGTATTGCTCAAACTTCATGAATTTGGTGCTTGTTTTTAATAGTAGTTTTTATAGTATAGTATTGAACATTGTAGATGAGTTCGTCGTATGATTCTTCTGAAGAAGAATTTGATATGGAAGAGGAGGAGGATCTTGCAATGATCCTAGCTATGCATATCAATAAAAAACCGAAGCACGGTGGTTCGGTTATGGGTCGGGAGAAAATTTGGAGAGATAGGATTGATGCCCATAACAGATTGATGAGGAACTATTTCGTGGAGAATCCCACATACCCGGAGTCGTATTTTCGTCGCTGGTTTAGGATGAGCACCGACTTGTTCAGGCGCATTGCAGAAAAACTAGCGAGCCATGACCGGTTTTTTCAGCAAAGGAGGAATGCCGCCGGAGAGTTCGGGCATAGCACCTTTCTGAAGGTGACAGCCGCTTTGCGTATGTTGGCATACGGTATCCCGGCTGATCTAGTTGATGATCACTTGGCTATGGGTGAGAGCCAAGCCATCATGTGTGTCAAGCGCTTTGCGGTGCAAATTGTGCAAGTGTTTGGCAAGGAGTATCTGAGATCTCCCAATGCTGAAGACGCCGCAAGGCTATTGACGATGAACAAAGCTCGCGTCTTTCCTGGCATGCTTGGCTCAATAGATTGCATGCATTGGAGTTGGAAGAATTGTCCAAAGGCATGGCATGGGCAACTCCATGGCCAGAAAAAGGGTTCCACTATAATCCTTGAAGCGGTGGCCGATCAGGAGACTTGGATTTGGCATGCATTCTTTGGAATGCCTGGATCTTTGAATGACATCAATGTTGTCAACCGATCACCACTGATGAATAAGATTGCAAATGGTGAGTTGCCACCAGTGCAGTTTGTAGCAAATGGTCGTACGTACAACTATGGATATTATCTAGCGGATGGCATCTATCCCAAGTGGCAAACCTTCATAAACTGGTTGAAAAAGACGGAAGGTAAGAAAAATCTTGATTTCCACAATGCTCAGGCGGCGGTTAGAAAAGATGTGGAGAGAGCATTTGGGATTTTGCAAGCCCAATTTGTTATCGTGAGAGGACCGGCTAGATTTTGGGATCAAAAAATGCTTTGGTACATCATGCGCGCTTGTGTGATCATGCACAACATGATCATCAAGAATGAGCGTGGCCAAGATTTAGACTACTCACAGTATGAGCTCTTTGGGACATCCCGTGTGAGTGCGACGGAGGGCTGAAAGGGTAGCCCGTTTTGTTGCCTCCTATCATGCCATTCTGCGTCCCGCAACGCACAATGAACGTCAGAAGGATCTGATTGAAGAATGGTGGGCATGGAATGGACCACAAAGAGCATGATTTCTGCATTCGACATTGTATTGTTCATGAACTATTTGTTGTGTTTATTGCAGTATTTGTTGTACTGAACGATAAACTATTTGTTTGGGTTGTAATGATAACAAAATTGAACTATTTATTGTTGATTTATTTTGTTTGTTTGATCATTTTTGCTTTTGTTTGAAATGTATATGTGGTTTGTGCGTGCTGCTGCTGTATTTTAGCTGCTTGGAGAGTATGCTGCTGACTGCTGGAGCAGCTGCTGCGCTGCATTATAGCGCGCTATTGGAGCCAGCGCTGGTGGCCGTGCTAAACCAGCCGAAGCGCGCGTGCCATACTAGTAGTTTTTAGCGCGGCGCGAAGCGCGGCTGTTGAAGATGCTTTGAGTTCATGCATGCTGAGCAGCCAACAACGCTGCATACCAGACGTAGACGGGCATTCCAGTACCTTGTTCGTTCAGTGGCGAGGGACGGGCATGCAATTGGACTTCATCGTGCTTGTCAGCATCATGTTCGACAAGGTATCCATGTCCTTGCATCGTGTGTGTGTGTCCCCTAGAAACGACCAATTTTCTGCCTTGGACCATCGATCCACAACACAATTATTTCTGGCGCGGTTTTCCACCGGAGTGTTTCAGAAAACTGAAGCCAACATCCACCTCAATGGCACTTGTAACTCCAGTACCAAAGAGGGAAGTATGTTCCGTTTTTGCACTTTTGCCGCCTGAACCACTTGTACCTGTTATACGCTGCACAAGTTATACTGGTTATACACTCCGCACTTGTACCTGTTATATGCTGCACAAGTTACTCCGACACTTGTAATACTTTCACCTTACGGGATGCCTGTGCAGTATTCCAGTAACAAAGACAACTCAACCCAAAAAACAAGAATTCCAGTAACAAAGACACAACAACTCAACTCAAAACAAGAAGAAATAACAAAGATGACTCGCCCTTGAACCTTTGAATGTTTGCAATGGAAGTTAACAGAACATGTGGCAGAAAGCACTTGCACATTTTTAATTTTTATGAAAAAAATATGGTCAAATGCTAAAATGTTCACTTGTTTTTCCTCTTGGCAAACATAAAACGCACTGTGCAAAGAAAAAACACAGGGTGCAAGTGGCGATCGATATGTACCAAGTCAACCTGCAAATTTCAGAGAGAAAATTCCTTTACTTGCATATATGGGCATATGGCTGCACAAGCCACGCTCACCGCAAAGAGAGCCCGAGCTCAGTGGTTCGGCATGCAGTTGTGTAGCCTAACGACCCGAGTTCAATTCCTAAAATTGACAGTTGGGTCATCTATTTTGGAACGGCGGGAGTAATGCACAGGGGGTTTCCCTCATTTATTGAGTATCAAGCTTGATTCAAGGGGGCGGCACGAGCGAACCCTAGCCGCCGCCCCGTCCCTCGGTTTCACAGCCCACGGCCTGGCCACTGCCGGAGGAGGCCGACAGGGCGAAGGTCGCCTCAGTGGACGAAAGTGATAGGGCACTTTCTCCTCGCAGTGACACGTTGCCCTGGACGGCGCGGCCCGCTCGCGGCGCGGTTGCGGAAGCCGGCGTGGTTGATCCGCTGGTGGACCTCTCGTCAGCGCGACGAGGAGGTTCTGCGTGGCTGACGGGGGTCGAGCACGAGGGATCCAGATCGATCTCGCCATGGCGCCCGTGTCTTCAGCTGGCGCGGTCAGGGTGGTGACCCTGGCGTGCCACTGCGGCCGGTTCCCCCATGGCCGGTGGGTTGAGTCGTTAGCTTGCCCGATCAGGTGTTGGGTGGTGGTGGTGGCCGTGGATCTAGCGTCCCGTCTAGATCCGCCGCGGCGTGGCCTTGTCCGGCCGGTGACGCATGGAGGGACCAGTGCTGGGCGGCTGGAGGCCCTTTGTCAGTGTGCTGACAGCGACTTTCGTCATCACGGTGAGGCTCCATTCGGTTCTAGTCAGCCACGAGAGTGGCCGAGATGACATGATAGCCGATGAAAATCGCGCCGACTACAGTCATGGTGGACGATGGCGCCATCCGTGACGTCATTCCCTTCTCGAGGCATCGTTGTTTCAGGTTGCCGGACCATGCTCCAGGGGAAACCCTAGATCTGGGGCTTCCTAGATCGGACGACGACGACATCTTGACTGAAATGGCCTAGAGGTGGAGTGGTGTTACCTCCTCTGCATCAATGACGGCGTGACGGAGTGGGGTCTTGGCGCTGTCTGGCGTCGTGGTGACATCAACCGCGGGCCTGGCATGGTTGATGTGTCAGTAACTGCTCTGAAGATGGATCGGTGGAAGACAGCGGCGGTGGCCTCTGACAGTGCACTGAACCGGTGTGTGCGCCAGACCTGGCAATTTGCCTTGGTTGAGGTCTCCGGTTTTAGATGTTAGGCTTTGGTGCGAGGTCTGTTTGGTTCGGCTCGGTCTATCGGCACCCCTTCATCAAGTGGATAGGAGTAGCGGCAGATGTTGCCAAGATGATGGCTTCAGACTTGCTGTTGTATTACTTTGTAAGGTCTTTGTCAATAATTAATAAAGTGTTGCATGTATTGCCCAAATGCAGAGGCTGGGGTCTTCCACCTTTTCTAAAAAAAGCCACCCTCACCGCGCACTGTCCTTTGTGGGCGTTGTTGTTCGAAGTTGCATGCCGTAGTGCACCTGCCCATTGCCCATTGCCCGTTGCCCATTGCATCAAGACCCCACCGAGGGCACCTCCTTTCCGCCTCCAAAATTGACTATCTGATCCCTGAGCACTCTGAGATGATTCCTCTAAAGATCAAATCGGGATCCTTGGCATGAATGCGTAACGTTTCTTGGCAGAAATCTTGTAATGGTTCCACTGGAATGTAATATTTCCTGTTAATGTGGAGCAGGTCTTTTTTCTAGGAACAAAAATGAGATCGGAAGGGGCAGAGGGGCGGCATGCTCGACTAGGATGAGTCAAGCAGAGGCACGCCGACAACGAGCAAGGAAGGGAATGCAACGAGAACGAAGCACAGTATGCCTGTCATGTTTCTTTTCAAAAAGGGGGAGATCCCTGGCCTCTGCATCAGACTGATGCATACGGCCACATTTATTAATAAGCAAATAAGTTCGACAGAGGTCTTGGAGTCTCAAACAAAAGAACAAAAACATGCTGACAAAGAGCAGAAGAGTAAAAGTAAAGCCACAACCGGATGGCAAAAGAAAGATAGAAAAACTTATTGCCTATCCTATTACATAATCGCCATCCAAACCGGTTGAAAATAGCCCGCGCTATCATCTTCCATCGGATAGATCCAGTAACCAAACGCTCCCTGGCCTCCGTCGGAGTGAGTAGTGACCACATACGGATCAACGCAGTGGCTCAGAAGATAACCTGCAAAAAAAGAGTATTTGTTGTTCTGTTAAAGACCAAATCATTTCTGCAGTTTCAGACTGCCCATATTAAAGCACATACTCATACACGAATGTGTCTCGCTGTTTTGGAAGCTATCCCGTCAAGCCACGTCCCAAATAACATGTTGGTATTATTCGGAGGAGTAATATTAAAGGCTATGTGAACTGTCCGCCATAAAATTTTGCCAACAAGCACTCAAGAAAGAGGGGTTTGATGGATTCATCCCGATCACAAAAACTACATCTTGTAGATCCAGTCCAGTTACGTTTTGCCAAGTTATGCTTAGTTAAAATGACTTATTTGTGTACAAACCACATAAACACTTTAACTCTCAAAGGTACTTTGACATTCCAAACATGTTTCGAACTAGGAATAGAGCTAGAGTTGATAACATCCAGATACATGGATTTAACCGTAAACTCTCCATTCCTAGTTAGCTTCCAGCACAACTGATCGGGTCGTTGAGAAAGCTGAACATCCATCAGTCGTCTCACAAGATGGAGCCAAGCTTCCCAACGGTTTTCGGCTAGCGTTCTCCTGAAGTGAATACTGAGAGGCGTGGACTGAACTACTGTCGCAACGAATGCGTCTCTTCGTTGAACAATTCTATAGAGAGAAGGATATTGAAGCGCGAGGGGTGTTTTCCCTAGCCAAGTATCCTCCCGGAATCTCGTAGAGGTACCGTTACCGACAATAACTTTGTCCTATTGAAAAAAAAACTGATTTAACTCTCATCAGTCCTTTCCAAAAAGGCAAATCTGTCGGCCTCACTGTCACCTGGGACAAAGTTTTAGATTGAAGGTACTTATTACACAGAATCTGTGCCCATGTGGCCTCCGTCTCTATAGATAGCTTATACAGACACTTGCTGAGAAAACAGTCATGTTGCCATAAAAGGCAGGGTTTTGGTCCTGCAAATATGTGAGTGTTGCAGCCTTCGCTTCATAGGCGCACAACACAGGCCACCCTCAGTCTCTCACCTATGTCCCTTGTGGGCGTTGTCATTCGAGGTTTCAAGCACAGTAGGTCGCTACTTTCTGCCTGCAAAATTCTTTCTGCATTGTGATCTAACTATCCTAGCGAAATCAAAGGCTCGCGTAAAAAAAGAGAACTAAAGATTGAAACGGATTTCTTGGATGAAAGTGAGATGATCATCATTGGAGAAACCAAATACGGATTTCGGTGCAAAGCAATATGTAATACTGTTCATTACAACTCCATACAACAACATGTCTATGATAGCTAAACCTCATCAAAAGGAGCAAGATCTGCTACACCACCACATCTCCAGCTCTCTAACAGCAACGAAAAAAATAGCGCACTACAAAATATAGCGAGGCCCTTCTCGAAATGCTACACTAGTTATAGCGCGCTAATATCATGCTATAATTTCAAAATAGCGTTTTCAAAATAATACCAAATATAAACATAAGTAATGTATTTCAGTACCTTCGGACACCATCATAGAGAGACATAATCTTGCCAGATACCTAGATAGGAAGCACAAATTTTAAACTGAATCTCAAACTATTGTCAATCTATTTAACATATATTAACTCTGAACATTGAGCACCAATCCGAAATCAACCTAGCACTAACCACAAAGTAAACCTGTGTTTCCCTATTTTTCTGATTTTTTTCATCATTTGAACACTATAACGCTACATGCTACAATGTTGTAGCGCCCTGTAGCACGCTAATTACGTGAATAGCGCCATAGCGGTTGAATTTGCTAAAATATAGCATTTTCTTTCTGAATACGCTATAACGGCGTAGAACGCTCTTTTTGCTAACATTATAAAAGGTTTGTCCCTCTAAATTCGCGAACGGGAGAGGTGCTCGAACTTCGCAAGATAGACAAGGGCACTACTCAGTCACTGGAAGAGTCCGTTGTGCGGTTCAGTTCAAAGAGATTGACAGGGACCAAAACTTCAAAGCAGCATGCTGAAGATGCACTGTTAGAATTTAACCAGTGCACCGATCCTTCCCATAGAGTACCGCGGTAGTTTAAAAATCCTCTATTCAGTATTCCTCTAATATCTCATCTCGCGTGTATAGCTGCACTATATAAACCTTTCAACAACATACTCAGCTCAGAAGTTCAATACTAGTTAATCATTTGGACAGGCCTCATAGCCACAAATTGATCTATCCTCTCAAAAACCAAGCCCTTTTATACGGGCATCAACACCCTCTTCACCCCATCCTTGTGAAATACATCACAATCATCTTGTTTTCCAAAGTACCAATGTTATATTGATGAAGACACATCCGGAAACAGGTCATGGACTACGTGGAGACACTCAATATGTAAATGGTAACTGCATGTCTGAAATTTACTTTTGCAAAGTTTGCCAAGCATGCCAAAGTATATTTTTTTGTAATAAATTACAAGGACAACACAACGCCTCTGCCTTCGAAGCTTAGAGATCTGGGATTGCATCTTCTGTGGTATGAGATCCCCATTCACGACTGTTCTAAGTTCATCCTGAACTTGAGGAACAGCAGTAAAATGACTGCGTGCAAAATGTAAATATGTACACCTACAGCACACTGTGGCTGAGTTCATGCATATACTAACTACTCCCTCCGTTCCTAAATACAAGTCTTTTTAGAGATTTCAATAGTTTAAAGTGTAGATTCACACATGGAGCAAAATGAGTGAATCTACACTCTAAACTTTGTCTGTATGCATCCGCTTGTAGTTCGTATTGAAATCTCTAAAAAGACTTATATTTAGAAATGGAGGGAGTACATACTAAGCAACCAGCAGCGCTGCCTACCAGATGGGCATTCCAGTACCTCGGTCGCCTTTCAGCCTTGGGTCATTATTCGACAACACAATTATTTCTGGCGCGGCTTGCTACCGGAGTGTTTCAGAAAACTGAAACCAACATCCGTTTTTGCACTTTTGCCGCCCGAACCACTTGTACTTGTTCGGTGCCAAAGAGGGAGAGGTGTGCTGGCAACTTGCAAGTATGGGGCTGCAACGAGAATTAATGAAGCACGGTATGTCTGTCATGTTGCCATAAAGGCAGGGTTTTGGTCCTGCAAATCTCGGGGTCATGCAGCCTCCGCCTCATAGGTGAACAACACAGGCTACCCTCCCTCACCCATGTCCCTCGTGGGCGTTGTCATTACAGGTTGCAGGCAGGCCCTAGGTATACCCGTAGACTAGTTTTTACTACTCAAAGAATTTCCCTATGCGATGGTGCTTTAATCCTACTAGTTCTTATCTGCACCTATATTCAGAATTCACCCTATTCTTGATAATGAGAATCGCAAACATATCATACCACTCGCGCCAAGCGGGATATATAAGGGGCGAAGTGAGAATTAGTAGGTCGCCACCAAGAGCAGCCCCCTTCTGCCTCCGAAATTCATAATTCTGCACCGTGACCTAATTATTCCAACGCAATCGAGGGTTTGCGTTAAAAAATATATATAAGACACACAACTAAAGACCGAAATGGATTCCTTGGCATGAAAGCGAGATGACTATATGATTGGTTACAAAAGACATGGACGGGCTTCACTGGAAAGCAACATTTCCTGCCTTCGTTACAACTTCGTAGAGCAGCTACGCCATGGTCTCTCCAGCTATCTAAACGTACAACAGGTCTTTCCCTCTAAATCCATCGGCGGAGGGTTGATCCACTCGAATGCCAAACGATGTATGGAGGCACTGCTCAGTAATCGGAAGAGTCGGTTGTGCGATTCACTTGGCAGAGATTCCCAAGGACCCAAAATCCAAAATACTGCGTTGAAGCTTCACCATTAGAATCTGCCTGGTGCACCCATCCTTCACAAAGAGTGCTACGGTACCTTAAAAATCCCTCTATTCAGTATTCTTCTAATATCTTATCTCTCGCATGTATAACTACACTATATAAATCTTTGAACCGTATACTCAGCTCGGAAGTGTAATACAAGTTAATCATTCGGACGGGCCTCATAGCCACAATTGATCTATCCTCTCACAACCAAGCCCTTTTATAAGGGCATCAGCACCCTCTTCACCCCATCCTTGTGAATCTACCACAATCGTCTTGTTTTCCAAAATACCAATGTTATATTGATGAAGGCACATCAGAAAAGAGATCATGGACTATGTTGAGACACCCAAAAGGGGAAGTTCTGATTGTAATACTGTACCACTATACCCTCTATCCTCATCATCCATTTTTGCATCGAAGTTCATGCAAGCAAACTTCTCTTTTTTCTTCTCCCAAGCAAAAGAACATTTGAAATCGAAACTTTGCAAATCAATGTCACACAAGTACTACCATATGCAGAATTTATTTATTTTGGATTTTTTGGCACAACATAACTTTTAGAAAATGATACAACTCACTCGAAATTTAAAATTTGACAAACTTATGTTTCGTCAAAAAAATCAGAAACATTTTATTCAATGAGTGACACTTGTCTATAATTGACCTGCAAAATTTCAAGATCAAATGTTCTCTTGTTTGGAATCAAAAATAGAAATGTCTATATAAGGATTGCATGAATCTTGACGCAAACTAGAGAGTTATTTACCCAAAACCACCACACTTGAAGCTAGGGTAACAACTTGGTACCACATTTGTGTCAGGGCATAAGAAACCACTAAATCTGGGCCTAATGAATAATGGAGAGCATTGATTGTCTGATTTGCTCACGAAAACATCGAAACTGACACATTGGGCCCACCTGTCGGGCTGACGTGGCAAAGACCAAAAAGTTCGACCGACTGATGTGGCAAATGAGACACGGGCCCCATCTACCAATGACTTGGAAGTCATCTTCTTTACAACATATTTTCTATGGAGCATTCCATGCTATTTGTAAAAAAATAATACATATTTTTTTTAATTTTCATAAATATTACGCTGGATAAAAAAATTTCAAAAATAATACACCGTCGGCCCGCTGCAGGCCGACTGGGCCTAGTCGACCCACAGCAGGCCGATTGGATTCCAGTCGGCCTACACTGGGCCGACTGGAGCTAATTGGCTCGTTGTGGGCTAATTGTTTTTGCAAAAACAGTAGGCATAAAATATATATGTTCAAAAAAATGTTAATCATGTAATTAAAAAATGTTAAACGTGTATAGAAAAATGTTCCTGATGTATACAAAAAATATAGAATGTGTATGAAAAAAAGTTGACACCAAAATAATATGTTTGAAAAGTTGACATTTTTTCAAATACATGATTAAAAATTGTTAAATGTATGTATAAATAATGTTCCTTATCTATGCAAAAAATATAGAATGTGTATGAAAAAAAGTTGACACCAAAAAAATATCTTTCAAAAAAATGTTCTAGTTTCATACAAAAAGAGCAACCAATCATACTTAGGTCCATGAAGCTCCCATACCGGATCCGGAGCTGGAACATTTTTTTATACACGTTTAACCTTTCATTCTAATACATGAAACATTTTTGTGTACTCGTTGAACATTTTTTTAAATACATGACTAACATTTTTTTCAAACATATTTTTTTGGTGTCAACTTTTTTCATACACATTCTATATTTTTTGTATAGATAAGGAAAAATTTTATACACACATTTAACAATTTTTAAGTACATGATGAACACTTTTTGAAACATATTTTTAGTCAACTTTTTTGCATATATATTGTACATTTTTTTATACATCAGGAACATTTTATTATACACGTTTAACATTTTTTAATTACCTGATTAACATTTTTTTTAAACATATATTTTGTATGCCTACTTTTTTTGCAAAAACAATTAGCCCACAGCAAGCCAATTAGCTCCAGTCGGCCCACAGTGGGCCGACAGGGGCCAGTCGTTCCAATCGGCCTACAGCTGGCCGACTAGGCCCAGTCGGCCTGCAGCGGGCCGAGGATGTAATATTTTTGAAAAAAATTTACCCAGCGTAATATTTATGAAAAATAATAAAAAAATGTATTATTTAAAAAAAATTAGCGCATTCCATCGAGTACCTTTTGTTTCATCCACTGGCCAAAAGAATGCACAGCGCGCATGGCCTCGCCGAAGCAATGATCAGAGGTACAACACCGGCTTCTACCTGGCCCCAGGCGCAGCCTCTTCACTCGCCGCCCCATCCTCCGACGCCTGGTCTGGCAACTTCTGCAGGTGAACCTGCTGCCTCGTCGATGAGGACACCGGCCGCCTGGCGTATGCCACCGCTGACTACGGCACGAGCTACGTCGCCTGCGAAGGCCATGGGCAAGATGTCGGTCGCCAAGTTGTGGCCACGTGAGGAAGGGGCGAGCAGCTCACCTCGAGCACGCATGCGTGCTCGGCCGCGCCGACGCTAGGCATGAAGAAGATGACCATCATTGTCCATGGCTGACTTGCCAGCGAACTCCGTCGCCTCGTCCGCCGCTGTCGTCGTGTCTAGGAGGTAGCGCGGGAGCTGCGCCTCGTTGTTGGCCATGCCCGCAAGCTACCACGCCGACGCCAGGCCTGAAGAAGATGACCGCCATCGTCCATGGCGGACTCGACAGCGAACTCCGTCGCGCCATCCCCCGTTGTTGCCGTGTGCAGGAGGCAGCACGGGAGCTACCCTCGTTGCTGGCCATGCCCGCAGCCTAGCACGCCGACGCCAGGCGTTAGGCGGCCCTAGGCTAGCTTGAGCAGGGCTCGGCTGCCGTGGCCATGGAGCCCTTGGCTCGGCCGCGCGCATGGGCTGAGGCGGCTCGAGGCTAGGTTGAGCAGGGGTTCGGCCGCCATGGGCATGGAGCTCTAAGCTCGCATGGGCAGAGATGGCTCAACCGCCCGCAAGCTGTTTGATGCAATGCTCCAAAGAAATAAAGATGGGATGAGGATGAACATGTACTAGATGACAGGCGGGGCACGCATCTCATCTACCATCTCAGCTGGTCAACACATTTTTTGTGTTTGGTCTTTGCCATGTCATCCTGACAGGCGGGCCCTATCTGTCGGTTTCACTGTTTTCGCTATTAAATTCAAGCGTTAGTGCTCCGCGTTACGCATTAGGCACAAATTCGGTGGTTTTTTGTGCCCTGCTTCAAATGTGGCACCAAGTTGTTACCCTAGCCTCAAGTTTGGTGGTTTTGGGTAAATAACTCTAAACTAGATGGTCTAGAACTCTAGATAGAGGATACCGTGGTACTGCAATAAAATAAATCCACTCAAAATGTAAATGGTAATTGCATGTCTGAAATCTGTTTTTGCAAAGTTTGCAAACCATGCCAAAGTATGTTGGATGTACTAAATTACTCGTGCATCTCAACGCCTCTGCATTCGAAGCTTAGCATTTCCTTGTTGATAAATTTCTTGGACAAATTCTATAACCACCATGATGCCCCATGGGTGGAGCTGATATGGCACACCTACTACAGTGACGCCATCCCCCATGCAGCTGGATCTTGTGGCTCTTTCCGGTGGCGAGAGATCATTCGAGCTGGTTTATCGAGGGATTTCCTCTGCCACTGTTGGAAATGGAGAGGCGACATTGTTCTGGATGGACTTGTGGTGTGGCCAAATATTTGCAGAAAAATAACCAAGAGCCTTCTCCTTCGCCACTAATGAAGATGTTTGTATCCACGAATTTCTTCTGACCAGCTCTTTGAGCGACATCTTCTGCCTACCACGGTCTGCCCGAGCTCATCAGGAAGTGGCCCAACTTCAGGCCGACACCGCGACCACCCACATTGACACGACGATTGGTGATGTGTGGTCCTACAGCTGGGGCAACATGTACATGTCCGCCAAATTTTATCAGTTCTGTTTCAGAGAGGTGGTGGTGCACGATTATTACAAATGGATCTGAAAGCCAAGCTGTACGATGAAACTGAAGTTGTTCGCCTGGCTGTTACTCTCGGATCGGCTCACCACCAAGAACATGCTCCTCCGCAGACATGACTTTGTGGTGGGTGATGTAGGACCGCGCTCCGACGACTACATACTGTGCCATGATCGGGAAGAGGAGACACTCCATCACTTTTTTTTCGAAAAGGGGGGTCTCCCCGGCCTCTGCATCAGCATGATGCATACAGCCATCTTATTAACCAAACAAAAAGGTCCAACAAGGTCTCAAGGTCTCCAAAAGTAAAAAAAAAGACAAAAAGGCTCACACAGAACCAAAAAGGCTAGAAACACTAACTAGCCAAAAGAAGGAAGCCACAACCGGCTGGCTAAAAAAAAGATAGGAAAACTAATTGCCTATCCTATCACATGACCGCCATCCAAACCGGTTGAAGATATCCCGAGCTACCGTCTCCCAGCGGACAGATCCAGTAACCAAACGCTCCCTGGCCTCCGTCGGAGTGAGTAGCGACCAGGAACGGATCAGCGCCGTAGCTCTGAAGATAACCTGCAAAAAATGAATGTTTGTTGTCCTGTTAAAAACCAAGTCATTCCTGCAATTCCAGAGCGCCCACACCAAGGCGCAAACTCCTACATGAATATGTCGCGCTAACCCGGGCTCTACCCCGTTAAGCCACGTTCCAAATAACGTGTTGACTGAACTCGGTGGAGAAATATTAAAAGCAATATGGACTGTCCTCCATAAAACTCTAGCTAGTGGGCAATCAAGAAAAAGATGTTTAATTGTTTCATCCCGATCACAGAAACTACACCTAGTAGGTCCTGTCCAATTACGCTTTGTCAAGTTGTCCTTGGTTAAAATAACTTTTTTGTGTAGAAACCACATAAACACTTTAATTTTCAAAGGAACTTTGACATCCCACACATGTTTGGAACTAGGAACCGAGCTCGAATTGATCACATCAACATAAATTGATTTAACTGTAAATTCACCCGACCTAGTGAGATTCCAGCGTAATATATCAGGTTGTTGGGAAAGTTGAACATCCATCAGTCTCCTAACTAGATGTAGCAAATCTTCCCAACGATTGCCCACTAACGGCCGTCTGAACTGAATATTAAGGGGGGTTGATTGAAACACCGTTGCAACAAAAGCCTCACGTCGTTGAACAATACGATACAACGACGAGTATTGGATGGCTAGGGGTGCCCCTCCGAGCCAAGTATCCTCCCAGAATCTCGTACTGGCTCCGTCCCCAACAATAAACTTTGTCCTCTGAAACAATCAAAGCTTTACTTTCATAAGCCCTTTCCAAAGGGTGAATCATTCGGTCTTACTATGACCTGAGACAAAGTTTTGGTTTGAAGATACTTATTACGAAGGATTTGTGCCCAAGTGGCGTCAGTTCCGCTAGATAACTTCCACAACCACTTAGAAGACATTTGTTCTTGACTTCAAGATTTTCAATCCCAAGACCCCCTTGGTCTTTTGGTCTACAGATGATATCCCATTTGGCTAAACGGTATTTTCTTTTTAGCTCATCACCCTGCCAAAAGAAACTGGATCGATAAAAGTCCAATCTTTTCCTAACACCAACTGGGACTTCGAAAACGACAATAGAAACATAGGCATACTCGTGAGAACCGAATTAATAAGAATTAAGCGGCCTCCGCATGACATGAGCTTGCCCTTCCAGCAACTCAGTTTCTTTTCGAATTGATCCTCGATACACTTCCATTCTCTATTCGTCAGCTTACGATGGTGGATTGGAATTCCTAAGTATGTGAAATGCAAAGCCCCCAAATCACACTGAAACAATTGCTTGTACGCCTCTTGTTCATCATTGGCTCTACCAAAACAGAACAATTCGCTTTTATGAAAGTTAATCTTTAGCCCAGTCAATTGTTCAAATAAGCATAACACCAGCTTCATATTTCTCGCTTTTACCAAGTCATGCTCCATAAAGATGATAGTATCATCGGCGTACTGGAGGATGGACACCCCTCCATCAACGAGATGAGGAACCAGGCCTCCCACTTGACCAGCCTCCTTAGCCCTTCCTATCAAAATTGCCAACATATCCACAACAATGTTGAACAAAATGGGGGACATCGGATCCCCTTGTCTTAGGCCCTTGTGTGTCTGGAAGTAATGACCGATGTCGTCATTAACTTTAATTCCAACACTCCCCTTTTGCATATAGGATTCAACCTGGCGTCGCCAGACCTCATCGATACCTTTCATACGCAACGCCTGTTGTAGGAATGGCCACTTTACTTTATCGTACGCTTTCTCGAAATCCACCTTAAAGATAACTTCATCCAAGTTTTTCGAGTGGATTTCATGGAGCGTTTCATGCAGGACCACCACCCCTTCCAGGATATTTCTATCCGGCATGAAAGCAGTTTGGGAATGTTGCACCACAGAATGCGCAATCTATGTGAGCCGATTCGTCCCAACCTTGGTAAAAAATTTGAAACTAACATTCAGAAGGCATATCTGCCTGAACTGCTCGATCCTCAGAGCATCTGTCTTCTTAGGAAGCAGTGTTATTGTTCCAAAATTTAATTGAAATAACTAAAGCCGTCCAGAGAAAAGAACGTGGAACATAGGAAATAAATCCCCCTTAATAATATGCCAGCATCTTTTGTAAAACTCCGCCAGAAATCCATCCGGCCCGGGAGCCTTATTGTTTTTCATCTGCATTATGGCATCAAAAACCTCCTTCTCCGAGAAAGGGGCAACCAGAATATCATTATCATTAGCATTTAGTTGAGGCACATCCTCAGTCCTGGACTCATTGAGGGACACACAACTATCCTCCGGAGGTCCAAATAACTGCTTATAATAGTCGGTGATGTAAAGCTTCAGATTGTCCTGTCCTACAATAGTTCCTTCATCTTGCTCAAGCTAGAAAATTCTCTTCTTTCTGTGTTTGCCATTAGCAATCAAATGAAAGAATTGAGTGTTCGCATCCCCCTGGATCACTCTACGAACTTTAGCTCGCAACGCCCACTTCAACTCTTCTTTGCGGAGAAGTTCCTTCAACCTCATCTCCGCATCCAGCTTAAACTGGAGCTCAGCAGGTTGCAAGATCGTGGATTCGGCTTTAATATCGAGGGACTGTATGAGTGAAAGGATCCTGTCCTTTTCAATCTTATAAGTCCAACTAAGGTGTTTAGCCCAGCTCCGTAGGAAGCTTCTCAAATCTTATTCTGCCATCGCTCGACAGACGTCTTGCCTCCTCTATCTTTATCCCATTCCCTGGCTATCAGATTGAAGAAACCTTCTCGTTCAAACCAAGCCAGTTCGAAGGAGGAGGTATTTTTGTTTCCCACGTGATTTGGCTCACCTGAGTCCACAAATAAAGGTGTGTGATCCGAAATACAACGCGAGAGAGCCTGAACCGTCACAAGAGGGAACTTTTGTTCCCACTTGACGCTTGCTAGTACCCGATCCAACTTCTCATATGTCGGATTGGGCAAAGAGTTGGCCCAGGTAAATTTTCTACCAGAAAGCTCTATCTCTCTCAGATCCAAGCTTTCAATGATGGTGTTAAACATAAAAGACCATTTGCCGTCAAAATTATCGTTATTCTTTTCCTCTCTCCGCCTAATGATGTTGAAATCACCCCCAACCAGAATTGGGAGATGCTCGGAACCGCAAATTCGAACCAGGTCCGCCAAAAACTCCGGTTTAAACTCGGGTTGTGCGGCACCATAAACCGCCACCAGAGCCCAGTTAAACCCATCAGCTTTAGACCTAACCCGAAATTTAACCGCGAAGTCACCCATCACTACACTACGGACTTCCAGTGAATCGCATCTCACTCCAAGCAAGATCCCACCGGATCTTCCTCTCAGAGGAAGGCAATGCCCAATCAAAATCGACACCCCCTGAAAGCGTGTTAAGAAACTGTGGTGCAAAATTATCCCTACCAGTTTCAGAGAGAGCAATGAAATCTAATCGATGCTCCAGAGTCGCCTCAGCGAGAAACCTTCGTTGAGCCAAGTCCTTCAGACCTCTGCTATTCCAAAAGATTCCTTTCATAAGTCATCATGAAATTTTTTTGCCGTAGGAATCCTAGCACTCCTACGGACCGCGGACACGGGATACACCTTCCGCTTCCACTTACGTTTGGGTTTACTATTGTCCACCATCCGGTCCTCACAACCGGCTCTGGTGGTTTATTCACTACATCCTCTACACTAACCTCCTCCTCCGCGGATTCAGTAGTGGATGGTGCAAGGTCCGCACAAAAATTGTCAAGCACTCTCACCCCCAACGCATCAATCTCTGCATCATTCATAGGTCTCACTGCTGCTAGGTTTTGAATAGTTTCTAAAGCGCGTTCTGCTTCCAGATCAAGGAGATCATTAATGTTGGAAATTTCAGTATTGGTATTCCCTAGCGAAACCCCTACTTGATTTGCATTATTTATAATCTCATCCTTAGAAAAATCTAAAATAGAATTGGACAAGTTGACTGACATACCGGTGGTGACCTCAATGTCACGAAGCTTGGCCGCCCTCATAGCGCACCTCTGCTGCATGTCATCAACCTCCGGGTGGTCCTGGAGACGAGAACTCATCCGTCTCCCTGCAGAGACCGGGTCGGGGATCCCACCGAAGGCAATAACCTCCTCTCGAGTAGCGCCACTCGGAGGAGGCGGTGGCGGAGGGCTCCCATGGCGAACGGACGGAAGGCCGGGGGATGGAGGTGCCGACGCCGCCTGCCCGAACACCCCCCCTGCCCCAACCCTCAAGCCTGAGGGCATCGCCGTCCCGACAAACGAAGGAGAGGGAAGGACCGGGGCCACCTGCCCCTGACTCCCGCCCAGCACCACCGGAGAAAAGGCCTCAGTAGCCGGCGCCGAAGGGGAAGGGTCCGAGGCCACCTGCCCCAGACGGTCTCCCCCACGGCCGGCCATCGACGGTGCAGCTGGCGTCGCCGGTGTCAGGGTAGAGGGAGAGGAGATCGTGGCCACCTGCCCCGAACTCCCCCCCCATATGCAGATCCACCAAATCAGTCGCCATCTGTCTGCACGAGACCGTAGGGGACCCTGGGATGAGCAGAACCACCTGAGGCTCCACGTCCCTCCCCCCCAAGGTCGTCTCCAAGTGTCCCGTCACACAGTCACCCACCACGGGACGAACAGCAGACACAAAATCCAGCACAGGGAGCGAGCACTCAAAAGCATCATCATAATCCACCCGGTCGCTCCAAAGCCTAGGAGGGGCAGACGCAGGCTCAAAATATCCAAACCGCAACGTGCTCTTAGGTACCGACGGAGATGGGGCCGGCTCTACCCCGGACCCAGTTAACCACATCCGGGACGAACTCGATGTCCAGAACAATCACTAGCAATCTAGCCACCCCATGGGCGCGAGTGAATGCCATATCCACTTTCTCCGTTTTGCCAACCATGATACCCAGACTAGCCACAACACGAACATCCGTGAGAGACTCAGAGGGTGGCCCAGAAAACCGTAGCCACACCCGAGTGAGGGGCTGTTGGAAATATGCCCTAGAGGCAATAATAAAATGGTTATTATTATATTTCCTTGTTCATGATAATTTTCTATTGTTCATGCTATAATTGTATTAACTGGAAACCGTAATACATGTGTGAATACATACACCACAACATGTCCCTAGTGAGCCTCTAGTTGACTAGCTCGCTGATCAATAGATGGTTATGGTTTCGTGACCATGGACATTGGATGTCATTGGTAATGAGATCACATCATTAGGAGAATGATGTGATGGACAAGTCCCAATCCTAAGCATAGCACAAGATTGTGTAGTTCGTTTGCTAAAAGCTTTTCTAATGTCAAGTATCATTTCCTTAGACCATGAGATTGTGCAACTCTCGGATACCGTAGGAATGCTTTGGGTGTGCCAAACGTCACAACATAACTGGGTGGCTATAAAGGTGCACTACGGGTATCTCCGAAAGTGTCTGTTGGGTTGGCACGAATTGAGACTGGGATTTGTCACTCCGTGTGATGGAGAGGTATCTCTGGGCCCACTCGGTAATGCATCATCATAATGAGCTCAATGTGACTAAGTAGTTAGTCATGGGATCATGCATTACGGAACGAGTAAAGTGACTTGCCGGTAACGAGATTGAACGAGGTATTGGGATACCGACGATCGAATCTCGGGCAAGTAACGTACCGATTGACAAAGGGAATTGTATACGGGATTGCTTGAATCCTTGATATTGTGGTTCATCCGACGAGATCATCGTGGAACATGTGGGAGCCAACATGGGTATCCAGATCCCGCTATTGGTTATTGGCCAGACAGCTGTCTCGGTCATGTCTGCATGATTCCCGAACTCGTAGGGTCTACACACTTAAGGTTCGGTGACGCTAGAGTTGTTATGGGAATTAGTGTGCAGTTACCGAATGTTGTTTGGAGTCCCGGATGAGATCTCGGACGTCACGAGGAGTTTCGGAATGGTCCGGAGGTAAAGATTTATATATGGGAAGTCCTATTTTGGCCACCGGAAAATGTTCGGGATTTTTTGGTATTGTACCGGGAAGGTTGTAGAAGGTTCCGGAGTGGGGCCCACCTACATGGGGGGACCCACATGAACGTGGGTAGTGGGGGCAAGGCCCCACACCCCTGGTCAAGGCGCACCAAGATACCCCTTAGAAGGAATAAGATCATTCCCGAAGGGATAAGATCAAGATCCCTAAAAAGGGGGATAACAATCGGTGGGGAAGGAAATGATGGGATTTCTTTCCTCCCACCTTTGCCAACGCCCCAATGGACTTGGAGGGCAAGAAATCAGCCCCCTCCACCCCTATATATAGTGGGGAGGCGCATGGGAGCTTCACCCTTCCCCTGGCGCAGCCCTCTCCCTCCCCAACACCTTCGTAGTAGTAGTAGTGCTTGGCGAAGCTCTGCCGGAGAACTGCAAGCTCCACCACCATGCCGTCGTGCTGCCGGAGCTCTCCCTCAACTTCTCCTCTCCTCTTGCTGGATCAAGAAGGATGAGATGTCCCCGGGCTGTACATGTGTTGAACGCGGAGGCACCGTTGTTCGGTGCTTAGATCGGATTCGGCCGCGATCTGAATCGCTTAATGAACGAGTCCACCGACCGCGTTCTTGCAACGCTTCTGCATCGCCATCTTCAAGGGTATGAAGATGCACTCCCCTCTCTCTCGTTGCTAGTTACTCCATAGATTGATCTTGGTGATGCGTAGAAAATTTTGAATTTCTGCTACATTCCCCAACAGTGGCATCATGAGCTAGGTCTATTGCATAGATTCTATGCACGAGTAGAACACAAGTAGTTGTGGGCGTTGGTTTGTTCAATTTGCTTACCGTTACTAGTCCTATCTTGATTCGGTGGCATCGTGGGATGAAGCGGCCCGGACCAACCTTACACAAACGCTTACGTGAGACGGGTTCCACCGACTGACATGCACTTGTTGCATAAAGGTGGCTAGCGGGTGCAAGTCTCTCCCACTTTAGTCGGATCGGATTTGATGAAAAGTGTCCTTATGAAGGGTAAATAGCAATTGGCATATCACCGTTGTGGATTTCGCGTAGGTAAGAAACGTTCTTGCTAGAAACCCATAGCAGCCACGTAAAACATGCAACAACAATTAGAGGATGCCTAACTTATTTTTGCAGGGTATGCTATGTGATGTGATATGGCCAAAAGAATGTGATGAATGATATATGTGATGTATGAGATTGATCATGTTCTTGTAATAGGAATCACGACTTGCATGTCGATGAGTATGACAACCAGCAGGACCCATAGGAGTTGTCTTAATTTATTGTATGACCTGCGTGTCATTGAAAATGCCATGTAATTACTTTACTTTATTGCTAAGCCGTTAGCCATAGTAGTAGAAGTAATAGTTGGCGAGACAACTTCATGAAGACACGATGATGGAGATCATGATGACGGAGATCATGGTGTCATGCGTGATTTAAGGTGATCATGTCGTGCCTCAAGATGGAGATCAAAGGCGCAAGATGATATTGGCCATATCATGTCACTTTATGATTTGCATGTGATGTTTGTCATGTTTACATCTTATTTGCTTAGAACGACGGTAGCATAAATAAGATGATCCCTCATTGAAATTTCAAGAAAGTGTTCCCCCTAACTATGCACCATTGCGAAAGTTCATTGTTTTGAAGCACCACGTGATGATCGGGTGTGATAGATTCTAACGTTCACATACAACGGGTGTAAGCCAGATTTACACACGCAAAACACTTAGGTTGACTTGACGAGCCTAGCATGTACAGACATGGCCTCGAAACACAAGAGACCGAAAGGTCGAACATGAGTCGTATAGTAGATACGATCAACATGGAGATGTTCACCGATGATGACTAGTCTGTCTCATGTGATGATCGGACACGGCCTAGTTGACTCGGATCATGTATCACTTAGATGACTAGAGGGATGTCTATCTGAGTTGGAGTTCATTAGATGAACTTAATTATCATGAACATAGTCAAAAGGACTTTGCAAATTATGTCATAGCTTGCGCTTTAGCTCTACTGTTTAAGATATGTTCCTAGAGAAAATTTTAGTTGAAAGTTGATAGTAGCAATTATGCGGACTCAGTCCGTATACTGAGGATTGTCCTCATTGCTGCACAGAAGGTAGTCCATAATGCACCGCTCGGTGTGCTGAACCTCGAGCGTCGTTTATGGATGTTGCGAACATCTGACATACACATTTTGATGACTACATGATAGTTCAGTGCGTAATGTTAAACGATTTAGAATTGATGCAGCGAAGACATTTTTGAAACGTCGCAGAACATATGAGATGTTCCAAGAGCTGAAATTAGGATTTCAGGCTCGTGCCCACGTCAAGAGGTATGAGACTGTTGGGGAACGTAGTAATTTCAAAATTTTCCTACGCACACGCAAGATCATGGTGATGCATAGCAACGAGGGGGAAGAGTGTTGTCTACGTACCCTCGTAGACCGAAGCGGAAGCGATCACAACATAGAGGAAGTAGTCGTACGTTCTCCTTGCGATCCAACCGATCCCAGCGCCGTTACTCCGGCGCCTCCGAGTTCTTGACACACGTACAGCTCGGTGACGCTCCTCGGTCTCCAATCCAGTAGAGCTTCGGGGAGGGAGAGTTCCGTCAGCACGATGGTGTGGTGACGATCTTGATGTTCTACCGACGTAGGGCTTCGCCTAAGCACCGCTATGATATGACCGAGGTGGATTATGGTGGAGGGGGGCACTGCACACGGCTAAGGAACGATCTCAAGGATCAACTTGTGTCCTAGGGTGCCCCCTGCCCCCGTATATAAAGGAGCAAGGGGGAGGGCCGGCCGGCCCTAGGAGGCACGCCAAGGGAAGGGGGGTCCTCCTCCTAGTGGGAGTAGGACTCCCTTTCCTAGTCCAACTAGGAAGGAGGAAGGGGAAGGAAGGAGAGGAGAGGAGAGAGAGGGGGGCGCGCCTCCTTGTCCTATTCGACAGGGGGGCGCGCCACCTCCTGGTGCGGCCCTATCTCTCCCCTCTTGGCCCACTAAGGCCCATAACTTCCCCGGGGGGTTCCGGTAACCCCTCCGGCACTCCGGTTTTCTCCGGAAACTTCCGGAACCTTTCCGGTGTCCGAATATAGTCGTCCAATATAACAATCTTTATGTCTCGACCATTTCGAGACTCCTCGTCATGTCCGTGATCACATCCAGGACTCCGAACTCCTTCGGTACATCAAAATACATAAACTCATAATATAACCGTCATCGAAACCTTAAGCGTGCGGACCCTACGGTTCAAGAACAATGTAGACATGACCGAGACACGCGTCTCCGCCAATAACCAATAGCGGGACCTGATGCCCATATTGGTTCCTACATATTCTACGAAGATCTTTATCGGTCAGACCGCATAACAACATACGTTGTTCCTTTGTCATCGGTATGTTACTTGCCCGAGATTCGATCGTCGGTATCCAATACCTAGTTCAATCTCGTTACCGCAAGTCTCTTTACTCGCTCGTAATACATCATCTCACAGCTAACTCATTAGTTGTAATGCTTGCAAGGCTTAAGTGATGTGTATTACCGAGAGGGCCCAGAGATACCTCTCCGACTATCGGAGTGACAAAACCTAATCTCAAATACGCCAACCCAACATCTGCCTTTGGAAACACCTGTAGTACTCCTTTATAATCACCCGATTACGTTGTGACGTTTGGTAGCACCCAAAGTGTTCCTCCGTAAACGGAGTTGCATAATCTCATAGTTATAGGAACATGTATATGTCATGGATAAAAGCAGTAGCAACATACTAAACGATCGTGTGCTAAGCTAATGGAATGGGTCATGTCAATCGATCATTCTTCTAATGATGTGACCTTGTTAATCAAATAACAACCCTTTGTTCATGGTTAGGAAACATAACCATCTTTGATTAACAAGCTAGTCTAGTAGAGGCATACTAGTGACACTGCTTGTCTATGCATTCACACATGTATTATGTTTCCGGTTAATACAATTCTAGCATGAATGATAAACATTTATCATGAAATAAGGAAATAAATAATAACTTTATTATTGCCTCTAGGGCATATTTCCTTCATCTCCCACTTGCACTAGAGTCAATAATCTAGATTACATAGTAATGATTCTAACACCCATGGAGTCTTGGTGTTGATCATGTATTGCTCGTGGAAGAGGCTTAGTCAACGGTCTGCTACATTCAGATCCATATGTATCTTGCAAATCTCTATGTCTCCCACCGACTAAACCCGGATGGAATTGAAGCGCCTCTTGATGTGCTTGGTCCTTTTGTGAAATCTGGATTCCTTCGCTAAGGCAATTGCTCCAAAGATTGTCACAGAAGATTTTCATTGGACCCGATGCACTAGGTATGACACCTAGATCGGATATGAACTCCTTCATCCGACTCCTTCATTAGCTGCTTCGAAGCTGCTATGTACTCCGCTTCACATGTAGATCCCGCCACGACGCTTTGTTTAGAACTGCACCAACCGACAGCTCCTCCGCTTAGTGTAAATACGATCCGGTCTGCGATTTAGAATCGTCCGGATCGGTGTCAAAGCTTGCATCAACGTAACTGCCACGATGAGCTCTTTGTCACCTCCATATACGAGAAACATATCCTTAGTCCTTTTCGGTATTTCAGATGTTCTTGACCGCTGTCCGATGATCCACTCTGGATTACTTTGGTACCTCCCTGCTAAGCTTATAGCAAGGCACACATCAGTCCGGTACACAGCATTGCATACATGATAGATCCTATGGCTGAAGCATAGGGAACATCTTTCATTTTCTCTATCTTTCAGAGTGGTCGGGCATTGAGTCTTACTCAACTTCACACCTTGCAACACAGGCAAGAACCCTTTCTTTGCTTGATCCATTTTGAACTTCTTCAAAATCTTGTCAAGGTATGTGCTTTGTGAAAGTCCAATTAAGCGCCTTGATCTATCTCTATAGATTTTGATGCCCAATATGTATGCAGCTTCACCGAGGTCTTTCATTGAAAAACTCTTATTCAAATATCCCTTTATGCTATCCAGAATTCTATATCATTTCCGATCAGTAATATGTCATCTACATATAATATCGTAAATGCTACTGAGCTCCCACTCACTTTCTTGTAAATACAAAGCTTCTCCAAAAGTTCAGATGAACCCAAATGCTTTGATCACACTATCAAAGCATTTATTCCAACTCCGAGATGCTTGCACCAGTCCATAAATGGATCGCTGGAGCTTGCACACTTTGTTAGCTCCTTTGGATCGATAAAACCTTCGGCTGCATCATATACAACTCTTCTTCCGTAAATCCATTCAGAATGCGTCTTTACATCCATTTGCCAAATTTCATAATCATAAAATGCGCAATTGCTAACATGATTCGGACAGACTTAAGCATCGCTACGGGTGAGAAGGTCTCATCGTAGTCAATCCCTTGAACTTGTCGAAAACCCTTTGCGACAAGTCGAGCTTTGTAGACAAGAATATTACCATCGCGTCAGTCTTCTTCTTGAAGATCCACTTGTTTTCTATTGCTTGCCGACCCTCGGGCAAGTCAACCAAAGTCCATACTTTGTTTTCATACATGGATCCCATCTCGATTTCATGGCCTCAAGCCATTTTATGGAATCTGGGCTCACCATCGCTTCTTCATAGTTCGTAGGTTCATCATGATCTAGTAGCATGACTTCCGAACAGGATTACCGTACCACTCAGTGCGGATCTTACTCGTTGATCTACGAGGTTCTCAGAGTAACTTGATCTGAAGTTTCATGATCAACATCATCAACTTCCTCACTATTTGGTGTAGATGTCTCGTAAACGGTTTCTGCGACAAACTACTTTCAAATAAGGAGAAGGTACAATTACCTCATCAAGTTCTACTTTCCTCCCACTCACTTCTTTCGAGAGAAACTCCTTCTCTAGAAAGGATCCATTCTTGGCAACAAATGTCTTGCCTTCGGATCTGTGATAGAAGGTGTACCCAACTGTCTCCTTTGGGTATTCTATGAAGACACATTTCTCGATTTGGGTTCGAGCTTATCAGTTGAAGCTTTTTCACATAAGCATCGCATCCCCAAACTTTGAGAAACGACAACTTTGGTTTCTTGCTAAACCATAGTTCATAAGGTGTCGCCTCAACGGATTTTGACGGTGTTCTATTCAGTGTGAATGCGGCCGTCTCAAGAGCATAACCCCAAAACGATAGCGGTAAATCTGTAAGAGACATCATAGATCGCACCATATCTAGTAAAGTGCGATTACGACATTCGGACACACCATTACGCTGTGGTGTTCCGAGTGGCGTGAGTTGCGAAACTATTCCGCATTGTTTCAAATGTAGACCAAACTCGTAACTCAAATATTCACCTCCACGATCAGATCGTAGAAATTTAATTTTCTTATTACGATGATTTTCAACTTCACTCTGAAATTCCTTAAACTTTTCAAATGTTTCAGACTTATGTTTCATTAAGTAGATATACCCATATCTGCTTAAATCATCTGTGAAGGTGAGAAAATAACGATATCCGCCACGAGCCTCAACATTCATCGGACCACATACATCTGTATGTATGATTTCCAACAAATCTGTTGCTCTCTCCATAGTACCGGAGAACGGGGTTTTAGTCATCTTGCCCATGAGGCGCGGTTCGCAAGTGCCAAGTGATTCATAATCAAGTGACTCCAAAAGTCCATCAGTATGGAGTATCTTCATGCGCTTTATACCGATATGACCTAAACGGCAGTGCCACAAATAAGTTGCACTACCATTATCAACTCTGCATCTTTTGGTTTCAACATTATGAATATGTGTATCACTACTATCGAGATTCATCAAAAATAGACCACTCTTCAAGGGTGCATGACCATAAAAGATATTACTCATATAAATAGAACAACCATTATTCTCTCGATTTAAATGAATAACCGCCTCGCATCAAACAAGATCCAGATATAATGTTCATGCTCAACGCAGCACCAAATAACAATTATTTAGGTCTAAAACTAATCCCAAGGTAGATGTAGAGGTAGCGTGTCGACCGCGATCACATCGACTTTGGAACCATTTCCCACGTGCATCGCCACCTCGTCCTTTGCCGGTGTTCGCAATCCGTAGTCCCCTGCTTTGAGTTGCAAATATTAGCAATGTAACCAGATCAAATACCAGTGCTATCTGCGAGCTCTAGTAAGGTACACATCAATAACATGTATATCACATATACCTTTGTTCACCTTGCCATCCTTCTTATCCGCCAAATACTTGGGGCAGTTCCGCTTCAAAGGACTAGTCTCGCTTGCAGAGAAGCACTCGATTTCAGGTTTAGGTCCAGACTTGGGTTTTTCTCCGAGCAGCAACTTGCTTGCTGTTCTTTTGAAGTTCCTTCTTCTTCCCTTTGCCTTTCTTCTTGAAACTAGTGGTCTTATTGACCATCAACACTTGATGCTCCTTCTGATTTCTACCTCCGCAGCCTTTAGCATTGCGAAGAGCTCGGTATAGTCTTTACTAACCCTTGCATATTATAGTTCATCACGAAGCCTTTGTAGCTTGGTGGCGTGATTGAAGAATTTCATCAATGACACAATCATCCGGAAGATTAACTCCCGTTGAATCAAGTGATTGTAATACCCGCACATTACGAGTATGTGCTCACCGACGTAACTATTCTCCTCCATCTTGCAGCTATAGAACTTATTGGAGACTTCATATCTCTCAATCCGGGCATTCTGTTGGAATATCAACTTCAACTCTGGAACATCTCATATGCTCCATGACGCTCAAAACGCCGTTGAAGTCCCGGTTCTAAGCCGTAGCATGGCACACTGAACTATAGAGTAGTCATCAGCTTTGCTCGCCAGACGTTCTTAACGTTGTCGGTTGCATCAAGAAGAGTCTGGCACCTAGCGGTGCATCCAGACGTAACTCTTCGTGCAGCAATGAGGATAATCTCGAGTTACGGACCCCATCCGTAATTGCTACCATCATCTTTCAACTTTGCTTTCTCAAGGAACGCATTAAAATTCAACGTAACAACAAAGACGAGCCATCTATCTACAAACAAACATAGACAAGCAAGATACTATCAGTACTAAGTTCATGATAAATTTAAGTTCAATTAATCATATTACTTAAGAACTCCCACTTAGACAGACATCCTCTAGTCATCTAAGTGATCACGTGATCCAAATCAACTAAACCATAACCGATCATCATGTGAAATGGAGTAGTTTTCAATGGTGAACATCTTATGTTGATCATATCTACTATATGATTCACGCCGACCTTTCGGTCTCCGTGTTCCGAGGCCATATCCGCATATGCTAGGCTCGTCAAGTATAACCTGAGTATTCTGCGTGTGCAAAACTGGCTTGCACCCGTTGTAGATGGACGAGAGCTTATCACACCCGATCATCACGTGGTGTCTCGGCACGATTTAACTTTGGCAACGGTGCATACTCGTGGAGAACACTACTTGATAATTTTAGTGAGAGATCATCTTCAAATGCTACCGTCAATCAAAGCAAGATAAGATGCATAAAGGATAAACATCACATGCAATCAATATAAGTGATATGATATGGCCATCATCATCTTGTGCTTGTGATTCCATCTCCAAAGCACCGTCGTGATCACCATCGCCACCGGCGCGACACCTTGATCTCCATCGTAGCATCGTTGTCGTTACGCCATCTATTGCTTCTACGACTATCGCTACCGCTTAGTGATAAAGTAAAGCAATTATGTATGCTTGCATTTCATACAATAAAGCGACAACCATATGGCTCCAGCCATTGCCGATAACTTCGTTACAAAACATGATCATCTCATACAATAAAATATAGCACCACGTCTTGACCATATCACATCACATCATGCCCTGCAAAAACAAGTTAGACGTCCTCTACTTTGTTGTTGCAAATTTTACGTGGCTGCTACGGGCTTAAGCAAGAACCAATCTCACCTACGCATCAAAACCACAACGATACTTCGTCAAATAGACTCCGTTTTAACCTTCTCAAGGACCGGGCGTAGCCATACTCGGTTCAACTAAAGTGAGAGAGACAGACACCCGCCAGTCACCTTTAAGCACGAGTGCTCGTAACGGTGAAACCAGTCTCACGTAAGCGTACGCGTAATGTCGGTCCGGGCCTCTTCATCTCACAATCCCGCTGAACCAAAATATGACATGCTGGTAGGTAGTATGACTTGTATCGCCCACAACTCACTTGTGTTCTACTCGTGCAAAACATCAAACCATAAAAACCTAGGCTCGGATGCCACTGTTGAGGAACGTAGTAATTTCAAAGTTTTCCTACGCACACGCAAGATCATGGTGATGCATAGCAACGAGGGGGAAGAGTGTTGTCTACGTACCCTCGTAGACCGAAGCGGAAGCGATCACAACGTAGAGGAAGTAGTCGTACGTTCTCCTCGCGATCCAACCGATCCCAGCCGTTACATTCGGCGCCCGAGTTCTTGACACACGACAGCTCGGTGACGCTCCTCGGCTCCAATCCAAGATAGCCGAGGGAGAGTTCCACAAGACGATGGCGTGGTGACGATCTTGTTGTTCTATCGACGCAGGCTTCGCCTAAGCACCGCCACGATATGACCGAGGTGGATTATGGTGGAGGGGGCACCGCACACGGCTAAGGAACGATCTCAAGGATCAACTTGTGTCTAGGGTGCCCCCTGCCCCGTGATATAAAGGAGCAAGGGGAGGGCCGGCCGGCCCTAGGAGGCGCGCCAGGAGGGGGAGTCCTCCTCCTAGTGGGAGTAGGACTCCCTTTCCTAGTCCAACTAGGAAGGAGGAAGGGGAAGGAAGGAGAGGAGAGGGAAGGGGGCCGCGCCCCTCCTTGTCCTATTCGACTGGGGGCGCCACCTCCTGGTGCGGCCCTCTCTCTCCCTCTTGGCCCACTAAGGCCCATAACTTCCCGGGGTTCCGGTAACCTCCCAAGACTCCGTTTTCTCCGAAACTTCCGAACCTTTCCGTGTCTGAATATAGTCGTCCAATATATCAATCTTTATGTCTCGACCATTTCGAGACTCCTCGTCATGTCCGTGATCACATCCGGACTCGAACTCCTTCGTACATCAAAATACATAAACTCATAATATAACCGCCATCGAAACCTTAAGCGTGCGGACCCTACGGTTCGAGAACAATGTAGACATGACCGAGACACGCCTCCGGTCAATAACCAATAGCGGACCTGGATGCCCATATTGGTTCCTACATATTCTACGAAGATCTTTATCGGTCAGACCGCATAACAACATACGTTGTTCCTTTGTCATCTCAGTATGTTACTTGCCCGAGATTCGATCGTCGGTATCCAATACCTAGTTCAATCTCGTTATCGCAAGTCTCTTTACTCGCTCACGTAATACATCATCTCACAGCTAACTCATTAGTTGTAATGCTTGCAAGGCTTAAGTGATGTGTATTACCGAGAGGGCCCAGAGATACCTCTCCGACTATCGGAGTGACAAAACCTAATCTCGAAATACGCCAACCCAACATCTGCCTTTGGAAACACCTGTAGTACTCCTTTATAATCACCTAGTTACGTTGTGACGTTTGGTAGCACCCAAAGTGTTCCTCCGGTAAACGGGAGTTGCATAATCTCATAGTTATAGGAACATGTATATGTCATGGATAAAAGCAGTAGCAACATACTAAACGATCGTGTGCTAAGCTAATGGAATGGGTCATGTCAATCAGATCATTCTTCTAATGATGTGACCTTGTTAATCAAATAACAACCCTTTGTTCATGGTTAGGAAACATAACCATCTTTGATTAACAAGCTAGTCTAGTAGAGGCATACTAGTGACACTGCTTGTCTATGCATTCACACATGTATTATGTTTCCGGTTAATACAATTCTAGCATGAATGATAAACATTTATCATGAAATAAGGAAATAAATAATAACTTTATTATTGCCTCTAGGGCATATTTCCTTCAGAGACCTCCGACAAGTTTCTTAACCCGCAAACTAAGGGAGAAAAGCTCAATCATTGAGCATGTGCTCAGATTGTCCGAGTACTACAATCACTTGAATCGAGTGGGAGTTAATCTTCC